>BPTQ01000006.1:120283197-120713620 GCA_019973895.1 Chrysanthemum seticuspe | reverse complement strand
ATTTTCTATCTACATCCAGGAAAAAAAAATCGAAAAAAAAAATAGAAAAAGAGAAAAGAAAAAAAAATAGAGTGATAAAAAAAAAAACATACGGGCTACCATCCTACATCTATCTTTTAAACTTATGTTTGTTTATTTCAGTTATCTAGAGTTTAGAGTGTCGAGTCTTGGCTTAGCAACGCCATTCTTCATATGCAGTTAACATAAAGATTTTTAACTTACCACCACTAAATAGCCTATCCCACCAAACCCTTATTTCCCTACCGAAAGCCTAACATTACAACCCTTTAAAAGACCTCTTTGATAGTCTTTCCTAGGTGCTTACGCCAAAGCGATGAAGGTTTGATCTATTCTCAAGCCTATGGTAATCTATGTACTAGGACCGGTTAATGAGTGTTTATCTTCCATTTCCTATTTTGTTATATTTCATATATACACCCGAGAGAGATGTGAGTATCCAAACACCCCATGTGAGGTGCTAGTATGTAATTTCCGTGCTTGTTATGACTTTTGCGGGGCTTATATGTGTTGTGGACCGTTTTGAATTAATGCTTCATGACCCCTAACTTATAAATTAATTGGCTAAAAGCACATTTGCTTGAGGACAAGCAAATAACAAGTGTAGGGATATTTGATAAAAGGTACCATTTTGAGGGGTCGTTTAAGTCCTTATTTGATCACTTTTGTATCCGTTATTGCTTAATATCGTTCCTTTTCACTTTTTAGGTCTCGTGAAGGCAAAATGCTGGAATGGCACTTATTTGGACGAAAAGGCGCGAATATATGAAGAAAATGGCCAAAGTCGGAATCGAGGCACTCACAGTTGCTGAAGTTAGAAGGCGACGGCGTCAGGTGCTATTGGCGACGCCGTCCTAAGATTTCTGTGACGGGCCAGAACCCAAAACTTGTATTTTCAAGCGACGACGTCCAGTGGTAAAAGAGTAGGCCGTCGCTACTCAGACGGCCTAGATGCAATCCAGACGACGTCGGAAGCTGAAGAGGACGGCGTCACGGACATAAGGTGACGCCGTCGCAAGGTTAACGTGGCCAAGACGAAACCCTAATGGCGGTTACACGACGGCGTCACTAAACATAAGGTGACGCCGTCGCAATTGTAATCTTATATATAGAATCCGAATTTTTCAGTCTTTGTGTGGAGAGTCTTTGGAGTAAAAACCTAAAACCGAACCTAAGGTGTCTTGTACAGTATTTTAGGGTTTTAAACCCTATCTTACATCAAGATAAGTCTTTACTTCATTAATTCAATTATGTCTTTGATTATTTGTGTGTATGCTTGCATGTTCTCCATGTCCGGCTAATTTATTTGTGTGTTTGCTTAGGAAGTATGAAACTTAATTATTGAATATTGATTGGTTGTTTCTTATCTTTGTTGATTAATGATCTAGTAATGCGATAGGTCATTCGTTGTGTACTTAATGCTTGATTCATCTTTGTGAACCTTAGAATATAATTACCTGAGTAGTTGTAGGCTAAACCATCCAAAGAGCGCCTTAGAGTAGGAGTTTATAATCCCTAGTGGGTTTGTAGACAAGAACCTTTGGTAAGTTCAAAGAGTTAGGGAGAAACGCATACCCTACAACTTTAGACTCACAACGCAACTAGGAATAAGACGTGACACTCAACCATCAATAAGAGATAATTAAGGAGTAATACAGCTTAAGTAAACACATCTTTAAACTATCATACGAGCACACATTAATTAGACATAGACTCCCACAATCTTAGTTTAGATAATTAGATAATAGTAGAGTAATCGGTAGAAATACCAACCCCCCAAATCCAATACCCGAGATTCGTACCTTTCCATTTTCATAAAACATAAAAAGATAAAAAAAAAATAATCTTCCTCAATCTTAACCTTAGCGTAGTAACTCCTTACTAGCATTCCTATTCCCCTAGAGAACGATATCAATACCCGTGGCTTACCCTAATTACTACACTACAACGATTAGGTTCACTGCCTAGGGTGTTATAAAACTTGCTCGAAGAAAAGGAAGTTTCCTTGACCCCGAACGACGCGTGTAGCGTTATCACTACTAAAGAAGAAAAACCGATATACCAAACTTGAAACTGAAGTCGAATTCCCTACATTTGTATCTAAAGCTTGCGCTTAATGATGGAAGAACGGTGTTGAGAATTTATGCACCAAGCAAATCTCTAAGTACTCAATACTCAACCAAAGTATGAGACATTAACACCTCTTGCGATTATCCACAACGACATTATCGTGTGTCACTGAGTAAAACAACGTAACTCCTTAAAGTGATAGTTAACCAGGTCTTCAACCATCCAAACCTACTGCTGGTAACTAGATAAGCCAAGTCTTCAACTCAAATTGTTAAGCTCGAGCAAGTTATCTAATAAGAACACGCCTTTGTGAAAGTCAACTTCAATCTCAAATAAGTGATAAATGATTAACTCTGAAGTAATCAACTTGTGTCAAATGCCTACTACGTGAATAAACATACAACCGGATGTACATTGACCCACTGAATGAACCAGAACAAATGATTCCTCAACATCAATGCATTCTTCCTAAAGGTATACATGTAGAGACTGATATGGAAGATTCACCAATAATGTCTTCGAGTGGATGAGGTAGTCATTTTCCTTAATGTTCATGAGGTTAATTTATAGTGTGCACAATGAGAGGAACAATAATTCGTGAAGATTTGGCAAAGAAATACCAAAGAGTGGATCATTATTCAATAGAGCAACTACAATATCATGGTAGACATTATCAACGCCTTGTGAAATAACTGGAGATAAGTTTCTTGAGAATTCTGAGAAGTACTTCTTAGATGGTGAACCAATTGAGTCAGTAGGAACCGGAGCATGAGCTTCAGAATCTAGATGATCAACATTCGTTGGAGGTTGGAAGTACTCATCAAACATATCTTGAAACAATGAATCCCAAACAATGAATCCCAGTTATCCTTAGAAAGTGAAGCATTAGGCGTTGAAGGAGAGTTATATGACCATAGTTCAAGCATCCATCAACATGTAGTATATACACTCTTCTCCCCCTCAAAAATTGCATCCGAAGTTGCCATTTTTGATTTGAACAAGTGAATAAGAATATACACCAATGAACGTAGATCCACTTGAGGGTTGAAAGAGCGTGGAAAAACATGAAGCTTGTTGATGAAGAATGTCGATGAGAATGGTCATACACATGAAGATTTCTCTTCTTTTGAAGATAAAGCGCACTGAAGCGTACACCTTTCTTTTCTTTGAGGAACTGGGCCTGAAGTGTTATCTGCAGACGCCATAATGATGAAGTACGAGGCCTGAACTGATGTGAACAGACGTCATAGCCGATTAAATATCAAGGTTGAGTTACTTGAAACCGTGAGTTATGAGATATCAATCCTTGTGTTATCCATACTTTAAGCCAGTCCATGTATTGAAGGATCAAAGTATCTGCAACTGAGTAAGGACTACCTGCACTAACATTACAAGCTTGTTTGCATATATATTGGTTAGTGACATTAGTATCCAAACCCTTTAGGGTTTCACGGTCAACCTTGATTTTGCCATCAGAAAACAGCTTTCCGGTAGGTATCCACCTAAGTCCAACATCCTTAAACATTCTACCAGACGGTATCCACTTATGGCAAGGTCTAGGATTGTTAGGCATCTTATTCATAGTGGAAGACTTATCGCTATTCCTAGTTTCCAAAGATTTAGCAGTTGGTAACCATCTAGGCAAAGTTTTCGGTTTGTTTTGCTTCATATGAACTGAAGATGACTTAGTGTAAATCCTAGACTTAACAGGTTGAACCTTTGCACGAGCATTTACATTATTCAGGGATTTTGTGAAACAATTATCATGATTTGTATTAAAGATACATTTCAGACACTTCGAGCAAACAGCTTGTTTGGATTCAGAAATAGATCTAGATTTCTTAGACTGATCTACTATGGAAATAGCTTTAATCGAAGCGCAACTACTCTTAGATCCAATCCAATCCCTAGTCTTTAGTTTAGTGTTCCTAGGTAATGGTTTAGAACTACTAGCAATGCCTTGAAATCTCAAAGAATTCATCACCCTAGGTCTTGCACCTAAAATTCCGTCTTTTCGAATATGTGCCTTCTTTCTAGCCATTTCTAGATAAGAGTTCTTATACAAGTCATTCATAGCATTTTTTCTAGGTAAGTAAGGTGAAGTGACTGGTTTTGTCAAAACTTGTTTCGCATCAACTTAGGAGGCAAACCGCGTTTTTGAAAATTTTGGTCGTTCAGACCTAAACGCATTCGGTTGTCTGATAACTGGTTTCCCCAAGATTGATGGTTTTGCAAACTTAGTGTTCACACTATTCCCTGTTGTTTTTCTGAGCTCATTTTTTAAGGCAACAATAGCGAAACTCTTTTCCTGAAGTTGAGCTTTGAGTTCATCAATTTTTGCTATCAAAGAGTTTGTTTGTTCCATTGACTTTGTTCTAGCTTCTTTGATAGAGTCACTTAGTTCTATGTGATACATTCTCAATGACTTATTTTCCTTTAGTAATTTGGCCACACAAACCGCTAATTCATCATTTCTCATTTGAATATCATCAATAGCATTAACATCATAATTATTCTTAACCAAATTACTTTTCACATGCATATTAGAAATATGTTTCTTCAAATTTTTGATAGTTGACTCTTTGTCTTGAAGCTGAGCTTTCAAAGTGTTAATTTCAAAAAGTTCACGAAATTCAGGAAGTTCTGGATTTTTACATGGTTTGTTAAGTTGAAAACTTTCTTCTTTACTTTGTATCGCAATTTCAAGTGAAATGCAATGTTTTTCAAGTTTTGAGAATTTGTTTGAAAGTTCATCAAAAACCTTTTTATCAACCATATCATTTGTTTTGAAATTATTAGACTCAGCCTCAACCAAGGAACATTTATCAGAATCATGTTCAGCATTAAGATCAGTATGTCTAGGTACATTAGCAGATGCACTATGTTGAACAGTTAAGGGTACCTCATCACATGACACCTGTTCATTTATCTGTCTGATATCTGCATCCACATCATGTGTAACATGAGTTACTGAACAATTTGTTGCATCATTCTTTGTTGTCTCCGTTATTCTGCATTCAGCAACACCCGATTCTTCAACTGATACATTACCCAACTCATCACATTCTGTCAACAGCACCAGACTCTCATCTATTATTTCATCTTTCTGAGTAACTTCCTCAATATACTTCTCCACATTGTCCATGAGATGGATAAGTGTCTCTATGAACACGCCAATTTCCATTCCAGTGTGTCTCTTGAAAGACATTTCAGTCATGTCTTGATCATAATCTGATGTAAATTCCCCACTGATGAATGACTGAAATTGGTTGTGGATCACTTGTAGTGCAGCACTGGAACTATCCTTTTGAACCTTTTCTTTATCAAGTTGTTGTTCCAATTGTTCTAAGTTCAACAACAAGTTTCTAGTCAGTGTAGGTAAATCCTGACGGAAGATGGCAATACATGTTCGTTCCATTGTTGTGGGTAGAAGTAACATGAGGTGAGAGTGAAGTTGTTGATAGGGTATAATGCTACTTTATTTTTGCATGGCATTCTGTAGCCTGAACAGGTGCAAATCTTTCTCATTGGACTCAGAGCATGAAGAACTCAAGTCATCATTTATTGATTCCATCATCTGTAACCGTTCAGAATAGCTAATATTCTCATGGTTGTCCACAACATCATACAATTTAAGTACTTCCGAAATCATTGGGTCAGTAGTGTAAGACATGATGTTGTAGTATACACGGGATTTTACAAATCTATGATTTAAACCGAGAAATAGATTCTTTCGCGGGATTTTACAAAATCAAGAAGAGACCGTCAAGCAATGACCAATAGAACGTATTAAGATGACTGATGGATCATCACAATGATAGAAAATTGTGTGTTAGGACTTATGATTGTTTGTAGGATTAGCAGAGATGTTTTTGGTTGTGATTAGGGTTGGTTGTTGCACGATTTAACAGAGAAATTTAGGTCTAAAAACTTAAAAACCCCAATAACTTCTGTTCGGAGCGGATTTAGGCCTCGAGGGTTGACCTGAATAAACTTTAGTTTATTCGGCAATTTATTCGGCGTACCATTCTCCTCGTTCTCACGGTCGTTTTGATGGGTAGAACTTTGAAAATGAAGTTACGGTTCAAAAGTTATAGCTGTTTGAAGTTTTGTCGAGAAAAGTCAACAAAACGCACTGATGGAATGGTCAAACCGCTTCTAACTATGAATACAAGTCGCTTAGCACCAAGTCGCTAGGTATAAAAGTTGCTCAATGGACAAGTCTCTAGAAACACAAGTCGCTAGATGCACAAGTCGCTTGAGACAACTCGCTATGAAGACAAATCATTGGTTGACAAGTCGCTAAAGAACAACTCGCTAAGTAGGCAAGTCGCTGAGAAACAACTCGCTAAGAGGCCAAGTCGCTAAAGAGCAACTCGCTATGAAGACAAATCGCTAGTTGACAAGTCGCTAGACAGATACATGACAAGTCTCTAGACAAATAGGTGACAAGTCTCTACCAAAAATAGGCTGCAAGTCTCTACCGAAAATAAGTGTCAAGTCTCTACCAAAAATAGGCTACAAGTCTCTACCAAAAATAAGTGTCAAGTCTCTACAAAAAATAGGCTACAAGTCTCTACCGAAAATAAGTGTCAAGTCTCTACCAAAAATAGGCTACAAGTCTCTACCGAAAATAAGTGTCAAGTCTCTACCAAACATAAGTGACAAGTCTCTAGACAGATACATTGAATCTGGACATAACCACAAGTCTCTACGAAAAACATAACCACAAGTCTCTACGAAGAACATAACCACAAGTCTCTACGAATCATAACCACAAGTCTCTACGAAGAACATAACCACAAGTTGCTAGGTAGAAATATTCAAAAAAAACACCACTTTTCAATCCAAAAACAACCCAACCACACTGATTCAAGCCTTCCAAATCAAAACCTAAGCACTTATAATGATTCTAAACACAAAAATACAATCAAAATTCAAACTTTAACACTAGAAATGGTCCAAGTGATGCAAATACCACTAAAATTTTTCAACCCCAAAAACCATATAAAACCACTAGAAATCCAAGAACATGTAAGAGAGATGATCAAACCATGGCTCTTGATACCATTTGTTACATATTGGATTTCACAAACACATCCACAATCACAATAAGGGGCGTATAGTTTAGAGGTTTTAGAGAGAGAAAGTAGAATGGGAGCCTTTCTAGAGAGAGAAAGTAAACAAAAGAAAGAAGGTTAGATTGAGTAAAAGGTCCAACCCTATACCTTAGGAGGTAGAGGGTATTTATAGTTACATACAATACGTCCTCCTAACGGACTGTGGATCAGGCATACAGTGGGTAAAGACCCGTCCTTCCTCCACGGTGTTGCACTAAACTAAACTACGCTAATAACTAACTAATAAACTAACAAATAACGTAACTAACGATATGTCTACGAGCTAACTTATGCTAGATAATATTTGGGGTGACCGATACTTCACTATGGAATTTCTAATTCCTAACACCCTCTACCGCGAGCATAACCACCGCTCATTTTATGAGTACAACTAATCGCTTTTATAAAATTAGGAGCAATATTGCATCCTCTTTTCTCCAAATGCTACAGTAGAAACTTCACTGTCAGAGCTGTTTTTTTCACATTCATAAAATTTCAAATAATTAGGTGTCGTTTAGTTGGAGAAAAAAATTTCTTGTTTTCTATTTTTAGTTTTGTAAAAATTTGGAAGGAGAGTTTATCTCCACAAAACATTTAAAATACAGAAAACACGTTTAGTTGATGTTTGTATTTTTTTTATTTTGAAGAAGGGGAGGGAGGGTTGTGGGTTACAAAGGAAAACAAGAAAAACAATTAAAATTTGTTTTGTAATTTTTCTTGTTAAGTTAGGAAATAAGGGATTTTGTGTTTTCCAAAATATTTTGATGGAAAATGTTATTTGAACGCGATCTCTGTTTTCCTTATTTTCTACAAAACATTTTATGGAAAACAAGGGTGTTTTTCCCCAACTAAACGTATCCTTAATATCTATATAAACCCTAAACCCTGACAAGTATATAGAGTGTTGTAAGGAATTACTTCTTAGGCTTCTTTGGATGACGTTTTCGCATTCCTGCACAGTCATGCCGCCCCGAAAGGTGGTGCCGCTGTCCAGAGAAGAACCTGATCCGGCTGACATTTTTTGGATGGTGAAATGAACTAAAATGAAAGATTTGTGGTATAATGAAGTCGGGTTGGATCTGATTCAAATGGGCCTGATATTGGGTCACTTATCTGTTTTATGTTGTTGCTAAAAACATATTTCTTCTCTTCTTTAGTGTTTTGGTTTAACTATTTAGAGAAATTATATATACATATTAATCCGCATTGTCGGTGAAATTTAATAAGGGCCCGTTTGGTTTGTTGACGGGTAAGATTTGGATTTGGATTTGGATTTGAATTTTGATTTGGTATTAAATGAGGAGAGAGAGAGAAATTATAATGGTATAAAATATTATTTGTATTGTAAATAAATTTAAAAGTAAATAAATAGTGGAGCCCACTTTTTAATACTAAATGACAAAATAAAAAGATTATTTTAATAATAAATGGCAAAACAAAAATATTATTAAAAGACAAATCTGTTCAAATACTACAAATACTGGCATATCACTTAGGATTTACACATGGCTAATATTCATCCATCATCCTAATCCCCGGGCCCACATTTTTTGTTTCAATCAGCTGTTTTTTACTTTGAGTCCAAAGATGATGAGGAAAGACCATTAACCAAACGTCACCTAAAGTTTCTAACAAATGGTCGGTGCAAATTTTCTATCAAATGGTCGGTGCTTTTTCTTGGGGTCGGTGACATCAGCATCTGGGAGCCCAGTAGTTAGCCCGTTGTGTGGCCTGGTCCAGATTTGTTAAACTTATTGCTTATTATCTGCTACGTGTCTTTAAATTAACATAATGACTCTATGACTCATGAAACTTATCAAAATCAGTAAACATTAAATCTAGAGATAAATTTGAATCCGGAGAAGAAGGTAAACTGCTACAGGGATTTAATACGTAAACATCAAAAACTCACATGGAAGTGGTGGGTAAACTGCTACCGATCGAGATAATCATTTCTGAAAGTGGTTGTCTAGATCTAATTATATGTTCCGTAAATCATCCATGTTTTTTAAGTGTATAATTTAATTGTTTATGTTGCTTTATAATTCTATTTTTCATTTGTGATTTTAGGCTCCTCCTATTTGAAGTTGGGGGGTCCTGATTGAAGGGATGGTTGTGACATGCTTTAGTGGATATAAAGCCGAATAACCTTTTCTGGTAATTTTATTCAAATTTGTTTTCTGACATTGTTTGAAGCTTTTTGGGTTTTGATTGATATGTCTAAAATAGGTGAGAAGATTTTTTGCCATATACCCGAAACTACCAGCCTTAGTAAATAAAGATACTCACATCACTGGCGAGATGGTACCCTTGGCTTCGAACATCAAGTAAGTTTCTTATAATAAAAGTTTCCTTAGTTCCTATAACAAAACTATCCTTCATCAGTTACACCTAAGTGGTTTGTGACAGGTACATCACATGCTATGCAACTACCAGTTGCTATTGTATGATTACTATGCTTATTGTTTTGCTAGGTGATGCTGCCTACTGAAAGGTACATCTTGCTGCAATGACCACTAAAGGTGTGTTGATTTTAATTTTGCAGCCTTATAAGTCACAAAGGTAGCTACTTTATATGTATCTAATGTTGGTATAACTAAATGTAACAGAGCAACAACAACCCATTAGAAGTTAATACAATCAACAGGATTCTTGCCACGACAACCAATTTGAAATTGAAATTACAGAATCTAGGAACCTGGTAACAAATCTTGAAGCTTATTTGCCATTCCACAGGGTCCTAAGTTTCGGACGATATGGGCTTCCTTTCATTGGCTTAAAGATGAGGTAAAGATCTTTCTATTATATTGCTTCGGTTTTTATTTGTTTTGACTAGCGTTTTGAAGATATAGTGGGCGTGTTGCGTTATTTTTACAACGGGTCAAATGAGAACAGTCGACTATAATTAGCTTAAAAGGAAAGGGGTCGAGCGGGTTGTAGGTCACCCAGCATATAGGGGTGAGCAAACAGACCGAATGGACCAGACCGACCGACAAAACCGACCGGACCGGACCGGACCGAACCGAAACCGACCGGACCGAAGGACAAGCGGTCCGGTCTCGGTCTACCATTTTTGGCAAATTCAGTCTCGGTCCGGTCCGGACCACAAACCGAAAATTTAGCCTTGTTGGATCGGACCGACCGAGACCGGACCGGACCGGACCGACCACATTTGGTCTCGGTCTCGGTCTAAGTTTTTTTCCAGATTCAGTCTCGGTCCGGTCCGGTTATTGTCGGTCCGGTCCGATGATCAGCCCTACCAACATATATTTTTTGGCATTCAAGTTCCAGAGAATTACCATATTCAGTAATTAGTCTATTACGCATGCATAGATATTCTCCTTCTGTGATTGTAATATGCATGTTAAAAATGTTTGGTTTTGTGATATTGTTGCGGGTTCTTCTACCAATGTTGCAATGGGAAGCCACTGCCTTTGGGCGTCCACTTCTTGCACTAGTTCTTGTGGCCTCTTTGGCGTTTTTTCCTGTCCTGCTAATTCCTTCTATTCCATCCATGTGGCTTGCGGGGATGATATTTGGTTATGGTGTTGGGTTTGTAATAATCATGGTTGGCACGACCATTGGGGTGATTTTGCCATATCTCATCGGTCTGCTCTTCCGTGATCGCATCCATGTGAGTTTTTTATTTATATAATGCGATGAAACTTGCAGCAACATGTTATGAGGGTGTTTGGGTTAGTGTTTTAGAAATGATTATCTTGAACAGGTCTTAATGTTTGGATGAACAGGTTTTATTATTCATGCTGCAACAAAACTGTTTATCTAAGAGTAATTACATTACCCATTCCCCTTTTTTTAATTAATATGAAATGAGTCTTCTAGCACCAACGCCTATTTACGAAATGCTATTGTTATTGTTATTGCCCTGCCCATCCAAACATTACTATTTACAGTTGGTGTCATTACATATAATTTTCTAGATCAGATAGTTAATATTTTATAATCACTTCATAAAATACGCATTCAAACATCCCAATTAAACTGATACTTTGTGGTGCATCTTCCTTCATGCTTTTACATGTCTAAAATGCACGTGATCTTTGTATAAGAGGTTAAAAGAGATCGTAAATTGTCTATTACTTTTGTGATTTATCTATTTCATCCATTCTCTATAAATATGTAACTCATTCTTTCAATTTCTTAAGTTTTTTAAAAAAGCTTTAATTACCATTTGTTGGGTGGTAGCTAAAAAAGGTTACGAGAGTGTTGCAATACGTGTTCTTTGAATTGAAGAAAAGTTTAGAAAGGTGGTTCATGGTTGACGTTTACAAGTTTGTATATATACAGGTAACCAAGCAGGATATGCAAGACGCATATGAGCCACTGTTTAAAGCTGGATTGCAAGAGCTTAAAAAATAGATTTGAGCCACGGGAGTGTTTCCTATTGAGGACGATATGGAGATGGAAGAGGTATGTATGTATATGTATGTGAATTGGACAACTACCAAAACTGTAACAGAGCTAATCATAAACAACCCTAAGCTTTTTGAGGTCCTACGGGTTTATTGTGTCGTCGAAAAAATAAGAATTCAATACCATTCTTAGTAAACGGTTTAATCACTATGCTTTTCAGCTTTTCAGCTTTTCAGGTAGTGTCTCGGTATTAAATGTGTGTTTAGAAGAAACCGGATGGTGTGAAGAGGTCTAGAGTGCTACGGTTGAACAAACCACCAGAATTTAAGTACTCGGGGAAAAGGTGTGAAGAGGTCTAGAGTGCTACTGAAATGTTAGTAACCGGATAGTGTGAAGAGGTCTAGAGTGCTACGGTTGACCAATCTATAGCAGTACCCGGATGGTGCGAAGGGGTCTAGAGAGCTACGTTATTTTCCATGTGCTATTAGAATTGCTAGACGCACTGTTGAGCTTCACTTAGTTCCTTTTGGTTTGTCTCCAAAATCTGTTGCTTCTAAGGTAAGTATGTCACTTTCTTTTCGATTAAATTGATTTCTTTTTTAGTTATGTCGTGCCGAAAAAGATTGCTTAAAATGTATTATGTTAGGCGCAGGTGAGGGCCTTTTTGTCTTACCAGAAATTTTCCAAATTTTGTCAGTAGTCTAAATATCGATTTTTTTGTATTTAAATTGAAAACAAGGAACAACCGTTTGAATGCGATATTGATGCTTCGCGTAAAGCTTAACCCATTCGTTGCCTTCTGCGCAATCAGTCGTATACATGTAAGTAGCAACTAAACACAATAAGATACTCTTTATATGTGCTTATGTTGGGCGTCGTTATGGGTTGTTTGAACACATACTGATGCAGGTTTTACTTACTAGGTTTTAATATCTATAAGTGTCGTAATACCTATTGTCTACCCTAATGCACTAATGGGCAGTGTACCCGGTCCTGTGTAGTGTAGTATTCGGTAAAACCGAGGTCGTCCCAAGAGTTATGTGTGTGGATTAATACTAAGTCTAGGTGTCACAGGTTTTAATATGATTTCGATAAGGAATTAACTAAATAATTACTAAAGCAAATAAAGGCAAAGGATGTGATCAATAGAGGAGAGTGGTGTTAACCTAGTTACTCATCCTAACTAGTAATGTTTATGTCTAATTACTTCCAATTACTTTAGGTGGGGTCAAAGTCGAGAGGACAACATTTGGTTAGTTCGTCCTAACCTATCAGCAAAGGGCCACCACTGGAGAAGTCAGGTGTCCCCTCATAAGTCCAGTTGTTCCTGGTCCCCTAAGCAAAGTCATTAAGTTCTGCTACATGCTAGATTTATAATAGTGAGTGTCCGGGCGCTAGCAACTTAAGCACTCACCCGCTAATTCTTAAGTTCATCCAAACGGTAGGTGATCAGTTGGTCAAATCGCACAAGTAAAAAGGGTCGTCAGTTGGTCATATCTTACCCTTCCCGTCTCAGTCTACTCACTTAGGGTCAGTTAGTCATATCTCCTAAGCAACTAGCCTCTACCACCATTCAAAACTACCGAAACAAGGGTAGCTACCAATAAACTATGCATGCATACACTTAGAAATAATTTTACGGAAGCAATGTAAACGCAAACAAAACAATTAAGGAATCATAACTAGGCCAGCACCAAGAGGTGCTTAGCCGCTCATATTAGCCATTCAAATCAATTCAATGTTTAATGTTACGAAATACATGAATCGAAAGTAAATAAAAGATAAAAAGCTAATGCTTATCGTAGGGGAGTGATTTCTCCCTTCGAGATAGCTCTGTATGCTCCTCTAGATCTGCCTTCGACTTCTTCTCACGTTCTCTGATTGTTGTGTGAAATGGGATGCTTTGAAATGCTGGAAATCGTGGGGTATTTATAGGCCAGATCTGGTTACGACGTAACTATTAAAAGAGTTACGCCGTAACATATAATTCTTCGTAAATTGCACTAATAATGCTGGTTACGGCGTAACCTCAGGAAGGAGTTACGCCGTATCTTCCATAAATCTTGGTTACGCCGTAGTTGATGCATGAGTTACGGCGTAATTATCAGCGGCGCGGAACCTCATTTGACCTAATATGGTTACGTCGTAATCTTTAGGAGAGATACGCCGTAATCTTCTGATAAGTTGGTTTTCTGAGCCACGCTTTAGTTACGGCGTAATGTGAGAGAGGAGTTACGCCGTAACTTCTTCAAAGTGAGCATACTATGATAAATCTTTAATAATCTCTCCAAATCCTCGTCTCTTTAGCTCCAATGCTCGTAATTTACCTGAAAGTGAAATATAATGGAAAACAAGCGTAAATCCATATAAATGATATAAATTATAAGCATTATTGGGGGAAATTGACACTTAATATTCAGGATAATTTGATGTTATCAAATATCCCCCCACTTGAACTCTACTTGCCCTCAAGTAGACCTTATTAGATAGATTCCTAAAAAGATATCTCCCATTACCTGGAAAATATAAGTTTAGAAATCCCTTATGCTTGAATAAAACAAAGCCGAACACCTCACGAAATGGGAACAAAACACTCAAATCTCTCAACTATTCTAAGTGTCAATTTCGGGGTGATCACTCAATCACACAGTCATAGCATGTATTCTATCATAAGCTTGGCGGTTACACAAATCTCCACCACTAGAGTTAAGGGCTAAACAATTCTTGAAGGCAATATGGGTAGACACGAAAAAGGTTAAGGGTGATTTGTCATTACTAACATGTCACGGTGAAGTGGACAAAATCAATGATACATGACCAAATCCATGGCCAAGACACCAAAGATTTCTCGCTGCATCACCTAGACACGCTTCATGACTAAAGGGTAGGATAAGACATGGGATATATAAATGGTGTAAAATAAAAATCAAGCAGATAGTCTAAATCTATAACCAAGTCATCACCACTTACCGTCCGCCCAAAGTTCAAGCTTCAAAGTTAAGAAACCGGATCATGATATACTAGGTAGATGTGTCATTAGAGGACGTCATGATGGGCACACTACATTTTCTTCAACTGTTGGCGCAATTACCAACTCCAATCTTCAAATGTGACCGAGGTGGCCTCCTCGATGCTAAATCTATATAGAGCTCATAACATAGTGCTTATAACATCGCACTTTACAATAAACTGAATAACATAACTATTTTTTTTTTCCGAATCACATCTTTTTTTTTTCTTTTTTTTCTTTTTTTTCTAATTTTACATAAACATAACAAATAAACATAACATCCCCCCACTTGAGATGAACAATGGGAATTCGGGGGGTCTTCAATGATCTTTAAGAATATGTCGTCGACGAGAGCGTGATTTTCGAACCTTTCCACTTGAGCCTTGAACTTAGGCAAATGATGACTTCCCAATCACAAAAAAAGACTACAGGGTAGGCTAAGGTGTATGGGTGTAACGAAACAATATATTGGGTTAACAAAACGAAAGGAATGGCTCAGATGGGTGTATCTAGGGGTATCTTGAACTAAAGGTGAGTGAAACAAAAGGGTTTCACATGGGGGTCGAGAAGTCGAGGTGACTAATCGATAGACACACAATGGTAGGCTATTTGGGTGATAATCGTACAATACTGCCTTCTTAAACTGAAAAGTCCAAATACATCGAGCTAACTCAACATACCTCGTCTATGGTCTCGAAATGATGCAAAGGCCAAGTGCTAAAGTTTACAAGCTACCGACACACTCATAATTTGGTGGATTTTGGGTAAAATTTTGGAAACGGATAAGGCTAATCTCACCATATAATATCAAGGGTTATATGTGTTCGGCTAAGGTATGATCTAGTTAGGTTAAGAAAAACATGTCAAAATTTTAAAAATGGCATAGTTTTTCAAAATAAACCAGAAAAACGAGGGCAAAATAAAGTTCAAGAGACAATTCTACTCATGTCCCCCACTTGAATTGTACAAAGTCCCTTTTGTACTAAGCGTTAAATAAAGGTGAAGAGAAAAGTAGAATTAGAGCGAGAACTTCCCTGAAATTTGCTCCAAAAAGAAAGAAGGCCCACGAGAAAAAGTCGTGCCTTCGCATAAGCATCCACGAGCAAACTTCAATCCCTGAAATCACACTACCTACAAGCATAATTCTAAAAAGAAAAAATGAAAAATGAAAAATAAACCTAACTCACTTTCGTAGGAATCGCGGTTGCATTTAGCATATGCAACAAGCCTTTTAAACCACTTGGTGTCCCAAGTGGACGAATGAAGTCTCGTGAGGGTTTACAGGGAGCACACCCACAAAGTTCATTTAAAAGACTAATACAAGGCTATTGTGTTTAAAATGAAAGAAGTGATGCAGAGGATAGTTACGTCGTAATTTTAGAAGGAGTTACGCCGTAACTAGGCAAAACCTGGCATACGCTGCAAAAGTGTAGCTACGGCGTAACCACAAAGATGGGATTACGCCGTAATTGGTAGTGCATCTGAAGTTCTACTGCAAGGGGCCTGTTACGGCGTAACCATGAGAATGAATTACGCCATAACTCTGGTCAGATCAGCATGCTGCAACAACAACTTTTTCTTCGTTTCCTGCAAAAATGGTTAAAAACACAAAACCCAAAAGAAATGGAAATAAAACAAATGAAAGGGATAATTCGGTTTGTCTCCCGAAAGAGCACTTTTCTTTATTTACAAGTCTTTAAGTTAGAATCAGAGCCTCGGGGCTTTATGGTGGCCTTTGGACTTGGCCAACTTCCTCCATGTCCTTCATCAAGTTATGTCTGATCCAAGCGATATTTGTAGCAGTACGGAGGTACTCTTTAGTCTCGATCTTCCGAATTTTGCAAAAATTTTCTTTTGGCCCCAAGTGATATCTAGTAAACTCGTATTTTTCAGCAATAATCGGGGGTGGCCTCTTATAAGGAATCCCAAGGAGTTTGCACCTCCTTTGCTCATATGTTTCATTGTCGGGGTCAGTAAATTCCTCTTTTCCTTGCAACTCAAGGTAATCTAAAATCCCTTCTATGTCATCGTCGTCAGACTCGGTGCCTTTAAACCATTCCTCGTCGAGCAGATCTTCTACGAGTACACGTTTGCATTCTTCCTTCTCATTTCTTACTGACTCTTTGGCATCCTCAATTGTTATGTCACTAAAGTTTCTAGGACTCTCGTCGTTTGGATTTTCTTTACTCATATATTCTTTCCAGATCTTTTCCTTCGTCAATGTATCAACTTTTCCACATTTGATCTTGACCCAACTGTCAAATCCCAAGTTGTCTAACCAAGGCAATTTTGTTCTTTCCATATCGTTGGTTGAGGTCCAAAAGAATTCATCCCCCCAACTCTCATTAAACTGCTTCCCCCATTACATTTATCGTCATAAGGGTCGCATGATGCCCATAAAACTTCCCCAGGAGTTTTTATCTTTTCACACCAATGACTTCGGGCTTCTTTGTCATCAGTGTTGCTTAAAGGATCTTCTACGCAGTAGATGTCATCATTAACCAATTCCTTTTTTAGATGATGATCCTCGTAGTCAATCTTGAGCTTTTTTAGAAGATTCGGGTTAATTTTAGCATTCCCGAATTGTATTGCGTACCAATCATCTAATAACAAATCTCCGAACTTGACATCATGTCTTTGAAGCTCGTGAGGACACGTCCATTCTTCTTCTTTTAGGCTACCACCACCGTTGCAATACTCGCGGAAAGGGTCGCACGTAGGCCATGCTCGCGTGGACTCATTGTCAGTTATGATTATTGGAGTGCACCAGTGAGTGATAGGTGGCTCCTCTTCATCCTTGAATGAGAGATTTTCCAATCTTTCATCATCAGTATATGCAGCCCACATGAATTTGTTATTTTTAACCCTATCCTTATCTGTTCCTCCGTCGCACATTTCATTTCGAGGGTCGCATGAAGCCAATAGATCATACGAGTCCCCCTTAGCTACGGGTATCTTCTTGCACCAGTGATATTTTCTTTTAGATGGGGACAGAGGGCATAAATTAATGTCGTGGGACCATCCGTTAATTACCTGTGTTCCCGATTTGTCCACTTCGAGAAATATGTCTGCCCAATTATCCGAGTTACGCCGTAACTGTGATGTTTGGTTACGGCGTAACTCGTTTGAGTCATCCTTATCGACATCTTTCATAATCCCACGATCGCTGTCAAAAATATAGTTACGCCGTAACTCTTCAGACATTTACGGCGTAACTCCAATCTGTCGCCGAAATTTTCACTTGAATCCAAACCTTCGGTGTGAGAATTAGCTTTTAACTTTGAGTCATCATCATCAAAAATGACCTTACATTCCATTGTGGGTTTTGTTCCTTCCGATTTAGTATTATTCTTCCTTACCTTCTCCCTAAGTTTTTCCACCATGGTTTCAAGGATTTTTAGGGTTGTATCGTGATTGGAAAGACTTATGTCAGTGTTTTCCTGGAATTCTTTTAGCCATTCATCTTGTTCCTTTTGTCTTTGGGCTGAAATTTCCAGGAATTTGTTTATGGTTTTTTCAAGGTTGGGCTTTTTTTCATAAGGCCCACGATTGTAGTTTCTAGCAGATCCTCCATGATAGCCATTACTATTTCGATTATCTCCGTAGAACGGTCAATTTTCTCCATATTTAGCCTCTTCGATTATGTTTTCTTCATTATTGTTAGGACAGTTTTTGCTGAGATGTCCTCCCCCACAGCTTTCGCAACCTACTTGAATGGCATGAATGGTTTCTCTAATTTTTAGCATATCTTGACTCAGATTTTCAATTTTGCTAGTTATGGCTGCAATTCCATCAAAACTTCCGCCTTGGTTTCTTTTGCTTCCTCCATCGTGCCATTTTTGGGAATGATCGGCCATTTTTTGAATGGCTTCAATTGCTAGAGTAGGAGTCATGCTCGGAATTGGTCCTTGATAGTCCAGCATCTGTCTTGTAATTACGTTGATTCCTTTGTAGAAGATGTTGACCTTTTGCTGGTTGTTCAGATCATGTGAAGGACATTTGTAAAGGAGATCGTTGTATCTATCCCAGGCTTGATACAACGTTTCATCGTCTTCTTGCTTGAAATTATGGATCTCCAAGAGCTGGTTAGAAATCTTTGACATAGGGCAATACCTCTGGATGAATTGCTTCTTTAGTAGAGCCCAAGTATTAACTGCCTCGGCGGCTAATCTTTCGATCCATCTTCTGGCAGCCCCAGTAAGAGTCATAAGGAACACCCTTAGCATAACAGCGCCATGAGACACACCCGGAATGTTGAAAAGGCTTGCGATGTACAAGACATTCTCAACGTGCTCATACGCATCTTGTTGCAATGACCACTAAATGTGAGTTAATTTTAAATTTTCAGCCTTAAAAGTCACAAAGGTAGCCACTTTATATGTAGCTAATGTTGGTATAACTAAATGTAACAGAGCAACAACAACCCATTGGAAGTTAATGCAATCAATAGGATTCTTGCCACGGCAACCAATTTGAAATTGAAGTTATAGAATCTGGGAACATGGTAACAAATCTTGAAGCTTATTTGCCATTCCACAGGGTCCTAAGTTTTGGACAATATGGGCTTCCTTTCATTGGCTTAAAGATGAGATAAATATCTTTCTATTATATTGCTTCGGTTTTGTTTGTTTTAACTAGCATTTTGAAGATACAGTGGGCGTGTTGCGTTATTTTTATAACGGGTCAAATGAGAACAATCGACTATAATTAGCTTAAAAGGAAAGGGGTCGAACGGGTTGTAGGTCACCCAACATATATTTTTTTGGCATTCAAGTTCCAGAGAATTACCATATTCAGTAATTAGTCTATTACGCATGCATAGATATTCTCCTTCTGTGATTATAATATGCATGTTAAAAATGTTTGGTTTTGTGATATTGTTGCAGGTTATTCTACCAATGTTGCAATGGGAAGCCACTGCCTTTGGGCGTCCAGTTCTTGCACTAATTCTTGTGGCCTCTTTGGCATTTTTTCATGTCTTGCTAATTCCTTCTGTTCCATCCATGTGGCTTGCGAGGATGATATTTGGTTATGGTGTTGGGTTTGTAATAATCATGGTTGGCACGACCATTGGGGTGATTTTACCATATCTCATCGGTCTGCTCTTCCGTGATCGCATCCATGTGAGTTTTTTATTTATATAATGCGATGAAACTTGCAGCAACATGTTATGAGGGTGTTTGGGTTTATGTTCTGGAAATGATTATCTTGATCAGGTCTTAATGTTTGGATGAACAAGTTTTATTATTCATGCTGCAACAAAACTGTTTATCTAAGAGTAATTGCATTACCCATTCCCCTTTTTTTAATTAATATGAAATGAGTCTTCTAGCACCAGCGCCTATTTACGAACTCCTATTGTTATTGTTATTGCCCTGTCCATCCAAACATTATTATTTACAGTTGGTGTCATTACATATAATTTTCAAGATCGTATAGTTAATATCATACAATCACTTCATAAAATACGCATTCAAACATCCCAATTAAACTGATACTTTGTGGAGCATATTCCTTCATGCTTTTACATGTCTAAAATGCACATGATCTGTGTATAAGAGGTTAAAAGAGATCGGAAACTGTTAATTACTTTTGTGATTTATCTATTTCATCCATTCTTTAAAAATATGTAACTCATTCTTTCAATTTCTTATGTTTTTTTAAAAAGTTTTAATTACCATTTGTTGGGTGGTAGCTAAAAAAGGTTACGAGAGTGTTGCAATACGTGTTCTTTGAATTGAAGAAAAGTTTAGAAAGGTGGTTCATGGTTGACATTTACAAGTTTGTATATATACAGGTAACCAAGCAGGATATGCAAGACGCGTATGAGCCACTGTTTAAAGCTGGATTGCAAGAGCTTAAAAAATAGATTGGAGCCACGGGAGTGTTTCCTAATGAGGACGATATGGAGATGGAAGAGGTATGTATGTATGTGTGTGTGAATGGGACAACTACCAAAACAATAACAGAGCTAATCATAAACAACCCTAAACTTTTTGAGGTCCTAAGGGTTTATTATGTCGTCGAAAAAATAAGAATTCAATACCATTCTTAGTAAACGGTTTAATCACTATGCTTTCAGCTTTTTAGGTAGTGTCTCGGTATTAAATGTGTGTTTAGAAGAAACTGGATGGTGTGAAGAGGTCTAGAGTGCTACGGTTGAACAAACCACCAGAATTTAAGTACCCGGGGAAAAGGTGTGAAGAGGTCTAGAGTGCTACTGAAATGTTAGTAACCGGATAGTGTGAAAAGGTCTAGAGTGCTACGGTTGACCAATCTACAGCATTACCCGGATGGTGCGAATGGGTCTAGAGAGCTATGTCATTTATGTTTTATTAGATTTGCTAGACGCACTGTTGAGCTTCACTTAGTTCCTTTTGGTTTGTCTCCGAAATCTGTTGCTTCTAAGGTAAGTATGTCACTTTCTTTTCGATTAAATTGATTTCTTTTTTAGTTATGTCGTGCCGAAAAAGATTGCTTAAAATGTATTATGTTAGGCGGAGGTGAGGGCCTTTTTGTCTTACCAGAAATTTTCTGAATTTTGTCAGTAGTCTAAATATCGGTTTTTTTGTATTTATACTGAAAAACAAGGAACGACCGTTTGAATGCGATATTGATGCTTCGCGTAAAGCTAAACCCATTCGTTGCCTTCTACGCAATCAAGTCGTATACATGTGAGTAACAACTGAACACAATGAGATACTCTTTATATGTGCTTATGTTGGACGTCGTTATGGGTTGTTTGAACACATACTGATGCAGGTTTTACTGACCAGGTTTTAATATTTATAAGTCTCGTTATGCCTATGGTCTACCCTAATGCACTAACGGGCAGCATACCCGGTCGTGTGTAGTGCGGTATTCGGTAAAACCGAGGTCCTCTTAAGAGCTATGTGTGTGGACTAATACTAAGTCTAGGTGTCACAGATTTTAATATGATTTCGATAAGGAATTAACTAATTAATTACTAAAGCAAATAAAGGCAAAGGATGTGATCAATAGAGGAGAGTGGTTCTAACCTAGTTACTCATCCTAACTAGTAATGCTTACGTCTAATTACTTCCAATTACTTCAGGTGGGGTCAAAGTCGAGAGGACAGCATTTGGTCAGTTCGTCCTAACCTATCAGCAAAGGGCCACCACAAGAGAAGTCAGGTGTCCCCTCATAAGTCCGGTTGTTCCTGGTCCCCTAAGCCAAGTCATTAAGTTCCGCTACATTCTAGATTTATAATAGTGAGTGCCCGGGCGCTAGCAACTTAAACACTCATCTCCTAACTCTTAAGTTCATCCAAACGGTAGGTGATCAGTTGGTCAAATCGCACAACTAGAAAGGGTCGTCAGTTGGTCATATCTTACCTTTCCCGTCTCAGTCTACTCACTTAGGGTCAGTTGGTCATATCTCCTAAGCAACTAGCCTCTACCGCTATTCAAAACTACCGAAACAAGGGTAGCTACCAATAAACTATGCATGCATACACTTAAAAATAATTATACGGAAGCAATGTAAATGCAAACAAAACAATTAAGGAATCTTAACTAGGCCAGCACCAAGAGGCGCTTAGCCGCTCATATTAACCATACAAATCAATTCAATGTTTAATGTTACGAAATACATGAATCAAAAGTAAAGAAAAGATAAAAAGCTAATGCTTATCGTAGGGGAGTGATTTCTCCCTTGGAGATAGCTCCATGTGCTCCTCTAGATCTGCCTTCGACTTCTTCTCACATTCTCTGATTATTGTGTGAGAAATGGGATGCTTTGAAATGCTGGAAATCATGGGGTATTTATAGGCCAGATCTGGTTACGGCATAAATATTAAACGAGTTACGCCGTAACATATAATTCTTCGTAAATTGCACTAATAATGTTGGTTACGGTGTAACCTCAGGAAGGAGTTACGCCGTATCTTCAATAAATCTTACGCCGTAGTTGATGCATGAGTTACGGCGTAATTATCAGTGGCGCGGAACCTCATTTGACCTAATATGGTTACGTCGTAATCTTTGGGAGAGTTACGCCGTAATCTTCTGATAAGTTGGTTTTCTGAGCCACGCTTTAGTTACGGCGTAATGTGAGAGAGGAGTTACGCCGTAACTTCTTCAAAGTGAGCATACTATGATAAATCTTTAATAATCTCTCTAAATCCTCGTCTCTTTAGCTCCAATGCTCGTAATTTACCTGAAAGTGAAATATAATGGAAAACAAGCATAAATCCGTATAAATGATATAAATTATAAGCAATATCGGGGGAAATTGACACTTAATATTCAGGAAAATTTGATGTTATCACATACTTTTACAAACCTATGTGCAGTTTGGGGACACGGGTTTTAAAGCTTTGTCTCCTCTTTTACAACATTTATTTGTAGCTTTATACAAGTTTTAAATGTTGTTTTTACAACTTTTATCTGCTGTTTGGCAGAAACATCGTGCAACTTTGATATGGTAGCAAGTGCTAGGATGGTGTAAACGACTGTCAAGACGATATTGTGTAGTAGTGTAATTGGTTACTATTTATGTAACCCTTCTTTTGTGCAGTAGTATGATCATTAAGGATGTTTGGATCTGCATTAGTTTCTGTTTAATTTTACAACGCTGTTAGTACGAATTGTATAAACAGAATACCGAGTTTTAGCAGTAGAAAGTAAATCAAGAATTTGAGGAGCTCAGTAGGCACTGTATGGTATTCAGCTTAGTGGTATTTAGACCTGTACTACCATTACATATTTTGCATGTTAACATGATGATGAACGTTTGGACCCTATGACGAATGTTACCTTTTATGTCAGTTCAAAGACCTCTTTTAAAAATAAAATAAAAACTCTGCCGCAACGCGGCGGGGGGTTTGCACATCGTTTTTCTAAAATTTGAATGAGTAAATTTTGGTTATTTATTATTTTATTAAAAAAATAATAACAATAAAAAAATAACTCATTTTTCACATTTTTCGGTTTACAAATCGATTCTCATGCAATTCTCATTTTACCCTTCTTCATCACCTTGACACCATAGAAATCTCCTCATCAATTGTTCAAGATCATGAACAACATAAGCTGGAAGGATAAACACAGAAGCCCAATAAATATGCATCGAATATAAAATGGACATACAGAACTGACGATGACCCGCAAATGACAAAAACTTATTCTTCCAATCAGTAATACGACTTTGCAAACTTTTCACAAAGACCTTACAATCCCCATAGAGCAAATGAGAAGAGATAAGAGGAACGCCTAACTTATTTTCCTATGTATGAAGTTAAAACCACTTGGCAAGGAGATATTTGAAGCTTTTTAGAGCCTGAGCTTTTTATTTTAACAAATAAACTTCTTCAAATTAATAATCTTAGTTTGGTTAGTAGAGCTTCAAGCTTCTTTTGCAAACTAATAGCTCTTAAATAGAACGCTATTGTATGAAGTGTTTTAGATTTTTTTGGAACTTTTTATTCTTGGAAATACCCATATACCCCTAAACCATGTAATAAGTTGTTTTAGTTGTTTTCATCAGATTGATACTTGATTTTAGATTTCAAAGAGTAGTATGAACCCGAAATAAAAACAATTAAAGATACAAGACTTAAACATTTACAAGAATGGGGTATTTATGTTATAAATATAAAAGAATAAGAAAAAAGGAGAATGAGAGAGAGGGAGAAATCTTACTAAGAGATGATCTAATGTTTACAAGATGACCTATAATTATAAGTTAACAAGAATGAAATATATAAGGAAATGATATATCAATAATATATAGGTGAATCATCTACAATATATATACATGTTTTACAAACTCCTTTTTGGATATTCACCGGTTAGTATGCGTAATCATGATGGTCCTTCAGGGGCGATATTGTACCTAGACTGCCTCGTTAAAAACCTTATCAAGATAAATCCATTGGGTAAAAATAAAAAACTTGATTAAGGGAAAAAGAGTGCAATGTTTGTAATACTCCCTCTCACTTTGATGTATATATATTCTCAAACATTGATTACTCATCTTATGAACGAGTTGCTCAAAAACTTTTGTTGGCAACTATTTTGTAATGAAGTCCACCACATTGTTAGTGACATGAATATGTCCTGAAAAGATGACAAAATAGATATGTAACTTTTAACCTAATACGAATGTATTGGTTGGAAGTATATAATGTTAATACAAATAAAATATACAGCCTCGTGACACATATTACTTACAAAATCAACATCAAAGCCTTAATTGCACTTATGTATGGTATTTGAGGGCCATCATTTCTTAGAAATGTATACAAAAGCAATTCATATAATATGCATCCAAATGATTTTGATCCATATAATGATTCATTCAATTTGATCAAATAGAGTTATTGAGAACTTTATCTATTGCTTGTAAAAGTTGAAGCTGCTATACATGCTTGAGGCATTATAGATCCTTTATGGAATATGAGAGCTCTAATAAAACTCATCTAGTGCGAATTAAATACTTCTACATTGCTTGTCTCATAAAATATCAATAACATATTTACATCCACCTTGAGACAATATGTCTCTTAATAATCAACTTCATGTTTTTGTGAATTTATTTATTCCACAATTTATGTCTTAAAGTACATAACTTTAGAGCTCTTATTTCGGTTAAAGACCGATGTATATCCAATTGCTTTTACACATTTACGTGTTTGAACTTCACATTCTAATATTTTCGTATTTGCAACAGATTGCGTCTTTTCATGTTGGCCATGGTTGAGTGCACTTTTGGATAGTAGTTGATTTGTGATCCTTATTATGCATAACAACAAGTTCTGCATTGTATGTAAAACAAATTATTGGATGTCATTTTGTTTTGATTCCATATAATTTTAGACATGATAGAATTTAGACTAAAATACACTGTTCGTCCCTAAACTTGGCCAAAAACGTCGTACTGAACCAAAACATGGCATTTTCGTCGTCAGAGGTCCTTTTTCCAAATTTTTGGGGCTAAACTGGTCCCTTGACCAGTTTTCCGTTAGTCAACCCCGTTAGTCGGCGTTTTCTTTGTCTTTAGTCCAAGGGCAACACCGTCATTTCCTTATTTCAAGAAAAAATGTCTGTATTATTTCCATATGTCCCCTCCCTCTTCCCGCCCCATAAACACATAGACTGTGTTATTTTTCGTCCCAAAACTTTCGTTACAAGAATTATCACAATTCACAAACCCTAATTGCATGTCACAAAACCCGTTTTTATCATTCCGAAAACCAAAACATGGATTTTACTCTATGGAAAGTAAGAAGACATCCAGGTTATCCAGTTGATGATACCATTCTGTACAACTCTGCTAAGAATAAATCCAGCACGGTTTTTATTTTGATTATAAACATTGAACTTTATAATTTGGGTATTTATTTTTTGGCAATTAACTTTTGAGAATGTCCTAAACATATATTGACATGTTTTCAGTTGGTAGATCTAATATGTTTAGTATGAAGGTTTATCACAATGGTGTCTTTAAATACTGGCCTGGTAGAATATACATTGGAGGTTTGGAAAATTTAGTTGATTTGGTTGATGTTGATAGTGTGTCAGTTGAAGATTTGGATGTTCTTATGTATGAATTGGGTTATGACCTTGGTTCAAAAAATTACTATTACTTTGTTAAGCCTGGTAGTAATTTAGATGATGGTTTGTATAGCTTAAGTGAGAGTGCAAATTTAGAAATATTGAAAGATCTTGTTGATGACCATAAGATGATAAAAGTTTATGTTGAAAATGGTAAGACAACATTGGATGTTGATGAAATGTCACCAAAGTCAATTAGGACAGTTATTGCTGATGGGGATGCAACAAAGAAAAAGACATCTCTTGCTATTGTTCCATATTGCTCAAACAAGTTGTTCTTAGAAAACATTGTTAATAAGTCTGTAGTAGAGGATTTATGTCGTGTTACATATCAACCTTTGGAAGTCAATACTTTGGTACAATCTAGTCAGATGCCACAAACAGAACCCTTGTTTTCATATGTAGAGGTCTGTCAAACTGAAGATGTTGTAGGTGATGTCAACCAGCAAATAGATAAACATGTTGAGCATATCCAAATAGATAGTCCTGAAGAGGTATGTAAAAATAATCAAGAGTTAGGTCATCAAGAGGAGGAAATATGTAATCCTATTGAGCATATCCAAAAAGGTAAATCTGTACATGTATGTGAAATTGATGAAGCTTTAAGTGATTACAATGTGAGTGAAACAGATAGTTATGTGAGTGATGATGATGATATTGAGAACAATCGAGATGGAAACACAGTTGTTGATGAGGCAAATACTTTTGAGGAGCCTGATGTTGCTGTTAATCTGTTCAAAGTGACTGAGACTACATAGTTACCATATGTAGGTAGCTCCATCCAGATACCAGATGATTTTTTTAAGAAAAGTAAGTTAAATCTGTTAGATGATAATGAGTTTGTAAGAGATTGGTTAACACAAACACAAAAGAATAATTTAGTATAGATCGAATAGAATGAGTTCTAGAGAGAGAAATAGAGAGAGTTGGGAACTTTAGAAAGAGAAAGTGAAATCATATGATTGAAAGCTCCACCCTCTCCCTTGGTGGGAGAGGGCTTTTATATTTCTTACAAAATACGCCTCATACGGGCTGTGGATCGGGTGTACAGTGGGTAAATACCCGTCCGTCCTCCACGGTGTTATTTAACAAACTAATAAACGTTTAAGACTATGAACTTTCTAATGCTAACAAATACCCTGGGTGACCAAGTCTTTAACATGGATTTACTAAATCCTAACAATCTCCCCCTAAGGGAGGTCACCCCATAAAATACATTATGAATTCTAGCATTCTATTACATGTCTTTAATTTCCTAGCTCGTAGTCTTTGATTCTTCAAAGTCCGCAATCTTTGTACTTCAAGTGGTGATCTTTGAATGTTCCTTGACTTGGTGATCTTTGAGCTTTCTTCGAGATCATCAACCACAGTAAATCTCCATCTCATCCTTCGTTGTATTGTCTCCATGTGATGTTGTGACTTTTGGACTGACATGCTCACACTTTTCTGGATCATGATATGTTTCATCAGAGTTGCGGAAGCATTGTTGTATGTCTTTCAATTATCATGATTTCTTTGATTGTGAGTATGAAGTGTGAGCATGTGGTTATGAATCGACGTTTAATCTGCTATCAGCTGCAGCCGTCGGGAATTCCTGCAAACAACAGTTAGCAATAAACACATGAAAGTGTCTTTGTTCACTTTCGTTGAATAGGGTTGCAAGAACAACGGTTCCCCGTTGATCAGTATAAATACTGCCTGTGATCAGGTAGAAATCCAAAGAATCTCCTTGACAGGGTTTCGCATCTGTACTAGCCGTTCTCAAACCGGAGCATCTCAAAGTAGACAACACTGAGTGAGTGAACCAACAAATTGAGATTCACTGATTGATGAGAAATTGATTTGAGAAACAATCGCGTATTGCTAAATAAAGAGTTTTTTTCAATACGACGAAATTTTTATGAACAAAATTAAGTTTCAATCACAAATACTTTTGTTTGAAAATTTTATGCGCAGTCGATGTGCTAGAAAACAGTTGTTGAGCACATCGAAAGGTTTTCCCAAAAGTATACGTCAATTCCTTTACTGGAACAAGGTTGATTCAAATGTGAATCACCCCATTGTTGCTTTCCAGTTGTCACAAGTTTGATCCATGAAGGATCTCACATGTCACCCACCAAGAGCTTATTTGATGTTGGCTCTAGAAGGATTTCCATCTTCATTGTGAATACTTAACATATCACTCTGATGTTTTGGAAATACCACAAGGATAATGCGTAGGACTCTTAATGTATATTTTCTTACTTTTCACAGTGTATGAAACAATAAGCATATTGTAAGTGTGTCCTAATGAGATTTATGGATGATCTCTTGGCTCTAGACTCAATAGTGCATTTTAGTTTTCTTATGTGGAGAATAGGGAGAGGGTCTTCTTTTTCAATATCAACCATCTCTAAGAGAAAGTCGATAGATTACATATGTTCCCCGTGAGAATAAAACAAGTCCTTTTAAGAGAACTTGACTAGCTGGGAAGTTTAGTGCAGTGCGTCACTGGGTCCATGACGTCTTGTCTTCAATACCGGCGTTACCTTAGAAACCACCAGTAGCATATGTATTGAACCCGGTTTCTTCCCTAAGGTTGAATATTTGGAGGGCTATTTTTTCACCCTTTATTATTATTATTTTTTCATTCTTCAACCCCTTCAGTGCTTACCGAGACTTCATCACTAGAATCTTGTTGGGTTTGTTCCAGTCCTAGCTCCATCTCAGTCAGCACTCTTCCCTTAGTCTCAGTTTTCTCCTTTTTTAATCATACCTAAGGAATTCTACACTATCCAGTGGATTGTTCCTGGGTAGATCCCTCTGGCTCTGGCGGGATCGTGGGAACTAATATCTAACCTGACCATCCTTATAACTCCAATAAATTAAATGCAAGGTCGGTCTTTGGTGTAATTCCACAATTGCCAATGAAAACCAATTGAAAAACTAATCAAGGTACTTATGATAGAATATCAAAGCATTTGTACCTCAATTGTTTTTGATCTTTTATAAATGCTCCCCCTCAACACGTGCATCAATATTTAAAATCGTTTAGCACATGGAGGGAGGAGTGCATTTTTGAGTCTTAAACAATAACATTTTCACCAGTTTTAATATTTAAATCATATTCTCTCCCCCGATCAAAACTTTCAAACCTTATGAGATTTTTTATCTCAATTGATTTAAATAAGTTGGAAAATTTTGGAGAAAATGTGTTCTAGTTTAATATATATTGATAAAGGGAACATTACACTGCTCCCCCTCAATTTATGAGGGAGAATGTTAGTGTCAGGTATGATAATGTTTATAGAGATATTTAAATATCATAAAAATCAGTTTGAAAGATCTTAGAATATACGAAAGATCATACACTAACACATAATAGAAAAACATTTATTCACCACTTATAATGTACAGATGGACTCGTTTGATGATGTATCATTTGAAAATATAAAATTTGAAATCACTCTCCCTCTCAATCGATGACTCAAGTCATTGATCGAGTGACAAATTTTATTACAAAATGAAGTCCGTTTCATTTTCAAAAATTTGAGTCTGATTTATTTTTAAACAATATCTTACCACCATGTAAAATACAAATATTTTTCTGAAGAATCATAGAATGAAACATATTTGTATAAGAACTGCCGTCTTTTTAGCAATGTGCTTTCCTCATTTTGTTTTAGGATAAGTGCTCGATATTTATAAAAATCGATTTTGCATAGCACTTTCCTTTCTTGAAAAAACGGGTTGCATATCTGAAATAATGGCAAACCATATTGTAGGCATGTTTTGAAAATATTTTGAACTTCTGTTCGAACTTCATTTAAGGACCCGTGTCATTATTGAATGACATTTCTAGGACCGTAAATGTTATCGATGCCAAAAGACATGCGTTGAAAAACTATTTTTGGTATTTTCTATTTTTCTAATTTTTATGGTTTTTGTAGGTTTTATATTTTTCTATTTTATTTTTTGTTTTAACTATGTACAAGATATGTGAAGAAACTCCATTACTCCTCATGCTCTTCCTTAAGTTGTTTGAGAGTTTCCGGCTGCAGACTTTTCATACCGAGTCGCCGGAGGATAAACTCAAACCGATCTCTTAGAAGAGCTTGGGTGAAGATGTCTGCCAACTGGTACTCAATCCTTACAAAGTAGAGTTCAACCAAACCATTCTCAACTTGTTCCCTAATGAAGTGATGTCGGATGTCGATGTGCTTTGACCGTGAGTGTTGGACATTGTTGCAGCAAAGAGCAATGGCACTTTTGTTGTCACAGTACAGAGGAATCTTGTTGAACACAAATCCATAGTCAGATAGTTGGGATCTCATCCACAAGACTTGAGCACAACATGCTGACATGGCAATGTATTCAGCCTCTGTGGAAGATATAGAAGTACTCATTTGCTTCTTTGACGACCAACTTACTAATTTGTCACCCAAAAATTGAGCACTTCCTGACGTACTTCGACGTGTATCTTGACACCCTGCATGGTCAACATATGCATAGGTTGTTAGTGCCATGGCGGTATCCTTCGGATACCAAAGTCCCATATTAATGGTTCCTTGGAGATACCGAAAGACCCGTTTAACCGCTTCAAGGTGCTTTTTGGTAGGCTTAGCCTGATATTGAGCACACATGCATACAACGAACAAAATATCTGGTCTACTGGCAGTGAGATACATCAAGGATCCAATCATACTACGGTGCTTAGTTTGATCAATCAGGATCCAAGAGAGATCCTCATCCAATTTTGTTCTCTCCACCATGGGAGTGTCAACGGGGTCACTAGAATCAAATCCAAATTTCTTTAATGTTTCATTAGCATATTTAGATTGATTTATGAAAATGCCTCCGAGACTGTCTATTAGTTTGATGTGTCTTTACCAAAGCTGTACCCTTTGGACTAGCCAACTCTTTGATACACACAAGGTATATCTGGTGAGTTAAAAACCATCAAAGATACAACAAACCTGCAAAAGAAAGTTAGTTTTTTTTTAACTAAGAAACTAACAAACAAACAAACAAATCCTCCCCTGAGGCATATGCCTCCCCTGAGGCCTATGCCTCCCCTTAAACTTTGCAGTTAAGGGTTAAGCATTCCAATATTGACCACAAGGTGTTGAAACCTTGGTCCATCAAAAGCTTTAGTTAACAGATCTGCCACATCATCATCTGTATGAATTTTAGCCACATTTATCAAATGTTTTTCATATGCATCTCTTATAAAGTGGTGTCTGATTTCAATATGTTTGGTTCTACTGTGGAAAACTGGATTTTTGACAATGCATATGGTACTCTGATTATCAATAAAAAGAGTTGTGTTCATGAAGTTATACCCATAGTCCAGCAATTGGTTTTGAATCCAGAGCACCTGTCCACAGCAGTTTGCAGCAGCAACATACTCTGCTTCAGTAGTTGAGGTAGCCACAATCGTTTGTTTCTTGCACTGCCAACAAATCAATCTTTTTCCAAGGAATTGACAGCCTCCAGTTGTGGATCTCCTATCCAGATTTGCACCAGCATAATCACTGTCACTATATGCTTCCAACTTAAAAGGAGACTCTTTTGGGTACCAAAGGCCTAAATGAGGTTGGCCTTTTAGGTACTTAAAGATCTTCTTGACTGCATTGAGATGGGAAGTAAGTGGAGTGACTTGATGTCGAGAGCACACACTTACAACAAAGGTAATATCAGGCCTTGAAGCTGTTAGATACATTAATGAACCAATCATAGATCTGTATAAATGAACATTCACAAGTAGATCTGGATCATTTTTGGCTTTTGTTTTTGGAGCTTCATAAGGTGTTGTGGCAGTCCTGACACCTTCCATGCCGAATTTCTTCAACATGTCCCTCACATATTTATCCTGACTGATAAATATCCCATCCTGTTTCTGCTGAACTTGGAGACCCAAAAAGAAAGTCAGCTCTCCCATAGCACTCATCTGAAATTCTCCCTTCATCAGATCCTCGAATTCCCCACACCAAGCTTCTTTAGTGGATCCGAAAATGATGTCATCCACATACACTTGCACAAGTATGATGTCAGTTGAGTTCTTCTTCAGAAAAAGAGTCTTATCTATGGCACCTCTTCTGTAGCCATGCTTCAGCAGAAATGATGAAAGCCTAGCATACCAGGCCCTTGGTGCCTGATGAAGTCCATAGAGAGCTTTAACGACTTTGTAAACATGATTAGGATGATCTGGGTCTTCAAATCCTTTTGGTTGTGTGACATAGACTTCCTCTTCAATCTCACCATACAGAAAAGCACCTTTAACATCCATCTGATACAGTATGAAGCCCATGTAGGATGCATAGGCCAAGAAAATTCGAATGGCCTCTACTCTAGCAACAGGTGCAAACACTTCATCATAGTCAATTCCTTCCTCTTGCCTGTAACCTTGAGCTACTAATCTTTCTTTGTTCTTAATCACCACACCCCGTGCATCTCTTTTGTTCTTCAGAATCCATTTAGTTCCAATAGCATATTTCCCATCTGGTAAAGGCACCAATATCCAAACTTGTTGGTTTTGGAACTATTGCATTTCATCTTGCATTGCTTCAATCCAACTTGAGTCTTCAGGGCTTGAGAGACACTGGTTGGTTCTACTTGTGAAAGAAAACACGCAAACAGACAATGCTTGAAGTCTGTGTGATTGTCTCTTTGCTGATTAGAGACATAAGAGAGAAAAGCAACATGTCCAAATTTAGGACTAGAGATAGCCCTTCGAGTTCTAACAGGAGCTAGAATGTCACCAATAATATTGGATTGAGGGTGAGTGATGTTGATTCTGTTAGTAGCAGTGGGGTTGACATCAATGGTAGGTTCAAGATTAGACACAGTTGGTACAAAAGTTGTGTCATAGGAAGGTGAGGTGAAAATGCCAGTTTTGGGTTGATGATTTCCGAGATCTGAAGGACTTGGAAAGCGAGTATACAGGTCACCAAAGTCTGTGGACACTCTAGTAGGAATAGGAGTAGTAGCAGGCGAGCTATCAGCAGATTTGATGACGATGGGAGAGACTGCATCAGTGTCAGCAGAAATGTGGTTTCCACTGACAGTCTCATTTGTAAACTCCAAATCCACCTTCTCAGTTTCAAGCTTAGCTGCAAACTCTTGAGTCTGAAGCCTAGCAAGGTCCTCAGCATAGTGTGGTTCATCTTCACTCTCAGCTGGGGTATCTCTTGAAGAGTTACCTACAACATTGTTAGGGGATAAAGAAGGCACAAGAATGGGTTGTTCATCATCTTCAAATTCACTTCCAGAGTCAGCATCCAAGGTACCTGCATTGTTAGTGGGAGTTTCTTGAGAGCCTGCACTTTGGTGAGCCACACATAACCCTGTCCTTGAACATTGGGCTTATCTTCTAGGTATCTGAGGTTCAAAGTCTCCTCTATCTTCTTGGCAGATAAGTTGTACACTCTGTAAGCCTTGCTATTAGCCGAATAACCCACAATATAACCATCATCAGCCTTCTCATCAAACTTCCCCAAAGGATCACTGGTGTTCAGAATGGTCACTTGACAACCAAAAGGTTTGAGGTAATGAATGACTGGAACCTTCCCAAAGAGAAGTTCATATGGTGTTTTGAGGTGAGGTCTAGTTATGGAGACTCTGTTAAGCACATAGCAAGCTGTGCCAACAGCTTCAGTCCAGAACATAGTAGGCAATTTAGAGTCTGCAAGCATTGATCTCGCAGCCTCTATCAAGGTCCTATTCTTTCTTTCAGCTACCCCATTTTGTTGCGGGGTTCTTGGATTGCTATAGTCCCTCTTTATCCCTTTAGACCTACAGAGTTCTATAATAATAGCATTCTTGAACTCTGTCCCATTATCACACCGAATTCCCTTAACCTTCTTGTTCAACTGATTTTCAACGAGGGTGATGAAGTCTTTCAGCACTGGAGTTGTTTCATCTTTAGTCCTTAGAAAGAACACCTAGCAAAATCTGCTATATCCATCAGTGATAACCAAACAATAGTACTTGTGATCGATGCTTCTGACTTGAGTTGGACCAAATAGATCCATATGTAACAGCTGAAGAGGCTCAGAGATGACGCTCACTGCAGTGACAGCTTTGTTGGATGCTCTGTGTTGCTTCCCTTTGTTGCATGCAACACAATTATGATCATTGGAGAAAACTTTGGTGGGAAGACCTTCGACAAGTCCTCTTTTGGAGAGAGTGTTTATAGTTTTGAAATTTACATGAGCCATTCTCCTATGCCATTTGTTAGACTCATCCAATGATGCTTTAGCCAGCAGACACGTGAGGTTACCTTCAGGGTTAACTTCATTGAGGTTGAATGTGTATAGATTGTGAGTTCGAGGGACTCTCAGCAGAATTGAAGTATCTTCTAGAAGCTTGAACTCTCTAGAAAGCACAAGACATTCATTTTCAGAGAAGAGTACCTTGTTCTTGGTGTCACAAATTTGTGAGACTGAGAACAAGTTGAAGTTCTGAAGTTCCCTAACATAGTACACATTCTCAAAGTTCAGTAGAGGTGTCTTGATGGTGCCTTTCCCAGTAATTCTACCATCACTTCCACCAAAGGTCACATTCCCTCCTTCTTCAATAGGAACAAAATTGTGCATCATATCTCTATTTCCAGACATACTTCTTGAACAGCCACTATCAACAATACCAATATCTTTATGCTTAAGGGGATGATCCTGAGAGAGACCCATGAAGGCAAACTGATCATGCCTATCTTCTGAAGTACATCTAGCCAGCAATCCAAGCTTCTCTGTATCAGCAGCTTCCTCAGTCACAGGTTCATGTGCAGCCCAGTTGACCTGTTCATCCATGGTGATAAGAGTTGCTGAAGTGCTAGCTCCCTTCTGATTCTGCTTATATGAGTGTTAGTTAGCTCCCTCTCCACTCTTCATGTCTTTGCACTCCCTTGAGAAATGACCCATCTGGTGGCAAGAGAAGCACTTGACCTTTCTCCTGTCAAAACGAGCTGGATCCTTTCCCTTGAACCCAAACTTCCTTCCTGCCTTCTCTTCAAACCTCTTGATATCTACTGAAAGCATGGCCACCTGCCATTTCAGCTTCATCTCCTCCATTTCAAGTGGGTCCACCTGATCAAAGTCTTCATATACCAGATGCTGCTGAGTATCATAATATGCAACAAATGAATGAAGAACATCCTCCAAAATACTTCCAGATTTGGCTTGAGGATGTGATGGAGTGGGACGATAAGATGATGATGGTAAGTAAGATGGACTTGAAGTATGCATCATCATATTCGAGTGGGATGTCCTAACAAAGGCTGAATGACCAGAAGAGGATGCACGGTAAGGAGATCTGACATCAGGTTCAAGAGACCTGATTTTGTTGTACATCTCATCAAAGGTGAGCATGTCCAGCCCACCTTTAGCTTTAAGTGCTATACTGACATGTAGCCATGATGGAGGCAAAGATCGTAGGAACTTTGAGTTGCAGTCATCATTGTCAGGCTTTGCATTCAGCTGGTTAAGCTGACTCAGAATCTTGTGAAACCTGTCGTATCCCTTGTGGATACCTTCTTCTTCAGAGATATTAAACTCTTGGAAGTGTTGTCTCAGCATGGACTTCCTCATTCTTCTGGACTCTTCATTCCCACCAAACCTTGCTTTCAGAGCCATCCATATGTCCTTTGCATCAACCATGTGGTGAAAATTACCCAAGTGATCTTCAGGAATAGATTGAAGAATGATGGTTCTTACTTTGTGCTCTATTTGTACTGCAAGAATCTCTTCAGCAGTTTTGGGAGGAGCTATGGTAAACTTACCATCAAGATCTGGAATAGTCTTCTTTAGACTGTTGCCATTCTTCACAATCTCCCACAGATTCCAATCAATGTTGGAGATCCAGTTCTGCATCTTCATGGTCCACAGATCATACTCTTCCTTTTTCAGATAAGGAAACTTGCCATTACTGTTGGAGAGACTAAGTTGCTGCATAGAGGTGGTGTTTTTGATGTTGTTGTTGGTGGTGACTTCTGATTCATCATCAGTTCCAGGCATGGTGAATATGTTTTTTGTTGTATGGGGGTGAGGAAAATAAGGTTCTCAGTATCGTAGAGACTCTCCCGAGGCTCTGATACCACTTGTTGAAAACTCTCAGACCTTGACAGATCTTTAGCACTCGTGGATCGTTAGTGTTACCTATGTAATCATAAGCAAACTAATAGACAGTCTCTACAACTCGTATTCTATAGCGGAAAGTAAATACAAGTTGTAATAACTAAGAACACTTAGATCCTCTATGGATCTTTTATTAACTGAAACTCTATGTTCCAGATGAATTGATCTCTAATACAAACTATGAGGTTCCTTTTATAAACAAGGAACCCTAATCTATTACCACCCAATCGACTAAACATGCAAGCATGCATTTAATGACTAATACACTAAACTATATTGAGCAGTACAATAAAACCCATGCTAACCTCGGGCCGTTCAAAGATAATAATGAGTTAGCATTTAATTCATTAAGTGCATGCTGATCCTAGTCAGCTTTCACCCTTCAGCAGTAACACGGCAACGCTTGTACTCTTCAGTAGAATCACTTCTTCAGCAGATTCTGCTTCTACTTCAGCAGAAACCTTCGGCAGTAATGACAGCAGAAATCCTACTTTACATAATTCCCAACATTCGATGATGATGGTGAATGGTCTGCAGATGGAGCTTCTTGACCTATGGAAATAGAGACCGATGGATCATTTAGGTTGTTTGGAGCAGGAGCAACAACAGCTAGTGGTGCAGGAGTATCATCAGTTGTTGGCTCAAAGTATTCATCAAACATCGGATAAAACAAAATCTTCGGATCTTCTTCCGAGGGAGGTACATAAGAAGCTGCAGGCGTGGGATTCTGTACAAGACCCGAACTAATTAGTCTAGGTGTCAAAAGTTGAGGTGTGGGTCCAGAATTGGTGTGTCCAGGAGCCAGTTGCTCAGTCAGCTCATCAAACGTTACATGAATAGTTTCCATAATATATCGGTTTCGTTTGTTGTAGATTCGGTAACCATTGCGATCAGGTGCATATTTAACGAAAAATCCAATATCAGCTTTAGATTTCAAATTTCCCAGATCTTGACCGTCATTGGTTGGATAGCATAAAGCCCCAAACACACGTAGAAACGAGAGATCCGGTTTTATGTTATGCACTGAATCATATGGAGTTTTGCCGAGAAGAGTATGTATTAGGGATCGGTTTTGAGTGTAACAAGCTATAGCAATAGCTTCCGCCCAAAGAAACATCAGATCCTTAGAGAAAATCAGCATGGTACGATCAACTTCCATAAGAGTACGGTTTCGCCTTTCAACAACCCCGTTCTACTGAGGAGTGAGTGGTACACTTTTCTGGTGAATTATGCCGATATTTTCATAAAACTGTATGAGCTGTTTGTTAACAAACTCAGTTCCGTTATCAGTCCAGATGATTCTGATGGTTTTGTTAAGTCTGACTTGCAGTTGTTTGATAAGCTTAATGATAACCTCTAAAGTTTCGTCCTTGGTTCTCAAAAACTTCACCCAAGTGAACCTAGAATAGTCGTCAACAACAACTAGAACATACTTCGTCCCATTTATACTCTGCACTCTCATTGGTCCACATAGATCCATGTGAAGGGTGTGAAGAACTTCCATGATGTTGGCAGGTTTGGGTTTATGGGCATACTTTTTGCTTTTGCCCAGTTGGCAAGCAGAACAAAGATGATCTTTTTCAAATTTTAACAGGTGTAAACCTCTCACGAGGTCCTTTTTAGCAAGATCATTTATGGTACCAAAGTTCAGGTGATTAAGTCGACGGTGCCATAACCATGATTTGTTCTTTGACGCCTTTGATAACAAGCAAATAGAAGAAGACCTCATCATGTCTTCAATAGAGATGGTGTATAGATTGGTGCCACGAGATCCATTAAGAAGATCAACACCATCCAATTCTCTAATGAAACATATGTGTTTTCTGAAAGCCACTTCGAGATCTGAATCACAAAATTGACCAACAGAGAATAGATAGTGACCAAGTCCTTCCACATGGTATACACGGGAGATGACACTTTCACCAAAAACATAGTCTCCATAACCCATAATTGCCCTAAAATGATCGTTCCCAAATCTAACAGTCCCGATAAACTTATTCACAAAGTTCTTGAGCCGTGAGCGATCCCCAGTCATGAGTTTGAGCAACCTGAATCCAAATACCAAAGGACAATTGGTACGACTTGCATTTGAAAACAGACGAGAATGGATAACTGGAAATAGTGGATCCCCAAGTGAAGATTTGGGGTTCGATTGGTTAGTACAAACAATCTGTAGACCTACAACATCTTTAGATGCCATGACATTATTAGTGGGGGCAACAATAGTAGAAGCAATGGACTCAGTCAAAGTACACTTTGTTCCTAAAGGAATAATTCTACCAGTGGGCTTCCACATCTTAACAGGCACTGTTCTAGGCAAGGCAATACTAGTTGAAGGACAATGTTCACCAATTTTGATTTTACGACCTGTGGGTTTCCACTAATAACCCACATTAGTGAACTTTTTCCCTGTAGGTTTCCAAGATTGCTTAATCTGTTTTGCTCTCCAAACTTTATACTCGGGATTTAACAGAAGGCCTCAAATATGACAGAACACATTCATCATGATTACCAGAAATTAAACATTCATTCCATGTTTTGCAAACAACCGTAGAATTCAAATTAATTACAAAGCGCTTATAGCTAATACTAGAATCAACACGATTCAAATTGTTCGACTTAAACTCATTATTCCTACGGTGGTCTTCTACTTCCTTTACTTGATCACTCTTAGCTTGTGAGGTCCTATCTTGCTTTGTATTGCCTCTAGGCTTTGACCCGATAGCTTTAGTGTCACTGCTTACTCCTGTAGAAGTAACGACGAGAATATTAGTTTGTTTCACTGCTTTTTGCATTTATGACCTAGAAGTGCTGGGTTTTGAGGTTTTCAGGGGTACATCAAAGGTAACATGCTTGATCACGGGCATTGAAGAGGGTGCATAAACTCTATCTCGATTAGTACCAGTTTTAGGACATGTGGCAATGACATATTCTTAGAGTTCCTAAGATCGTTTAGCATACATACAAGCATAGGCAACAACACTATTAAGTGGTTTCCCTATTCTATCATCTTCTACGATCTCACGAAGACTATCTAGGCTATCCTTAAGGTATGTGAGATATGCTTGATATGCAAGCTTATTATTCCTAAGAGAAGGTGTTTCGAAAATAAAGTTATTAATGATCTATAGAATAGGTACTTTTTTTTTTTTTTTTTTTTTTTTTAATTTATTTTTCTTTCAAATCGTTTAATAAACACAAGAAAAACAAGTAACATGATTCTAACTAAAACAAGTAATTTATGCTCGAATATTTGTATCTCATAGATCTAACAAAAAATGTAAATAAGCAATTATTTTAAGGAAACGGTTATACTTTTATTAATAAAACCCCGACTGTGATAAATAAATTTAACAAGTGAATAAAGAAAAGAAAATTATATAAAGACAAAATAAAGGTAGATACATAAGACAAACTCTAAATAACGATAATTAGATAAAACAAGAAAATAGTCAAACGACAAGCATGTCTGAGGCATAAACTTCAAGCGTAGTTAGTTATCTAATCTTACGATTGAAGTTTGTCACATATTTATAATAATATATGGTTTGGATTCAAATTAACATTATTAGTTAAAAATATATATAAATTTTATTTTATAAATTAATGTTTGGCTTGATTAGTTGGTTCGACTCGAATAGCTCGTTTAGCTGGTTCGCCTCGAATAGCTTGTTTAGCTCGTTCGACTCAAGAAACTAAACAAGTTTTTGAACGAACATAGCTAAATATTTTTTTTGAAAACTCGGTTCGTGAAACTACTTGAGCACTACATTGTGTTCGAGCTCAACTCAAGTTCGATTTTTTGCAAGCTCGAATCGAGTTAAACGAGCTTGAGCTCGAGTAGCTTGATAAAAACTCGACTCATTAACAACCTTAATTGCGAGTGTTTTTACAACAAGCAAAAAGAAATCAGGATTTGGCTAAAAAAGAACTCACGTGAGGAAGCATGAGGCTCGCTCATTGGTGGAAGAGGAGAAGGCGGAAGGAGAGTTGGGAATGATGAATAAGAGTTGGTTTTAGGCGGGAAATTATCTTGGTTAGAAGACTCTAGGTTTATGAATTTGGGTTGACGAATTCTTATTCTTTGCTTGGTACCCTTGGGTTTGTTAATGGAATTTCGGAACCTTGAGGATTCATTTTTGTTTTTAAAGAGTTGGTTAAGGAGGTAGCGTGGAGGAGTTGTTTGAGGAGGTAGTGATAGAAGATGCAAGTTTGATGTTGAAGAATGCATAAGTATTTAAGGGAAAAATATAGGAGGTTTAGTTCAATGGATTGAAGCATGAAGAGTATCAGGACTTGGGAAAAGGAGGGAGTCTGTTTAACTAATGGATTTGAGAGTGAGGGTTATGTTATATGTGAGAGGTAACTAAGGTGGTTGGTTGGTTTAGGGTGCTTAATGATGTAAGTTACTAAACAAATGACTCAATGAAAACAGACAAGCTAGCCTCATGCTCAGTGGCAAATTAAGGTAGTTCCGGTCTGACTTAGTAAAGGAAAAAAATCAACGCATCAACTACTCAATGTGCTAGATTGGGTCGGACCGGTCCAGTTCAACACAAGTGTACAAATTGAAACGAAACATTAGATTAGATCATTAATCGTCTATTTAGCTAGAAGAAGGTGCAACATACAATTAACTAGGTGTCTTATAGATGATATAATTCTTCCTTCACCAATTACTTCTAAAGAGACATTGTGGAATGAAAATGTTGCAAGGAAGATCTGTATCCTTATTTGGCAGCTTCAATAAAGAAGATTACCGGTGTGCGAGTGGCTTCATCATCTTGGTTTGGATCCTAACTCAATAATCCTTTGTCCGCACTGTGGGGCCTTGATTGAAATGGTAGATCAATGTTTCCTCCATTGCTCCCGGGTAAGAAAGGGATGGGATAGTGTGTTCAAGTGGAGGAATATTGGTGCGTTTAATTTCGGGTCTATTGAAGATACTTTCACTACAAAAAATTTGTCATTTCTATACGTTTTTTTCCTCGCAATTTATGAACCGTGAACTTTTTTTTAAAGATATTCACACTTAAAAGTGTGAATAATTGTTTCAAAATCCTCACATTTAAAAAGTGTGAAAAATTTCAATCTCACGCTTAAAAGTATGAAGAGTTATTTCAAAATTTAAATCATCACACTTAAAAGTGTGAAGAATTATTCAAAACAAAATCATCACACTTAAAAGTATGAAAAATTATTTTAAAACCCTCACACTTAAGTGTGAAAAATATTCATAAAGCTTCACATATAAAAGTATGAGAATGTTTGTTACACCCAATTGGTTCACACGCATTTCACAATTGAAAATGTGGCAACATGCTCTCATAAGTGTGAATAAGTTAATATTTTGTTGTTGTGTTTGCCTCATTTCGGGGTCATAAGTCATAACAACTTCAACAACAAACAAAAATCTATGTGGCAAATGGTTTGTTGGGGATGATCACGAGATAGTAACATGAGAGTCTTCAAAAATAAAGTGTCAAACTTAACTACCATATGCGATGAGCTTCAAACACCGTATTTCTGGGGATCTAATAGAACAAAAGGGCCGATATCGTCATGGCTTGATTGCTTGAATGGTACTCTAATCCCTCTCAAGCTTGCAAGATTTGAAGTGTGGATCAAGTTTAGTTCTAATAGTCTTGTGTGTATTGTTTGACCTATTGTATAGTTAGGTTGTGGTGTTCCTTGGGTTTCGGGTCAGGTCCTTTGGCCTTGTATTTGATTTTGTTTCGTAAAAAAAACTGTTTTTTTTGTTTATATATATACATATAATTTTTTTCCTTCAAAAAAAAAAAAAAAAAAAAAAAAAAAGAAAAAAAAAAATAAAAACTTATCAATCTTTTAAACATTAGATACATCCTGTAGTGCCCGAAACTCGATGCCTTCCACAATAATCTCACTAAAACTCCCACCCTCAGATTTCCATAATTTCACCTCTAGTGACTGATGATTTTCTAATTGATGTAACGGTTTGCTCAACCTGACCTCCATCCAACCATCATTCCTTTCTTCCATCCAGCTATTAACAACTCGCGCCATGTGACCTTTTGGTATGCCAAGTTGGTTAACTCTTGGTAAATTTGAGGAGTCATGTGATCCATGATCATTTTTTGACTTTATTCTTGGTATATCAATGGGTAACGTCGAATTCATACGAGCAAAAACTATACCTTTGGTAATGTCATCCAACTTGTACTCTACTTTATAAAAGCGTGCATCATTGCATAGAATCTGGTCGTCTTTGAATTTGAACACAAGATAGCATGCATAGGTACAGTGAGGTGAAAACATGAACGACCGCAGTCTACATATGAAAATGTACCAACCATCATTTCCAAGTTTTTTCACCTCTTTGAACCTGTTGACGTATAAATATAACTAAATTAATTGGAATTCTTGAAGAGAAGAAAGAGATCAATTAGGATATAAAATATTCAAATGTACTTTAGGGATTAAGAACCTTGATACGGATAAAGATAGAGTTTCTAAACGGTTGTAGCCAGTGTCATTGCATAATATATATGTCGCTGGCAGTATGGAACATATACGTACCACGGGTTAATTTGCACATTGAAAACCACTGTAAACCGAATAACAATTTCAAAATGTTAGTAAAAGAATGAAGAATCTGTTTGTTAGTTTGCTTATTATTATTTATCACGAAATCAACCAAAAATTGAAGGTATCATGAAAGACCACATGTATGGGAATTAAATACTGTATCACATCCGAAAACTTGAACCAAACGATTTTATCACTTTAAATCCTTTCCTTCAAACCAAAATACCCGTAACAAACAACACCTAAGTTTTCATAATCTGTTTAAAAATTACTCCAATTTAGACTTTGCAAGTTTCAGAAACCTTAATTATAAGTTAGCTACCTATAAAAAGTCTAATATTTGCAAAGTCTAAAAAGTAAAGGACTACAAAGGGGAGATAAAATCACTAAAACTTGATGAAAAGAATACGTAAAGTTTTTTGTACATCAATTAGTCGTGCTCACAAAATCAATTCTTTAATAGCCTAGAAACAAAAACATAATTCACAAAAAAATTCAAATTCTTAAAATAAATCAGTGTGACTATCAACTATTCGACTATACTAAATACTTGACATGTGTCTATTTTTTAATAATAAAATACAAGTGGTGGTTGAGTGGTGTTAGCTACCCCTAAATTTAATTTGAACTTATATTTTTATGCGATTGACAGCTATTTTACTTTTGTATTTTTCTCTAAATTTAATTTGAACTTATTCTTTTTTGTAAAAGACAAAATTTGATTGCACAAAAATATAATTGATTGCACAAAAATATAATAGCTGATAGTCACATAAAAAACATCTCACCTTTTCAAATTAAAAATTGAGACATATGTCCGAAATATTAATGAGTAAAATTTTGATTTTTTTAGCTAGACTTTTCATTTTTTTACCTATTAATTTTCTCAAGATAAAATGATGAGAATTGATATCTACACCACTTTGATTAATGCACCATAACTTGTGCATTATAGTTTATATTGTATAATACTGTAATGCATAAATTGTGGTGCATTAATCAAAAAATGTGATCGGGTTATTGAAACAAGACCCGTTTAACCATAAACCCTGTTTGTTTTATCTCCCTGAATGACTGCCCATCTGAGTTCCGGCCAATTAATTAAAGCTAGTACTTATCAATAATGGAAAGCAGCAGCAGGAGCGAAAGTGGTGTGATAATCGTATCTTCTTCGTCTAAAGTAAAAGGGGGAATAACTCTACAGAATCCCTTTACTTTAAAAGTGGGTCAAGTATTTACAGGTTTTGGCGTCGGTTGTGGTCTTGGTATCGGCGTTGGCAGGCCTTTAAATCTCGGTCAGTAATCCTTTTTTTCTTTTCATTTCTTCTTTATTAGTTTTATTATTAAATATGTCTTCCAACCCAAACCCAAACCCACCAGGTATTATAATGTTGTATCATTTTTAATTTATTTCTGTTAGAGGGCCCTGCTGTGTAAATAAACTATGGTTTTATCAGGTGCAATTCCAATGTTGAATCAAGTTATGGTTGCAGCTAGAGGAGCGTCTGATATTTTCTCCGGTGCTGGAAGACATGTTAACCGCTCTGTACGCTATCTACATTTCATTTCGTTTAGTTTACCTCCTCTTACTTGCTTACACGCTATCTAACTATAGTTTCGTTTTTCAGTTGAAAATGGTTGGAGCCAAGAACATCGAAGCAGGCATTGGATGTGGAGTCGGTTTCGGACATGGCTTTGGAGTTGGTACCATGTTTTCTTTTATATAATAATACTCTGCAATTATAGGTTTTTATTAGTGTAACAGAACATATAAACTCGCGTTGTAGGTCTTGCTATAAAGCCTGGGGTCATAAATCAAATACAAACTTGTCTCATGGTAAGCGACCCACCCTCCTTTTAATCATCTGATATTATCTTTTAATTTTGTAAACAAAGTTGTGCATCTTACATGGCTTGATATGTTTCAGACAACTGCGACAAAGTTGATGACGAAATTTGGAGTGGCACCCAGTTTGTCAACTGTTGCTGGAGGTATGCTTCCCCAATCACTGCAAGGTGGTAATAGCACCATAAGTCCACTTATGAACTTAGCAACAGGAACGAAATCCCGAGACGGAGACTTGACCACAACAGAGAAATTGACATCATTCAGTTCATCGTTTCCAAGTCGCACAGACAAGGTTATCAGCAATTTCTTGCAAAGTCCTCTTGTAGAAGGCGAACCCAGTGAACCAAAAAATCAGGTATGCAACATTGTGACCTTTTTTTCTGAGTGCCTTGTTGAAGCCAAGTTTACTTCCACCCAAAGATAACTTTACGAGAATACAATGAGGATTATTTATGATATCTTGTTACAGTTCAATACCATTTATATACAATAAGAGAGCATCTTGAATGCTTAAAGTATGCTCAAGAGCCAGTAAACGCGTAGCTTGTGTATTAACTTTGATTGTTCCATCTTTAATGAATTTACTTCTAAAATTTTGTGTTTTGCAGGCTGGACAATTGCATTCTGAGAAAGACGTGATCCAATTGGTATGGTTGCATGTCTTTATAATATACAATTTGATCTTTAACATTTCAGCCAAGAGATATGACTCTTTCATCTCAAGTCGACATGTCCCTTGGTGTTGATCATAAAGTCAAAAGGAAGCTATGCTGATGCGTCTTGTTGTGCAGGTTTTGAAACAGCAACTTGCTCTAGAGAAGCTCAAAGAAGAAAATGAGAAGCTACAGCGAATATTGGTTGAAGACTTAAAAGTTTCACCTGACAAGTTTAAAGTCAATGGATACTCAGGATATACATGTAGTGATTGTATCGAGTGTCGGAGGAAACAAAGAAGAGATAGGAGCGGAAGGTAAGTAAAGATCTATACTCCATGTTACCTATTTAACCAACCAACCTCACAGTGTGACTTTTGTAACAAAGTAGTATGAAAAATACTGTTGGCCGAGTGTGAACATATGATTTTCACCAAGAAAACCTTGACGGAAATTTGGTTTTTCGACTACATTGCAAAATTCTTGGCCATTATTCTGACCCTCCAGTTTTGTCAAATATTCCGGAAATCACACTAAACCGAAAAAGTATTTTTGCCCAACACAAACCTCTCTTTTCGTTCTCATCCTACTTTTTGATTATTGTCAATCTGTCTTGAGTTTTCATTTGTATTAGATGTTTCTGTTTGTTTTTGCTTCAGTATACCATTATTTTTGTACTCTCTAATAAATTGTATAAAGCATCAATTTTTTATGTATGTTTGTCGGATTCTGAGTATACTGCTATGTATGGAGTAGTTTTATTGGCTCTCCAAACCATCATCAGTTTCACATTATCTTCCTGTAACCTATCTAGCTCTCGTTTTCTTATACTATCATGTTGTTGTTCAAAGAAAATATGCAGATACATTATGTGGGAAAATAAATCATATTGAACACATAAGACAGCATGACTCCAAGAAAATGACTTGATAGATACGGTGGTTCTTAATAGATAAGTGTTGCATGCTTTTGTCGTGCGAAAGTCAATGGTTCCATCCTCATTTTGCTAAACCACATCTGTTGCTTGCAGTATGACAATCAAACAACGAAGTTGTGTTTGTGAGCAACTGAGCATGCGATACCGATCTTGGTAAATAGTGTTTGTTATTGTTTTATTTGGTAGAATAAGATTGCCATTAGAAACAGGGTTGAAAATGCACTCATCTAAGCCGAGAACAGGACCGAAGAACATAAATAGACATACTCAAAATTGGACTGATCTAAAGAAGTTCAATAAGTCTTAATTTGGTTCAGAAAACTAAGCATAAACCAAATACAATTTACTGTTTTATAGTTCCGAAACTATAAATGTGTAACAATGATTGTTCAAACTTTTCTTAACAAAAATCAACCATTTATGACCCGATTGGTTCTGTTATCGGGCCGGCAACCTTTAAAACTCGAGAACCAATAATGGAACTGAGTTACATTATATTTAGTAAATCGTCCCTATCTAAAGTCTATACATATTAACACATAAATGGTTCACAATATAAGTGTAAAGATATCGAGAGCATAGGGATCCAACTCTGGTCTCTGCCAAGCAAAAGACCTTTAACAATGTACTTTGATCACTGGGAATGAGCCAACAATCATCTTGATCCGTTCCTTAAAAAAAATTAAGATAGAACACTGTTATGGGCACTATGCATTGAACATTTTAGGAATAGTGCCCAAACAAGAAGTAAATGTTAATAAGGTGATGAGGTAATAATACCCTTTACCATCATGAAATTTACGACAATTGCTTTTTGAAATGCATTCTCAGAAGTTTCGCGGTGGATTCACCTTTTATAAATAACTCAAGTTGAGAACTAAATTTGTAGTGCTTTCCCTTATGATCCGAATAACTCCTAGAATACAAGTCTAATAGTAAAATCTGCAACATCCCTGGGCAGGGGAATTACTCAACAGAAGAACCTCAGCGAGAAAAATGGGAAACTTCCAAACCATGACTAATTTATCACCATAAAAAGGAAAATAAGTGGTTTGACTTAAAAAAAAAACATATACCAATATCACTTTAATGTCTCGAGATCAATCATCTTATTGTCCTCCTTGAGCTTTGCTAATGTCCGGGGTCAAATGGGTCTCTTGCTTTGTCTCTGCAATTTTAAGATTTGCATTTCTCTCAGCCTCTTCTTTATTGAGTAAAGCTTGTTCTTTCATGGCTTGCATCATCTGTTTCATTGTCTTTTCCTCTTCTTTAAGCTGCATTTCGACTATCATCTCGGCCTGCTTATCTACTGGCTTCAAGTATTCGTTAATAGCAGCTTCCTGCAGTTAAATGAGCCAACTATTCAAACACAAGTTTAAAATATCTCATGGAAATGGTAACAAGGAAAAAGGAGAGCTAAGGTGGAACTTCCAGCATAAGATGCATCTTTTCTTTACAAAATTAGCGTAGATGCAAATATCAGGCATCAAAAGTTCAACAAAAAATTTCAATAATCAAAAAGAGCAAAACATCTGAGAATCCCAATTTCATCTATCAACATTTGTGAGCTTCCAAGACAAATGAGACAACAGTGGATGCAAGAGGTGCTACTTTTCATTCAACTCATCATATGTAATTCAAAACGCACCATAGTATATCAATCTATTTATAAGAAGAGGTGTGATGCTAACATTACTTTACAAAACGGAACAATTACAATGGCATGTATTAGGCTTTTAGCAGGCTTTAATGTCTGCAACATCAAAGAAATGCATGCCACATAAAATGCATTGTCAATACTTTTGAAGTTGTATGCAAACACAATCCCAGATAGAAAATAATAGGAGCTACATGGCCGGCCGCACCATATAAGTTCAATCGGCATGTTAATATTATGTTTCCTCTCTTCCTTCATATTGTATTAAGGATCAGGGAAAGCAACGGAGATTATTAATGTCATAACAAGATTAACGTTTGCGCATAGCTCAAAAGGTGTTTTTAATTACCCAAATCAAATCATCAACTGAAAATGATAAATTTGCGGCATTAGACAGTAACAATCATACTAGTTGACAACAAGAACAAAAAAAGGAAGCTTTTAGGATAAATGTATAAAAAGGAGTGGGAACTGACAGTTTCCTCAAGCTGTTTATTGACGGCTTGCATCTCCTGGACCATTTGACGGACCTCGGATAAGATAAGCTGTTCCGGGATCTTTCTAATCTCTGCCTTCTTCTCTTCTGCCTACAAGTTATAACATAATAAACCTAAGCCTGGAAATTTGTGCTAATGAAAGATTTTTTTTTTTTTTTTTTTTTTTTTTTTTGTGCACAAGGTGAAAATATATTACCACTCAACAAAGATTACAAGGTTATAATCAAGAATCTGTTTTGAACATGCTCAAACAGAATATGCTACTCAATACTACCATCCAAACTACAAAGAACTATGCTCCATAGCTAACACTACAGACCAGACTAAAACAATCCTGAAAACTACAACAATAAACCAATTCAGTAGAAACCTTGAATCCATAAGAACCAAGCTGCACTATAGCTTGAACCATGCCAGCTTGAATCAATTTTCACCTTGATGCACCTACCATCTAGCTACATTTCCACATCACTCCCCATCAAAACCATTCAACCATCATCCACAATGGCAATGACAGGAGAAGTGTGTGGCTTCACTAGGGACCCTTACCCATAGATTGGGGGGCTCTGCCAAACAGCCTACATTTCCTTCTCAAGAAAGGCTTCAACTGTTTGGGAACACTCTCCCTCAAAGATGACCATCCATTTCCTCCTTTGCCAATGTATTGAGAGGACCAAGCAGGATCATGTTTCACTCCTCGCTATTCCACTCAACATACATTGGCCGCCCCAACCATATACCCTTGCTCTACATTTTGGTACATTCAAAGGAATAAGACCTCTCACTTGATCATCAAAGCCTAACACAGTTCCCTCCCAAGGCCAAACTGGATAGGAGAATGATGACCCAATGAGTAGAGTCTCACCCAAAGAACTCCAAGGTACTAGACTGTTATGGTTTGCAAACACAGATGAAAATGTACTATACTGACCCATCTCACTATACTGAGAGAATTTTGAAACTATCCAACTCATATCAGAATTGAACTCAAACTAACCAAACACCCCTGAAAACAGAACCTTCCATAAACAAAAGTTCATTTGAATTTCCCAGTCTTTACTTACTTTACTACTGATTATTATTATTATTACTTTACTTTACTGCTAATGAAACATAAGCCGAAATGAAATAAGGTTAAACAAACAGCCTAGTAAGTATTTCATTTCTAATAATCCGATTGATTGATTGATTGATAATTATGGAGAAGTGAGATTACCTGAGTAATACGTTTTTGGAGGTTGAGACGATAAGATCTGATACGACGTTCTTCGTAGCCTGATAAAACCCTAACATAAAACATCGCTTTCCGACCAAATTCAATCAACTTATTCCTCATCCCTCCTCTTAACACACACACACAATTCAAGAATGTTAAAGAAATTACAAACCAACAGGAGGACCGTTGTTGGATAACCAGGTTCAAAACACAAACACAAACAAAGAAATAGAATACAAGCTATTTGGGGTGTTTGACTAATGCTCTTCTCAAGTTTTTTTTTTTTTTTTTTTAATTAAGGTGATTTGCACATCCTCAAAAATAATTTGGGACACTCAAATTTTGATTGCTTGAACATTTATACACTTACAAAGTAAACATAACTAAAAATAATGTGAGGGTATAAATGTCTCAAAATATGAGTGTCCAAATCATTTGTAGGAGTGTATAAATCATCTCCCTTTTTTTAGCAAGGAAATGTAAAATAAATTAGGAGTAACCATTTTTAGTGTAATTTTGTTAAGAAATGTTTAATTCTAAAATCAAATAAATTACTATTTTTTTAAGTCTTTTTCTTTTTTTTTTTTTTTTTTAATCCTTAAGTGATAATAGTACTAAAGATCATTAACTTATTTTTTCACTTCATTTTATTATTAATTTTATTTTTTAAGTGATACTCAAGTAAGGCTGAGCATTCGGACCGTTTCGACCGGACCGAAACCGACCGGACCGAAGGATCGGCGGTCCGGTCTCGGTCCTAAATTTTACCTTAATTCGGTCTCGGTCTTGTCGGTCTCGGTCCGGTCCGGTCCGGTCCGACCAAAAAACCGAAAATCTTGCCTATTTGGACCGGACCGACCGAAGACCGGACCGGACCGAACCGGACCGGACCGGACCGACCACATTCGGTCTCGGTCTCGGTCCCGGTTTTTACCTTAATTCGGTCTCGGTCTTGTCGGTCTCGGTCCGGTCCGGTCCGGTCCCGGACCGATGCTCAGCCCTATACTCAAGAATACAATGTAAAAACCAAAACATCAAGTTTCATTAATGTTCATGTGAAGTGAAATTTGCATTTGCGTGGCGAACTACCTATATTGCCCTTTCATAATATATATTAAGTCAAGGATGTCTGTTCTTCATGACATTTTAAACTGTATACAATTTCTCGTTCCTCTTTCATCTTCATTTTGCCCAAAATATGTCCTCATTTTCTTACAAAAGAATCTTGAAAGTAGTTCATAAATTTATTGGTTAAATTATCTACATTTCAACGTTGATTTCGTTCAATTCCGAAACTTTCTAGCAGGTACGGTATTACAATTCTCAACGCGTCGATAAGATCAGGTAAGATTACGATTGTTTAAAGTTCATTGAGATATCATGCGTTTTTGACACATTTGTATGTATGTATTCCACTTGACTTTCAATCTTGACACGTGTCATATTACTACAAATCTATTACAAAATTATTACGAATATTAATAGGTGAAAAAACGGTACTTGAAAGAGTTTGTGTGCAAAGAACATCGGTGTTCACAACTGATATTTATAAAAATGTCGTTGGGTCAATTGTAAAAGCCGGTGAGTCACACCGATGCACACTAAATTTAAATATCTTTTAATCCGTTTAATTTTTTTATGATCTAATTTCACCATATTTTTTAAAATTTTGTGCTCTTTAATTCAACATCCATTTTGATATATTTTTATGAGTTTTCTTTAGTAGTCGAGAAGAATCGGAGTTGAAAAGAGAGAAACTTACTTTTTTTTTTGGGTAAAGGGTCTTTGACCCGGTAAATTATATTACACCAAAAAATCGTTTAAGTACAATGGAATGTGGCAGAAGTACCACATTAACCTCAAGCAACGCTTGAACTTCCAACTAACACGCTTGTGACAGGCCACTAAGCGTAAAAATGAAAAGAGAGAAACTTACTTGAATTAGACGTAAAAATAAAAAACATTTGTTCGCTACAAAATAGTCATCGGGTACCCGCCGCCGCATTGCGCGGGTACCCTTCTAGTATATATAAATACATAAAGCTCAAAACCACAAACCTTGGGGTGTTGTGGAATTCGGTCGACACCGTCTCATCACATTCATTCGATTAAGGTTTGTCAAACACTTAACCGAATCCAATCGACCCTTAGGTCGATTCCCTAAGTCGATTGGGTCGACTTCATATCCCAACTGTGTATAGTATAGAGCCCTTATTATACTTGTGCAGTACTAGTGGATACATGAAGCAATCTACAAAGTGATTCTCCCCTACAAACCCCAAAGACGATCGACTAAACATCAAGGAGAGGCAAGAAGGTGATTTCGTGAAGCTACAAAATTATTCGCACTTCAAGGAAAGCATGAACAAGTAACTCTTGTTATGAGATATGTTATTAAGTGTTTGGTCTTCATGGTCTTTACATGTTTTATTTTTCGTTGTGCTATAGGATATACGAGTGACCACCTTTACGTGTTTACATTTAAGTTCATAAAATTGAATTTATGATATAACTTTTTGTAGTTTCAGATTTAATTGTAAAATTTAGTTTTGCTGACATTAGCCTTTAGGGTTGTCATTAACAACTAGTTTCCGAATTTTTTGGCAAGACAATACAAAATGTCCAAACAAAATCATCAAAAATTACTAATTATCTTCTAAAATTTCTCACATACAAATTCAATTCACTCTTCTTATTGGCCATTTTAGCAAAAAATACGGAGCATGTTTCTCACTATGTCTTAATATTAACGAATTTTAAAAAAAGTTTGTTGTTATCAATAGCACTGTTAGCATTTCCCTATTTGCATTTAACTCTTAGAGTTTTATAAATTAACCTTACATTTAATAAGTCTTTTACTTCTTTTTTTTATTTGCTCGTGTTTTATGCATTTATTTTTTCCTTTTTAGTCACTAAAACAAGTTGAGCCAATTTTGATTAATTCAAAGACCTGTATTTTTATATGTCAGCTAAATGACTTAATTTTGCCACGCGCCCAGAAAGTTTTTTGTTTGTCCAATTTAGCTTTTTCAGATTCTTTTTCCTAAATTTAATTTTGTGTTCGACTGTTTTCCTTCTATATGAAAGAAATTGATATGAAAATTCTTTCATTTTTCATTTTTTATTCTTGGACTTTTAGAAACTCTACAAAAAGGAATGTTTATTTTAGTTGGTATAAGGGATCGAAGTACATTCGACGTATACACAATAGTATTACACTGGTGTACAACAACCACAGGTTCACACATTTAAGGCACCAATATACAATCGAGTGGAATTAGAGCAATGTGTTTGTCTTCTATGCTTCAGATAGGTCTGGTCTTTGAACAGCAGTTGATTCTTCTTCATCGGATGGTTGAGATTCATGTTTTGCAGCAGCTTGCAACACCCTGTTCTGCACGTCTACAGAGGAAGGTGAAGTCGGTAAACCATTGCGGTTAGTTTCCAACTTTCCAGCAGCCCATGAAATTGCCTCGCCTCCCAGCTTAACAGGGACAAGAAGTTGCCTTCAAGAGATCATTCAACACGTATTTAGCTAAGAAATGTATAATTCCATGTTCACTTGTTTGAAAATTATTAGCTCAATGGAGTCGGTGCAGCTGATGAATATAAGTTTAACTATAATTTGAAATTTACCTCACATCTCTGTTGAAATCATTAGAGCTTTCGTAAGAAGAAATCCGCTGGTATATAGTCTGGTGTATGTTCAAAATATATATCGATGTCAAACTTTATACCAAAATTACACACAAAGCACCAACTGCTACAACATATGATATACCAACTGCTACATATTTCACCTTTGGCTACCAAACGCTAACTTAAAAATTGATAGAAAACCTTTTTAATGTAATATACTTTGAAGAAATACCAATTAAATAGTCATACAACATAAATATCTTGGCTAGCAATGCAGAAAAGCCAAGTTCACATGAAAAGAGTTTATGAAAGAGTGCTAAAACCTGTGGATTCGCTAGGGATGAACAGCTAAGTTATCATGTTCATAGGGTGCTTAGTGCTTACAACCATATATTTAGATGACACTAACGGTTAGTTTTGAAGTTAACTTTATCCTGAAATAAAGTAAAGAAAATTTACCAGACCAAGGCCAAAAATAGCAATGAGCTGCAGTGTAGTCTCCCACTCTGGTAAAAAAAACATAGATAAGTGAAATAAGCATCAGCAAAAAATAAATATAAGATGCTGAATTATCAGCCTTAGAGACATTTTACAAGAGGATAACAAATGGAATGAAAAATCAGTAAGTTGTTCAACAAGTCTCATGAACACCTTCTCAGACAAATAGAAATTATGTCTGTTCACTTCCACCAATTTTGGGTTCATCTGTGGAAAGGAGTTCTTACATCTCCTATTTACATTCGTAAAAAGAAAATTTGGAGAAGTTACGAACCTAACAATGCATAAGCAGCTGCTACAAAACCCTGTGGACAAAGTTAACCACAAAATTAGATCGAAAGTGGTAACAGTATCATAGAGGTGGCATAATGGTGGGTTGGCAGGTCAGGTAACGGAAAAAACAAGCCCAGTTGCAATGAACATGATTAGCACTAAGCAGTCACATGACATGAAAAGTGATATAATATAAATATCATCCCTTGGAATAATATATAAAGGCCTTGTCGCTTACTCTCTTACAGATAATATTTTGGAAATTAGATGTATTATAAGTTCTTAATTTTATTAACAAACTTCACACATGATGGATTTCCATACCAACAGCATGATACAGAGATCATTCATATTGTGTAATCTAAACAAAGCCGTATCCTGAATATAAACATGATGTTCAAAGTGTAAAATAGCCTTACCACGCCATACCCGATAACTTGCAGGGGAGTGATATCCTCTAGAATAGCCTCAGCTTCCTGTCATAAAGCAAACTTGGATTAGCAGGTATTGAGGAGTTCATACATGTAAAGCTGGAAACCCAATATATATTCACAATTTCTCCCTAATCACATAGGTTCAAAAAGGAGTCAAATCACATAACATGTTGTTATCAGTATCGCTTAATATCTTAATATGATACTGAATACATATAGGTTTGGTTTGAAAGGACCTCATAAGTACAGAAGTTTCTGTTAAGTATAGAAGCTTAATCAATGATGAAAACAGCATAAGCCATGCATAATGTATAGAAGCTTGTGAACCTCAAAAGAAAAATACCTCATTGAGTATGGTAAATGTTGTCTCAGGCTTTGGTTCTTTAACACGCAAACCCTCTTGAACCCAAGAACGGAAGCCACCTTGAACTAAGTATGGTCTCTGCCAATTTAGAGAGAACTTTATAGTATTATTATTGACTATTGCACATCATATTTAAATCACTGAAAAGAGTGCCACACTGTGTCTAAAGCTGCAACATAGATAGTGCAAACAGCTTTCAGGCATGCATTCAAATGTAGCAATAATGAAAAAACAAGTGTGAGCATTTTAAGTTAAGTCCATCAAAGTTCACAGTGCGGCCATAAGATAAGTACAAAGTTTAAATATAATTTATAAGTTTACAACAGTTGTTATCTTATATAATTCTGAGTGCCAGTGGGTTTACTCTCACTTGAAGTGAAGTTTCGGTGAAAATGTGAAGGGCCATTACTTTCAGAAACATAATTTCTTAAGAAGTGAGTGTAATTGAACTTGGCAGCTTATAGCATATGCTGAGGTCAATTACACTCGCGTGTTAGTAACCATACCATCAATAAATAGAGGGGGCATTATGAAATGTATGTAGCAAAGTCAAAACAATGACGATATGAGAGATACTTGCCTTGATTCCAACTTTCCTCAGCGATCTTGCAATTCCCTTAGAGCGACTGCCATCAGCATCCATTACTATTACATTCGACCCTTCCTATATAGTTGGGGTAAATAAGAAGTTATTCTTATGTTATCAGAATTCCTACAACCACTGTCGCCAAAAGTGAATGCTCGAGATATATTCAGTCACAAGTTTTTCTAAATGTCATAGTTGTTTCTAACAGCTCATACAATAAGCTTATTGCCACGTCAACTTAGATATAATATATCGTTTTCCAAATCTAGTTTCAGTAACAAGATCTAATTCATCAACCTAGAAAGCATGACTTGTAGTTAAACAACTATCTGACAGGTCACAGGGTAAGCTAATCAGTGCTTATAAGTAATACTTCCTTTAAAGAACATTAATAGTGTTATGACTTCTGAGTAAAAGAAATTTGTATTTTGTCCGCATACTTGAACAACTTTTAAGTTGCGAATAACAGTAGCGACCAAGGCATCATCAAGATCTTTCCCACTCTTGAGTAACTTCTTTACATTGCCGTCAATCTGAAATTCCATAAAACAGAATGTTAAACAAAAACTCCAACTGCTTTAAGAATAAAGGAGCAGTAATGTATAGTATCAACCAACCTCAGGATATGCAACACTAGCATATCGATAGCGTGCTGTCCTTCGAAGATCAGGAATTCCATCTCTTTCTCTGAAATCCTACATATATCCCCCCATATGGTAATATGAGCCATACTTTTGGACATGATGACAAATTTTGATAGAAAAACATTTAGAAAAAAGAGAGGCTAAAAAATTACAGTCTCTTGCCTCAGGCCGGACATCAATTAGCGCAACACGTTCTTTCCCATTATTGAGTAGTTCAAAAGTTAACTTTGGGGACAAGTCTCCAGCGTATCCAGCATACGTCAAAATCCAGTAAGAAACCCTGTGAAGATGTATAAGCTTCCAAAACCAGCAGAAATCGTTGAGATTAAAAAAAACGAAAAGAAATGAATACCATAACGTGGTTGATGTCCCAAGCAAAAGTAGAAACGGAACAATTGGATCAGTGGGATCAATCCCGAGATTAGTCTCAAAACCCTCTAACCCAATATAAACCTGTCGTAAGGTTGTCCCAACAGGCCTCAAAGTCTGTTCAGTAGAATCAAGCAGATCATGAAGCTCTGGAGGGAGCATATCCTTAAGCGACGAATATGCATAAACTACAAACGTGCCTCCTTGCGCTAGAATCTGCTCAACTGTAACGATGGATTGTCTCAACCCGTCAACAGCAATGGCCCCTGCCTTACTTGAAACTCCCTTTGAGTTGTTGCCAAATCCCGACAATGTAGTATTAAAAGACACCTTCAACTTGTTTAAGGAAGCATCGATTGCGTCATTAAGGCCTTTCGTAGAGAGTTGGTAAGTGTTGATCGCGTTGGAAATAGCAGTGTCAATGTTGCAAACAAGAGCGTTAAGGGAATCATTAATTGTGGCAAAAACATCATCGTCATTTGTAGTATCTGTCTTAGAAAGAAATTCTGCGTATAAGTCGGGTTTGGTATTGCTGGTTGAAGCAATAATGAAATGATCAGGTGAAAGCTTAAGGGAGGTGTTATTGAATGGGAGTTTATTATTTGAAATAACAGCAAAATCATGTTCTTTTAAGATGCTGCTGCAGCATTTAACTGTCCCGCTTCCTCGTGCGTAAACATGGCGATAAACCTATAGATGCAATGCAAAAGTAATACTACTAATCAAAATCCTAGAAACAAAATTTAAGGTCAATATGAATTTAATTTTCTCAATTTAAGATATCGAGGTTATTTTTTGTGCAATACAAAGTTTTTCGACTTTTTGACCGGTCATAATTCTAGCTAAAATGACTTTTAAATATTCAATTATAACGATACACGTACACCACATTAGTTAACCATTTCAGCTAAAAAAATGAACGATAACATCTTTTGAAAAGTCCAAAAAACCTTACATTATAAAATATAAAAAAAATTCGAATTGACAGAGATTTTCTTAGGAAAATGAATATACCTGAGAAGCAGAACAAACGGAGAGCATTGTGTTGTGGATCAGTTAGTCTAACAAGCTTAAGCTGAAGCTCTGTTGGAGAATCTAATAAGTCATTCAGAAGGAAACAAAGCAAGAAAGGAACGAGAGGCAGTGGCTTGTTGAAGCCATTAGCTTTTGTTCCAACCATACATATTGTGATTGTGGGGGATATTTTTTTCTGCTCTATTCTACCCTTATCTATCTTAGCCCCTCATAAATTGACACCTAATAAGTCCACAACACCATTTTTGTTTGGCTTCTCATTTTCTCAATAGTCAATACTAGCACACCCTCAACTTTTTTCTGGATTTTCTTATCTGTTTAAATTTTAGCCTAGATAATTTTGGTATGCAACGGGTATGTTTGACATACAAGATTCTAAAAAATAAATTATTTAAAAAATAATTTTTGTTTAGCAGACATAACTTATAAGAGATTATAAAAAATAAAAATAAAAATCATAATCTCTTAAAATCAAATGTTACTTCAATTAGCTTATAAAAATAATCTCTTTTTATAATCTTCATCTCCGACACCATCTCCAGTTTCAGCAAAAGTTACTTTTGACAAACATATCATATATTTGTTAGCTTATTTACAAAGCTTATCACTATTATCAGTTGCATAAACTGTATAAGCTTATAAAGTTTTTAGTTATCTTTCAAAACTGAATTTAGCCAAATTTGTTTTACCCGTGTGTTGCATCGAGATTACACCTTATATAAGTTAAGTCTAAATTCACAACTGGCATTCCAACCAAAATGACAAATGTTAAACTATAAATTTACGTAAGTCCTTTGATTTAATAGAAAGAAGAACAATTTTGTTACCTCATGCGGTGTTGTTTGTTTATTAAGAGGCTCTGACTTTTAATCTGACTCGCATATCTGAATTTGAATTTGTGGTTAAAAAGTATAAATATTAATTTCATCTTAATCTGAATAATTAGTTGGGAAATCTAAATATGACTCAAATAAAGTTGGTTGTTTTTGTAAAAATGTCTAAATGTGTTAAACTATCAGTTTTTACAAATTAAATATTAAACGATTGTATTCGCACAAGAAATAAACTTTATTATAAATAAACAAATATTATATAATCAATTAAAAGTTAAGTATTTGAAACAAAAAAATGCAATATCGTGTTTATTTGACAAAAATAAACATGCCAGAGTTTAAATTGAACCATAAAAACGATTAACTAAATTGGTCGCGTTAGAATTGAGATAAATGAATCCAAAACTGAACTCTTCAATTGGCACTTGAATATCCAAAGAAGCATGCTAGTTTGCACTTTGGCAAAAATATCATTATGACTTGAAACTATAAAATGAAGAATTGGGTTACAGTGTTACATTAATCACATATCATCTATATAGTCACGTAAACCACACTTTGAAAACTTTTGCTTGCCAAAAACGAAATCAGGGATACAATGTTTAGCAACTATTGAACACATAAGAAAGAAGAGGATGGGGGAGGGGGGTCCACCTGTTCCAAACTTTGCCCCATATCAAATATTGAGTTTTTTGTTTAACTATTGTATTTTCAAAATTTATTTAACAAAGTGAGTACTTTCAAATTTATTTAACAAAATAAGTACTTTCAAATTTTTTGGTTGACCATTGTTCTAGAATTCTTACAAATATTGGATCATCAAGTACATACTATGTACTTACTAAACTTGACAAAACAAAAGACACCAACCCGCATAAACATGACCTATCTTCAGTATATAAAAGAAAGACAAGTATATAAAAGAAAGACCAGGTAGGAATTAGAGGGCCATGACAAAACTAACACAACCTTACACAATTATTTCTCAAATATTTCCACTAAATTAACATTTAAACTACAACATCAGGTACTACCAAAAACTTGCATTGCATCAACTCCCATTGCAATCATCATTTTGCCGTTATACTTACCATACAAATGCGTACCATCAATGCTAATCACAGGTCGACAATGCTTAAAACCCTTGATAGAGGGATCAAAAGCCCAAAAAACACGTCTAAACTCCACATGTTCCACTATAATAAGTGACAAAGAATATACCCGCGTGCTATATCTGTGTGGTTGTTATAATCCTCATACACGACATTGGTAGATAAAAACTCGTTGGTCCTTTTTTTCGGTATCTCGTGAGGCAATGAAGCATCCTTTTCTGTTAAACTTGTCTTTTGAGTTCTGCAAGTAGTGTAATAAACAAAATCCATATAAGAAAACTACCAGAAACTTAACTTAGAACTAAAATCTAAAGTATGTAGCTAAACATAAACTTGTGTGCTATCTTAGTGTGCCGTTGTGTTTCAACCTATAAGTACAATTCAATGGTACTTAGGTTCTGATAAAGGGTAAGTACTTGAAACATAATATCGATATCGTCATTGTCCGTGATTGGGAGAGGAATGTATTTTGTTTAAAAGGCAATATTTTATAAAGAACCATAAAAAGAAACAATACAATACAAGGCATCCCACCTCAATTAACAAGTTAATTAAAAGAGGGTGAGACCCAAAATAAAAACAAAACAAAATGTAAAAACCAACACAATATCCAGAAACTATTGACTAGCTCATAAAATATTTATCCAACAAAGTGCAAACCAAACACGGACACAAGCCCCTTAACCCATATGAGAAATTTAAAAACGTCATATGTAGCAAAAGCCACCAGTGCCTGTTGCTATCAAACAACTAACCTCAAATGCAATAATAACTCATGACCATTTGGACTTGCACTACCAACACAAAAGCAAAAGGAACTGATGACCACTAAACTTGCAGACACAAAACCAAACAACAGATTTAGCAATATACATCAGAATTAGCAGTAGGCAGCAAAACCAAATAGCATTGCACAACAGAGCCAAACATCAGGACACAAAACCAAATAATTATGTGCAATATATCGCCTTTTTAAATTCCTTCTGTGATACCCGAAATGGTATACACAGCAGCCAGCCAAACACGACATCTTTTGAGAACACAAATAAGTAACCGGTTTTACTGTAGCTGAATCTTGTGTGGCTCCCATAACCATCGTTGCCAAACTAACCCATTTTTCTTTCTCGATCTTCTTGTTATCCACTCATAACTCTTAAGTTGAATGTCTTGAACGATTTTTACTTGACACTTTCCCTTTAAAAACTCGAGCATTTCTCTTTTTCCAAATGAAGTATCCAGAAGTCCAAATAACCGATTGCCAAAGACGTTTCGGACAACTAGGAATATCCACGTTTCCACTGTGTGCGTAAAATTCATGTATGGAATACGCGTTGACATTCCCAATCTTCCACCAACTAAATATCTTTTCCTATATACTCATAGCTAGGTTACACGTAACCAAGCTATGGGCACAAGTTTCCACCATACTATCACAACATGGACAAAGCAAAGTATTTAGATCAATGCCTCTTTTGTCGAGCTCCTCACAAACCGGTAATCTTCCTTTCAAAGCCTTCCACACGAAAATGTTTACATTTTTAGGAAGCCAATATTGTTCCATAATGTTGCTTGATTCCCATTATCCACCCGCAATACTCTTTCCTCCACTAATCTTGTCAACGCTTTAACCGTGAAGTCTCCATTCTCTTGTAGCGTCCATCTCTATTGATCCCTACAATCATTATCAATAACTACATTTTGCAAAACACCTAATAAGCTTTCAAACTCCCTACATACCCTCCCACTAAGACTCCTACCCCAAACCCACTCCCACCGCCATTCGTTGTTCACCCATCTCCCTTTGCCCGCAACCCTTTCCTCATTTCTCATATCTAAATGAAACAAGCGATTAAACCTATCACATAACCTTGAGTCATCTACCCACATATCTACCCAAAACCCTATATCCTTACCATCCCCAACCACACCTCTAATAGACGATGTAAAATCTATCCCTATACCTTCTAATTCCTCTCCTATCTTAACTATATCCCGCCACACTCCTCCTCTACCTAACACCCCCTACCTTCTCTAATTTCCCCGAGACCACCACCCTCCCCGTAAATACTTTTTATGACTATAACCAACAACGCACCCCCCTTATTTTTTGAATCTCCACCACCATTTCCCTAAAAGCGCCCAATTTTTTGCCCGTAAAGACCCAATATTTAATCCCCCTTCCCCATTTGAGGCTAGTAACGTGTCCCATTTAACCCATGCAAGTTTTTTTCCTTCCCCTACCCCACCATAAAAAAAGTTTTTTCGAATACTCTCAAGTTGTTTTATGACACTCGAAGGCACACGGAACATCGAAAAGTAATACAGTGGTAAGCTACCTAGAACCGATTTTACCAATGTTAGGCGTCCCCCAAACAACATCGTTTTCGCTTTCCAATCGTTGAGCCGTTTCTTCACTTTTTCTATCACTGGATTCCAAGCATTAATCCGACTCATACACTCACCAATCGTCAAACCCAAGTATATGAACGGGAATTCCCCTCTACTACATCTTATCCATCTTGCCATTTTCTCAATCTCTGACTCATTTACCCCTACACCATATACTCTACTCTTGTCAAAGTTAACTCGTAATCCCGAAACTTCTTCAAAACACTTCAAAATACACATTAACGACCTAGCATTATCTCTACTCCATTCACCAAAAAATATTGTATCGTCAGTGTATTGGAGAGAAATGTATTTCATCATCTTCCCAAAACCAGACGGATATCTACATATTACTTTGATACAATTTTTTTGTTTATCAATAGATGTAGCAACATGAAGTTGGTTAATAAGTTTGTTGAACTTTATTCCGGGTTGAACCTTAATTATTTTGCTCAGCGGCTTGTTATAGCATACACCTTCTGGTCCATCACAAATATTGTAACACCCCCAAAATTTTACAACGGAAGCGTTCGGGTCATGGGGTGCTACTAAATCAATATACACAACACAAGGTGATAAAGAATGGAAATTCTATTCCATTTTCAAAAGATATATTAATTTAAGAAATAGTTTTACATCATTGTTTCAAAGTGCGGAAGTAAAGCCCATAAAAATATATGTTGTCCCAATTAAAATTTGTATTAGAATGTTTGGAAACACTTCGGATGCCAGTCTTCAACGAATGCCATTGCCATTGCCCACGCCAAGAAGTAAACCTGAGAAAAACATGCTAAAATGTCAACACAAAGGTTGGTGAGTTCATAGGTTTAAGTTTAAGAAATCAAGTTGGACCACAGTTGCACATATAGCATCTCCGTGAATGACACTATATGCAAAAAGGCTATTACGCTAGTACCAAGTTCATGCGACCGAAACTACGACAGTGTACATGCATCTAGAAGCATGTTAAATAAAAGCCCAGCAAGTGTATTTCCAGTACACTCAATCAATACGATATGGTATACGTTCGACGTTTGCCTATCCGGTCAAACTCAAACGGGGGTGTCATCCCCAATAGATCTATTCATAACAATCGCGCCTCCCCAAAGGGAACTAACGGTAGCATAGTTGGGATTCAAGGTTGTTTCACGTAATAGTGTTTTCAGTTTCAGGTCCGAAAAGAGTTTTGCATGTTTCTCACCCCATAGTTTTATAAAGCAAGTAAATAAGAGTAAAAGTGGGGCTATAAACTCACCTTAGCAGTTCGATGAATAAAGCACAAAGAGATCAAGTGTGATATAGTAGTGGCTCCTACCCGGAACCTAAGAACGAGATGGCAAGTCTCAGAATAATGATAACGTTTGGTTTACGACTAAGATGATAGAGCATTGAATATAGGTTCAAGTTAAATACAAATAGAATTGTATTTATTTGATTTATTTGGTTTCGACGTGTGAAGGTATATATATAGTTATTGAAGTCGTAGTTAAATAATATATTTGGAAAAATATAGTATTTAAAGTTTACGCCGATGAGGTCGTCAAAAGATATGCGTTAAATATAGGTTCAAGTTGAATATAGGTTCAAGTTAAATACAAATAGAATTGTATTTATTTGATTTATTTGGTTTCGACGTGTGAAGGTATATATATAGTTATTGAAGTTGTAGTTAAATAATATATTTGGAAAAATATAGTATTTAAAGTTTACGCCGATGAGGTCGTCAAAAGATATGCGTTAAATATATTTACTTAAACGAAAAAGTGGTAAAATGTAAAAGTTCATCAAGTTTGTAAAAGTTTTAGGGTGACAAGTGTCAAAGTATCAATCTTGAGGATTTAAGTTGTAATGATTATTATATGTTTCAAAACTTATAATAGTTTCTAAGAAAATTGTTAGTTGGTTTGAAGTTAAGGGATTATAGTCGTAAAAACATATATAAGTTACAAACTTATAAGAGTTTAAAGAAAAGTGACAAGAGATTTAAAGTTGAGGGGCTAAGGGTGCCAAAATGCGAAACTTGCAAATGAAATTAAATATCACAAAAAGGGTTGCACCCAGATTCGAACCAGGGTCCGTTGGGTCAAATCTGAGCGAGACTACCACTGGAGCCAAGGCTCTTTCTTGTTCAATTTTACAAATCATTTTTATTTAACCAGTTCTTTACTGTGTTGCATTTAGATATATATTCACAGTGAGTTATACGATCATGCTTGTACTAAATTTTTTTGTGACAAAAATAGTTTGTAAACTTAGACACATGTTATCAATTTAAGATGTAAGATGCTAGTACTTCAAGAAACTAGGAGAGCACAAGATATAATATTCGACCCTTACAGTGAGGAGGCAAAGAAGAGAGTATTGACTGTCGAACGAGAGGGGACCGAGGCGTACACGATTTGATACCCAATTAGCTTTACAACCAGTAAGGAAATAACCCAAGCAATCACTCCGTACTTTTAACAAAAGCTTTCTTTTTCTTGGTTTCCACAGTGGAACGAGTTTTGTGAGAAAATGAGATGAGTGTGTGAATTAAGTGTTCTAAGGAGCGTGTTTTATAGTGCATTAAGGGCATGGCTTCTACTATATTTTATATGCCTCTAATTCTAGTTCCAAGAAAGAGATTTAAGTGTGTTTGTGTTGTTTGAGCAATGCACGATCGGCAGTCCCCCATTTAGGAGCATGAGTTGGTTTTGTCTAATCAAAGTATGCATGAAATATGACATGTCTTGGTCAAGTCAAGTCAATATGAAGCATGGGGAGCATAGGACCCAATGGATAATGTAGTCAAACTAGTCAAGGTAGGAGTAGACATAGTTTAATATTTATCTAGGGTGGCTTTTGTTTGGCTTTGGCAGACGCATGCTTCAAAAAAAAAAAGAACCATGTTGCATGGTTTAGGAGTAGTCAAGTCAAGGGGAAATACAACGTTCATTGGATAATAGAGTTAAATGGGAGTCAAGAGAGCAAAGAAGAAAACATGTTAATGTTTATGGTTGGTTCTTCACGCAAGGATGAAAGCAAAAGAGATAAGGGTTGTTGTGTACGTTTGCATATGTGTGTGCTTATATGTTGTCAGTCAAAGGAACAAAGAAAAAAAGAAATCAACACTATTGTTTATTGTATAGGTTAGGGTAGGGTGTCTTGTCCAATACTACTCATGGGGAGTCAATGTGTTGTGTCAAACAAATTACAAAGGGTGGGTTTGGTCGTGTGTTTTGGCATACAAGGAGCAACACAAAGTTTTACATTTTCAAGATACAAATCAAATGGGCTAGGCAAGAGTTAATCGCTATTGGGCTAAGGGAGATGTTGGGTTATGTGGCATTGGGTCGAACACGTGAGCCCAATAAAATAAATTGGATCGGGTAGTGTTGGGCCTAGAGTCCCTGCGGGAAATAAAAACATAAAAGTTTATTATATATTTATTTTACGAATTTTTAATTATCGAGGTCGAGGTGAGAATATCCTGTGACTTGTAGTGTTTAAAGTTCGAGGAAAGAAGAAAAAAAATGTAGCTACAAAAATCGGTATGGAAATTCACGAGTTCTTACAGTACCTACCCCTTAAAAGAAACCACGTCCTCGTGGTTTAAGATGCGAGAATCGTCGAGGTTGATACGGTGACGAGATGTTAGTATATATACTTAAAACGTGACAGGGAAAAGGGGCTAGTCGTTCAAGAAAGATCCGATGACGTGAGACGATAAGTGAACAACGGATAAAGGATTCATCGAACGAATACAACGCGGTTTCATAAAAGAGTACGATAGTTGAGTTCAAAACAGAAAGAACAGAGTCGTATGAGGTTACGAAGGATAGAGCATAATAGTGGAATAAGATATCGTGACCAGTGACAGAGGTGGTTTAAATATGTGTGCGAGAATCAAATAGTTGTATGTTACATAAAGAAATAACATAGACGCAGTGACGAGTTGCACGTTACATAAAGAAATAACGTAGAGGTCGATACAGTGACGAGTTGTACGTTACACACAGAAATAACATAGAAGCAGTGACAAGTTGTACGTTACATACAGAAATAACGTAGAGGTCGATACAGTGATGAGTTGTACGTTACACACAGAAATAACGTAGAAGTCGATACAATGACGAGTTGTACGTTACACACAGAAATAACGTAGAAGCAGTGACAATTTGTACGTTACATACATAAATAACATAGAGGTCGATACAGTGACAAGTTGTACGTTACATACAGAAATAACGTAGAAGCATTGATGAATTGTACGTTACATAAAGAAATAACTGCAGTTATGGAAGCATATCATAGTGCGATATTGTAATAGTGGGCATGTTACGCAGTTTAACATGGAGGGGTATCAAGCATAAGCATTCGTAGTCTACTCTACACTCTCCTTAAGTTAATTATTCCTTAATTTCATTCAGTTTGTTACATCAACATTATTCTCATTTAAACTTCGTGACCCAATCAAACAAGAACAGCCTTAAAGTTTAAATGAGAATGAGCTTATACACATTTAAACTTCGCAACCCAATCAAACAAGAACAGTCTTAAAGTTTAAATGTGAGTTAATTAAGAAACTTAATGACTTTGAGAAATAACTAATTTAATTCAAATAAGAGCTTATACGAACCTAAGATACAACTGTAACACATAGCACGAATACATCGTGTAACAGTAGGCAAGGCATGGCAGACATTGGCAGCTGTGGCGGCGTTGAAGTGTTTTTAAGGAAATGTGGTTATAGTTTAGGTTTTGAAAAATACCTAATTCTCTATAACCTGGCTCTGATACCAATATGTAACACCCCCAAAATTTTACAACGGAAGCGTTCGGGTCATGGGGTGCTACTAAATCAATATACACAACACAAGGTGATAAATAATGGAAATTCTATTCCATTTTCAAAAGATATATTAATTTAAGAAATAGTTTTACATCATTGTTTCAAAGTGCGAAAGTAAAGCCCATAAAAATATATGTTGTCCCAATTAAAATTTGTATTAGAATGTTTGGAAACACTTCGGATGCCAGTCTTCAACGAATGCCATTGCCATTGCCCACGCCAAGAAGTAAACCTGAGAAAAACATGCTAAAATGTCAACACAAAGGTTGGTGAGTTCATAGGTTTAAGTTTAAGAAATCAAGTTGGACCACAGTTGCACATATAACATCTCCGTGAATGACACTATATGCAAAAAGGCTATTACGCTAGTACCAAGTTCATGTGACCGAAACTACGACAGTGTGCATGCATCTAGAAGCATGTTAAATAAAAGCCCAGCAAGTGTATTTCCAGTACACTCAATCAATACGATATGGTATACGTTCGACGTTTGCCTATCCGATCAAACTCAAACGGGGGTGTCATCCCCAATAGATCTATTCATAACAATCGCGCCTCCCCAAAGGGAACTAACGGTAGCATAGTTGGGATTCAAGGTTGTTTCACGTAATATTGTTTTCAGTTTCAGGTCCGAAAAGAGTTTTGCATGTTTCTCACCCCATAGTTTTATAAAGCAAGTAAATAAGAGTAAAAGTGGGGCTATAAACTCACCTTAGCAGTTCGATGAATAAAGCACAAAGAGATCAAGTGTGATATAGTAGTGGCTCCTACCCGGAACCTAAGAACGAGATGGCAAGTCTCAGAATAATGATAACGTTTGGTTTACGACTAAGATGATAGAGCATTGAATATAGGTTCAAGTTAAATACAAATAGAATTGTATTTATTTGATTTATTTGGTTTCGACGTGTGAAGGTATATATATATTTATTGAAGTCGTAGTTAAATAATATATTTGGAAAAATATAGTATTTAAAGTTTACGCCGATGAGGTCGTCAAAAGATATGCGTTAAATATATTTACTTAAACGAAAAAGTGGTAAAATGTATAAGTTCATCAAGCTTGTAAAAGTTTTAGGGTGACAAGTGTCAAAGTATCAATCTTGAGGATTTAAGTTGTAATGATTATTATATGTTTTAAAACTTATAATAGTTTCTAAGAAAATTGTTAGTTGGTTTGAAGTTAAGGGATTATAGTCGTAAAAACATATATAAGTTACAAACTTATAAGAGTTTAAAGAAAAGTGACAAGGGATTTAAAGTTGAGGATCTAAGGGTGCCAAAATGCGAAACTTACAAATGAAATTAAATATCACAAAAAGGGTTGCACCCAGATTCGAACCAGGGTCCGTTGGGTCAAATCTGAGCGAGACTACCACTGGAGCCAAGGCTCTTTCTTGTTCAATTTTACAAATCATTTTTATTTAACCAGTTCTTTACTGTGTTGCATTTAGATATATATTCACAGTGAGTTATACGATCATGCTTGTACTAAATTTTTTTGTGACAAAAATAGTTTGTAAACTTAGACACATGTTATCAATTTAAGATGTAAGATGCTAGTACTTCAAGAAACTAGGAGAGCACAAGATATAATATTCGACCCTTACAGTGAGGAGGCAAAGAAGAGAGTATTGACTGTCGAACGAGAGGGGACCGAGGCGTACACGACTTGATACCCAATTAGCTTTACAACCAGTAAGGAAATAACCCAAGCAATCACTCCATACTTTTAACAAAAGCTTTCTTTTTCTTGGTTTCCATAGTGGAACGAGTTTTGTGAGAAAATGAGATGAGTGTGTGAATTAAGTGTTCTAAGGAGCGTGTTTTATAGTGCATTAAGGGCATGGCTTCTACTATATTTTATATGCCTCTAATTCTAGTTCCAAGAAAGAGATTTAAGTGTGTTTGTGTTGTTTGAGCAATGCACGATCGGCAGTCCCCCATTTAGGAGCATGAGTTGGTTTTGTCTAATCAAAGTATGCATGAAATATGACATGTCTTGGTCAAGTCAAGTCAATATGAAGCATGGGGAGCATAGGACCCAATGGATAATGTAGTCAAACTAGTCAAGGTAGGAGTAGACATAGTTTAATATTTATCTAGGGTGGCTTTTGTTTGGCTTTGGCAGACGCATGCTTCAAAAAAAAAAGAACCATGTTGCATGGTTTAGGAGTAGTCAAGTCAAGGGGAAATACAACGTTCATTGGATAATAGAGTTAAACGGGAGTCAAGAGAGCAAAGAAGAAAACATGTTAATGTTTATGGTTGGTTCTTCACGCAAGGATGAAAGCAAAAGAGAGAAGGGTTGTTGTGTACGTTTGCATATGTGTGTGCTTATATGTTGTCAGTCAAAGGAACAAAGAAAAAAAGAAATCAACACTATTGTTTATTGTATAGGTTAGGGTAGGGTGTCTTCTCCAATACTACTCATGGGGAGTCAATGTGTTGTGTGAAACAAATTACAAAGGATGGGTTTGGTCATGTGTTTTGGCATACAAGGAGCAACACAAAGTTTTACATTTTCAAGTTACAAATCAAATGGGCTAGGCAAGAGTTAATCGCTATTGGGCTAAGGGAGATGTTGGGTTATGTGGCATTGGGTCGAACACGTGAGCCCAATAAAATAAATTGGATCGGGTAGTGTTGGGCTTAGAGTCCCGGCGGGAAATAAAAACATAAAAGTTTATTATATATTTATTTTACGAATTTTTAATTATCGAGGTCGAGGTGAGAATATCCTGTGACTTGTCGTGTTTAAAGTTAGAGGAAAGAAGAAAAAAATGTAGCTACGAAAATCGGTATGAAAATTCACGAGTTCTTACAAATATTGCCGCCCCAATAAGATAATAGTATAACACACTTTGATGTCACAATCACAAAAGTCGAGAACCTGGTAAATGAAACAAGTAAGAGTATTATATCTCTAATGTAAAGAGCAACGACGGTGGCATTTTTTAAAAAATTTGATGATGTCGGCGCATACTTGGGCCGTTTGGTTTTGAACCTATTTGGGCTGTTTGGTTTTTACTGTATAACCGGGGAGGTCTGTTTCTTATTTATATCGCCTCACCAACACATGTAGTGATGACTCTTCTTTTTTCTATCGCCTCATGTTAACACGTGTTGTGATAACTTGATGTTATCATCTCTTTGCACCGAATCTCAGAGTAAATCTTCGATTGTTACAAATTTTTTTTGGGTTTTCTTTTGATCCGATGGGTTTAGATAATTTTTTTGGGTGCTATTGATTTTGATTTGCTTTCTTTGCGTAACCGAATGTGGCTTGCCCAGGCCCGTATCTTGGCAGGGTAGCCATTTGGTTGCAGCCATTATGGGTTTCGGGTACAATCTTCCTGTCGTTGGATGCCAGAGGCGATGATGGATTTGCATTGGTTTTATCAAAGAAGTGAATCTCTGCACCTTGGCGGGGCAAACAATCACGTTTGCAGCCATGGCAGATGTGTTCGGTTTTTGAGATTACTAATCAATCTGAGCCTCCACAACGTCACAACCGACGATGGTGGCTATTTAGTATTTGCTTTCTTAATGTTTGGTTGCTAAAACAACTTTGGATTAGATCGTCGTCGATTTTTGGGACGGTTTTTGCATGTTCTGGGCCTTTGGCGCGTGGCCACAGTGTATGAGCGGCCTGTTGTCTCTATCTATGCGTTTTAAGTGACACGTTTTAGTTTCGTTATAGAATAATTTGTGCTACGTTTATGTACACGAGGGCAAAGTTGGTAGGTGGTGCATATCTCACATTTTTTTAGGTTCTTGCTCTATGTTTCTGCTTTTGTTGCTTTTGATTAGGGTTTTCTCTAGGATTTTGTTGCAATACGTAGCTTCCAGTCGCGTAGAACTGATGCGGATGTTGTTGTGTATGACTCAAATGTTTATGTTGCCTTTGTTTAGGCTGCATGTCGAAATCTAGAGAGCAACGACGGTGGCATTTTAAAAAAAGAAGTAACACTTTGGTTGGTCAGTTGGTTTGTGTTGTTGTTTTATTTCTGGGCCGCCTTATTTGTTGTATAATAGTATTCGTTGTCATAGGTTTCGATAAAAAATGCCCTCAGTAACATGTTGGCGAGGCAGCTAACTAGGCTTGCAACCACTGTTACACGTGAGGAATTTAGAAATATGTGATGTACTAAGTGGCGGTGATGATTACATGTTTTCTGAATAAAATGAAATGGGTCATTAGAGGTTCGGCATGTGATGAGTGTGTAAATACTCATCATTTTTGGTCAAAACTGAACTGCAAAACATTTAAAAACACTCAGAAATGCATCAAAATACTGAAAATATCCCAAAATTGTATTTCATATGTTTCAAATGCAAAATGTTTAAAATCAGATGAAAAACGAGCTAAGTTTGCATAATTGGCAGTTTCAGTCCCCTGACTTTCAAATCTTGACAAAATCAATCCCTGAGCATTTGTTTTGGAATAAAAGTCAACCAAAGGTCCTTTTGAAATCATATGTTGTCATATTTAATCCTTTGGTGAAAAGTTTCAATAGTTTACAAGTTTGGTCCCTGCACTTTCATAATTTGCAAAAATGGTCCCTGGGAAAATATTATTGTTGGAAATCTCATGTATGGTCCCTGGATTATTGGGTCATGGCAGGAATCACCCTTGGTTTATTTTGGAAGATGTACAACTTTGGTCCTCCAATTTTCAGAAATTACAAGAAAGGTCCTTGTATTATTTATAAACAAACCAAACCCTTGGACCTTGACCCCCTGTCAAAATGCCTTGAACCCCCACCACTTGAACCCTTTGTCTAATAATAGACCCTCGGTCAAAACCGAGTCAACTCCTCACCTTTTCCCTCCAAAATCTCACCCCCTTCACCCATTCCTCTGCAACTCCCAGACACCCCTCACCTCCAGCTCACAACCCACACCCTTATCACTCCACCTCACCCAACAATCCAAGAAGCATTAAATGCTTCCCTTTCCTTGCACTCAACCTGTCCCAACTGGCAATATCTCATTTTGGCGCCAAAACTCATCAATGGCCAATATCATCTCTAATGATCCAATGGCTCCAAATAGAAGTGGGAAATGCTCAGAGATGTGAGAGAAGGCCTTTTTGATGATAAATAGAGGAAGAGGAGAGAGTGGAGTGAGTAGTTTTTAGTTTTCATTTCTCATGTATGTCGTTTTTAATTTCCATGTCATATTTAAGCTTTAAATTGTACCTTTTTATCTTCCTTGTACTCATTTAAGTCATCTCAATCAGTGTAACTTATTTTTAAGTGATCATTCAAAGTTTGATTAAATTTTCTGTTTTTCTATTTCCTATAATCAAACCTATTTTAAAAGTGCTAAGTATCAAGCTTCAAATAGCTTTATTACAACTCAAATAAGCTTATCTAAGCTATCAATAGCTTTTGATAAGCTTATAACTCAAGTACAACAAATTTGGTATCTGGTCAACGAAAGTCAACTATGGGGAAATTTTGGTTAAGCAGTTATGGAAATGGAATTTGATTGATGCAGAGCTGGTCTTGGGTTGGATTTGGTTTAAAATAGGTAGTTTGGTTCTGGTTTAAGCTGCAAATAAGCTGGGACACTTGTAAGTCCATTTCTGTGTTACTTTCTGAATAAACAGTTTATATAGATTTAAGATATTGTATTGCTGTCATTTTGATTCATTTAGGAATAAATTAGCATAATGATTCTGTTTTCAAGGATTGAGTAGGCTTAGGGTGTTAATCAAGTAAGTTTATTGCAAAACAGTTAGTATAATAGTGTGTTTGGATCAGATCATTAATCTGAGATTGAGGTTTGTTAAGTGATCAAGCTCAGTTGTTTGAGTCCAATTCAGGTCTAGTATAATCATTTTGCTCATCAGTTTGCACCTTAGAACACTCAAAGTCAAAATCACCTTCAATCAGTTCTAATTTGCATAACTGTTGGAATTTTTATAGATCAAAAGCTTGTTTTATGATTAGATAATGTTAGAGTAGCTTAATATAACTTCTATTTAGCCTATAACATCATAATCAGTTCATAAATTAGTTTCAAATCTCACATTAGTCAAAGTTTCATCTCAATCTCAAAAAGTCAAAAGTTGTTCAAGTCAATTTTTCACCAAGGTTTGAGGAATTTTCATTGATTCATTATTGGATCAATTCAAGTGAAATTTTGGACTTAACAAGTTCAGTTGGTCAAGAGTGGAAATCTGATTTTTGTAGAATTTTTGTAATTTTTTATAAGCTTCAAATCAGCTTGTCAATTAAGTCAAAAGTGCCCTGTGCACTGGTCACTGTGGTGTGACAGGAACTTGCAGAGTTTTTCACAAGCTCATAAGAGCTTGTGAGTAGCTGAGTTTTGGTTTACAAGTCCCTTGCTAGGTCTAGTTTGGATTGCTTAAACTGGCTTTAGGTTTCTTGCTTATCCAGTAGCTTATTTTTAGGCTGCAAGTTAATAGGTAAAGCTTGTTTTGGCTTTTAAGTACAATTCACACCAAATGCTTGTTTCTTGCTTTCCAGAGGTTGAGAGTGGTTAACTTAGGTTGCTTTCTAGTAGTTTTAACATAAGTTAGGTCCTGTGATCACTTGATTCTCTGTGGCAGTCTTTAGCTTATTTTGAGTGCTTATTTATAAGCACATTTCACTACAGCTTCATAATCTTACACATAAGCCCTGGTTTTTATATTTTTCATAGATTTAGAATATTATTTTAGACTTTTCCTAAATTTTTCATCACTGTTTGCTATTTTTCCTTATTTAAAACAGTTTTTAGGAATTTTTAATTAACCTTTATTGCAATTAAATCAGAAAAACTTCAAAAAAATAAGTTTCCAATTTTCATAGATTAAGATAAATATAAAAAGCAAAAAAAATATTTTTCCATAATTTTCCTAGTTTAAATAGTAATTTTTAGCCATTTAATTAGTTTTAAATAGTTTTTAAATCATAGAAATTAGAATATAAATCAGAAAAATACCAAATTAATTTTGAAAATTCTCTTTAGTTATCTTAGATTTTTGAAAAATAGTTTCATATTTTTCCCATTAATTTTCATAATTTTTAGTATTTTAATTTAGTTTTAAAGTTTAAAATTAGTTTTTAATTTAAATTTATAAAAGAAAAATCAAGAAAATCCAATTTTAAAAATAGTGATAGCGTTTATTTAATATAATTTATCTTTCTAATTTTCTTTCTCATTTTTTTCAGTTGTCATTATCAAACATTTTCCCGTTCAATATCACCCGATCACTACACGTTTAGTTATTCAGTCGCACAACTCGTTGGGACTTAACGACCCGAGGAAACACTAAACTCTCCTGGACTTAATTGCATTGCGTTCTCAAGCTGTCTGGCTTTTATTACGGTTGACCATTCACAAGTGGTTGACTTGTGTAATAAATCTGACTGTTTGGGAGCCGATCAGCACGCAACTTGGCATGGCAATAACCGGGTGGCATGTACTTGTCGTTATGCAACCGTGTTTTTTGTAGCCACGGCGGAATTCGAAATTCTTTGAACCTTTCGCATTGAAGAATCTGAGCCTAATTACTTATTTTATTGAAATTTGGTTCAAACTTATTGATTTATACATTCTTAACATGTGTGGATAAACATGTATATATAGCATACTGATCGTTATCGCTTTTGTCCCGCGGTTTAAGCGTACCGTTTTTATATAGTTTGCTAGAACTTCTAATGGAACCTCTATAAATATTGGCCATGGTTTGGGTACGTTAGAACAAACAGCCGCAAATGTCTTGTGTTGCGAGCTTATCTCAGTGCTGCATGTCTTTGGTATCCACTATTTCTGATAAGTGTTCAGCAAATAGATGTTGTGACCCGTATTTGGCCACGAAAAACCAATCCTACTACTGATGTACTGGGATTGCTTTTTCTTGGTCGAATACTGATCACCGCTTATGATTTCCATAATGCATCCATTGTAAGGCCTGGTGTTTCATACGTTTGGTTTTGAGTCAACCTGGGCCGTTTGGTTTTTAACGTATGAGTTATTGGGTTCCATCTTTTTATAGGCGATGATGATAATATGCTTACCATAGCGCATACCTTTCCTTTGTGCGCATCGTGGCACGGCAGTCATATCGAGTGTATGGCTGCAGCCATGTTGGTAGCTGGTAACACTGTTGTTGTAGGACCAATAAAACTATTGATTCATGTGGTTCGGGGGGTCGGGGAAGCTCAAAGAATGAATAAGACATGGTATTATTTAGATTAAAGTAAAGGGAAGATGTGTGTGTTTCTAGAGAGAAGAAGAAGAAAACACACACACTTCTTTACAACAAATGAACTTCCTACCCTCCTAGTTGGGACTAGGAGGGGTATTTATACTTCAACAAGCCTAACTTAGCACTATTGACTAAACTAGTCCTTGTGAATGAGAAAAATAAGAAACTAATGCAATTCCCGTAATGACTTCACTTTAGCGAGGCTAACAATCTCTCCCCAAGTGATGTCATACGGGAGTTGCTTACAATGTTCCCTACAAGCAAAATTAAATACAACAAATAAGCGCAGCAGCTCCAAGAGAGTCTTCACAGTCTTCAAACTTCATGAATCTTCTCAGCTGCCATCTCTTTACTTGCAGAAGAACAATATGAGCAAATCTAATTAGGGATTAAATCTGACCTTGTTGCTCTCCCCTAATTAGTGCTCTCCCCCAAACTGACAACCTTTCTGATGAATTTCCTGAATTCGAAGAAGTCTTTTGATAATTAAATTAGAACCGTCTTTAGTCTTCTAACACGCAGCGGAAAATGTAGAAAAGACTGTCGACTCGACCTTCTTCAAGATTGTCCATTCGGGGGAATAAGATATCAACATCTTCATCTCACCAAATGCATTCCAGTTACCTTTCATATATCAAATCAGCCCATAATGTACACATTCTCTCCCCTAATGGTTACGATTTATCGGAATCAGCATACAATTGTGTACATGAAGCATTAACTGGAAGCATTCTATCATAAAAGAATTCAGCCCATGAGAAGATGTCGATGAACAATACCATTTTAAATTGTCTAACTCATCTCAACCCCCTGTATCAAAATTCAACGGCTGTCTGTAGTAACCACATGTGAGGATAACCCAATATGACGAACTTGAGAATGAAGTCAAATCTCCCGGACTGATTACTTAAGCTTGTACTATCCTTGTGAAAAAGAACGGTGTACCCAATGTACAAAACCTCTTGGCGTATCCTCAACTACGTGAGACACCGAAGTGATAGCTACTTTGTGGGTTAAGAGAGAAAGAATCACAAAAGTAACTAGATAGCAAGTCTTCATCACACTCAACATATTTGCTCAGACAAGTCATCTTCGCGGAAGGGAAGAAAGAAAGAAGATGAAATAAGTAAACTCGCCCGTCAAACTTCACTTCACACCCAAATAAATAATAAAGAGTCATCTCCGTGGTCACATTAAAATTCATCGAAAACTTTGGCCGTGAACGTATATCCTCGTGAAAAATATACCATACCAAAATATACCACTTGAAGTCAATAGGAAATGTCATCCAAATTTTTTAGCAAGAGACATTAGCTAAAAATTCGAATAACATATTTTTGATCTATTAATGTATTCAGCTGTCCACCATTAATATTCGGATCCAACAACTTGACATTCAAGCCAACAAACCCGATCCATTTGGGCCCAGTCCAAGGTTTCGATAGAGGGAGTAAAAGGCCCAAAAGCTTACAACTGATCCAATTCCAAGTCACACATATAGCCGGATATAAGACCTTGTATAAACACAACCCTAACAAACTCAATAATACTTAGACAAACCCTAAAACACACAATTGATAAAAGTGCGCCCCTATTTTTTCTCAACCCTTCGCCTCTCTCCTCAAACTCATTCCTCATCAGCCAAATCAATCAATATTGAGTCTCAACGCTTTATCATATCACACAAAGCAATAAAAGCTTGTTACTAATGTGCATCGAACACCAAACAAACAACCCGTATGGTTTATTTCTGATTCAAATCCGAACCAATTAGAAGATGTCAAAGCGTCAAGGTCCTTCTTGGGGCCACGGGTAGGTTGTAAATGAATTGATTTCGTTTTTAAATGTGATGTTGAACGAACCAAATAGAACAAATAACATATTTGTTATCTTGTCTCTTTAAGAGTTCGGATATTATCATGGATCGGTGAGGATGATTGTTCAATTAAAACAATCTTGAAAAGATTGCAAAACAATTGAATAGAATCTGAGATCATTCTAGTTATTTCTTTTTTTTCGATTTGTTTGAAGAGATAGAGTGTGAGATAGGATAGTTTGAAGTTTGATGTTGTTGGGTTTGGATGTGTTTCGGATCTGATGTAACTGCTTCGTCCTTTTTTTCGTTTACTTGAACTGAAAATGGACTAATGATGGTTTTTCTTTTGGTATATGGTGTTGTTTTGTGGTCTTGGTCAAGTCAGTTTACGCATAACTTCTTTTTTCAGTTCATACGCGTAAAGAAATTCTTACGCGTAACTTTTGCTTGAAACCTTATGCGTAAACATGGTCTAGGTTATGCGTAGTCCTTCTTACGCGTAAGCCTAGGCTTATGCGTAAAACATACGCGTAACTTTTTCTACGCGTAACTTCACAGCTACGCGTAACACCTCTGAAGATTCTCCTTATGCGTAGAAAACTAGGGTTTTGACCCAGTTGACTTTTTCCGGCGAGTTTTTCGACCATGTTTTTCCGACCATCTTCATACAAAAACCCAGAATAGCATATAAACTACTTCTATTTTGACCAGTTAACCAAGAAGATGACGGTTTGACCAAGGTTTGACCACAATATTTTCCACGAATTTGGTACAAAAAACTAGTCACAAAAAGATGTTACCCAGAAACTGATTCAAGGACAGAAGAAAGAAGAACCAGAAACATGGAAACAATCAATAAAGTTGTTGACTTTTTATTTTTGACCAAAATGATACAAAGTATGTGAATAAACTGTTATCCTCAAAAGTTGGAAAAAAAATTTTCCGAGACATAAAAAATTATAGAAAAACAGTTTAAACAAACATTCGAAACCACACAAATCGATAAAAACAACAACCTGGCTCGTTATACCAATTGTAGGACCGATAAAACTATTGATTCATGTGGTTCGGGGGGTCGGGGAAGCTCAAAGAATGAATAAGACATGGTATTATTTAGATTAAAGTAAAGGGAATATGTGTGTGTTTCTAGAGAGAAGAAGAAGAAAACACACACACTTCTTTACAACAAATGAACTTCCTACCCTCCTAGTTGGGACTAGGAGGGGTATTTATACTTCAACAAGCCTAACTTAGCACTATTGACTAAACTAGTCCTTGTGAATGAGAAAAATAAGAAACTAATGCAATTCCCGTAATGACTTCACTTTAGCGAGGCTAACAGTTGTATATGCATATCTGAGCCTCATTTGGTGCCAACGTCTACGCGTTTCTGTGACCTGCTACGCGTTAGGAAAAGCGTGCATCCCTTACTTGGGCCGTTTGCTTTTGAACCTATCTGGAACGTTTGGTTTTGAATGTATAATAGGAGAGGCACATTTCTTTTTCCTTAAAATGCCACCGTCTTTGCTCTTTACATTACAGATACTATCCCTTCATGTGTGCTTGGCTTCAGTCATTTGCTCAAGTGGTTTATATGATGGTATTGCGTGTCATAGGTTCCGATAAAAAATGAACTCAGTAACATGTTGGCAAGGCAGCTAACTAAGCGTGCAGCCACTGTTATGCCAGGAATTGGCAAATATGTGGTATACTAAGGGGCAGTGATGATTACATGTTTTCTGAATAAAATGAGGTGGGTAATAAGAGGTTTGATACGTAACTTGGCATGGCAATAAGTGGGTGGCATGTAGTTCTCATTATGCAACCATGTTTTTTGCAGCCATGGCGGAATTCGGATTTCTTTTACCCATTTGCATTCAAGAATCTGAGCCTGATTACTTATTTTATTCAAATTGTGTTTCAAGTCACCGATTTATACATTTTTAGTATGTGTAGGTGAACATATATATATATAGCGTTGTGACCTTTGATGATCACTATCGGTTTTCGAGTGAGACAATCTTCGGTACGTCGTGCTCGGTTTTTGGGCCGTATTTTGCATGTTTTGGGCCTTTGGTCCGTACTCACAGTATATGACCACCCGATGTTTCTACCTATAACTTTTGAGTGGAACGATTCATTTTCGTTCTAGAATCATTTGTGCTACGTTTCTTCACACTCGAGGAAACTTGGTGGGTGGAAATTGGCGAATGGATGTCGTGACCAGTATTCAGCCACGAAAAACTAATCCCACTACCGATGTATTAGCATTGCTTTTTCTTGGTTGAATACTGATCACCGTTTATGATTTCCATAATGCATGCACCACAACGTTTGATATTTGTTGTTCCTTTTTCACTATCTTAAAAAACAGTTAAGTATGCAAAATAAGTTAATAGTGAATTAATGACTGAAAAGATATAAGTAAAACACAAAGAGTAATTTTCAACATCATATTCTTATTAGAAATTAATCAAAAGAATACGTTACCATAGTACTTGCGGAACAGTACTAGGGATTGAAATGACAAAGTGTTGGTAACTCCTCTCGAAGCTCAGGCTAAGTTTGAGCACAACTACAAGTACCCACTGAGCTATCTCAGGGATTAAGTTGTATTTGGAGGGTGAAAGATGGCTTGCGTGTATGTGTGTTTTTACAATTCACAAGCTTGAACTTTCACTCCATCTCTTATGCTATTTATACAAGTATGAGTTTTAACTCTTTCCTAAGTGACAAACTGACAATTTTGCAGAAGACAAAATATTGATGTATTTTGTCTCTGTTTACAAAGACTATATTAGGTAAAGGGACAAAGTTACTTTATACTTGTCAGTACTAATGCTGGCCCTTTCAGGGAAAGTTGACTTAATGAAGATAGGCACTCCGTCTTTATCGCTTCAAGCATAACCGTTTTGTCCCGCCCATTCTTCAGTCTTCACAGTCTTCAGTCTTTAGTTTCAGTTTGTCTTCAATGTTTGTAGTTGGTGAGGAGTTTGAGGGATTCAGTGAGTTATTGTCATCACTCACTAAATCCACCGTCTTCTTCTTAACTCAGTCTTCACCCTTTAAGTTCCGCCTTACTGAGTGGAGAGACTTCTTCTATGCCTCTTACTGAGCATCCTGAAGATGGCTCACTGAGAGTCTATGCACTCAGTGACCTGTTAGTGTTTAGCGGTCTAAGCACTTAGGTTATTTTCTATTCAAATCCCAGATTAAGGGGTTTGGGTACTTACTGAACCCAACAGTCTCCCCCTATTTGGATATACAAAGAGCCTAAGTGTTTGATCAGTGTAAGTGAGCAAATGGCTTCTTCTTACACTGAATGTACTAATGAATACAATAAGGAACACTGAATATTTTAACAAAACATACATCGTTTATTGATCAAATTACAAGGTTCCTATCACTAGTACAAAAGATAATGAAAATGATGTCAGTCAAGATGGATCCCCAGTGCTTCAAGCTTTACTTTCTTGGTGATGAGTGTTTCTCTGTCAGGGTGCTCTCTTATCTTGGCGTTTAGGTCAGCACAGAACCTGACGTTTGCAGGAGTCTGAATTTGAGAGGCCACATGTATGTAGCTCAGCATTGCAGCCACACCTGCCTGATCAATGTCACTCCATCTTTGAAATGTTGGGTTTCCATAGACATCAATGTGGAATAGCCCTCTTTCAGGCTTTTTAATCACCAGACAGTTCATGAACTTTACCCTTTCAGGCAGCTCCCTGTTGCATTCGAGTCTAGGCACTTTGATCTCAGGCTGGAACTCAACCCTCTTTCTTTTTCCCTGTGATGATTGAGGTTTAGATCCTTGTGGTGCAGTTAAGGCAGGCTGAATCCCCAGTTGTGCTGGTGCATCCCTCAGTCTTTCATACCTTTTACTGAGCATCTTCATCAGCTCCTTAACCACCGCATTCTGCTTCTTTTCAATTAATGGACCAAGTTCATCGAGTTCAGTGATCCCAAAGTCAGTGAATTTTAGGGGATCGTGAACCTCGAAGTGTCTTTTATCATCCCCCCTGTAGACGTTCATTGCCAGTGGTTTGGACTTGGGGATGATTCTGATATCAGTGATCTTCTCAGGTAGCCTTTGGCTAGTCATTGTTCAGTTGTAATGATCAATTCTTGCTTGCCTGATGGTTGCATTTCTTTTGTTCTTTTCTTCCAACTGCTTTCTTATTTCAGCCATCTTAGCAGCCTGAGCATCCTTAAAATTTTGTCCTGCCTGACCCTTCTGAAGCTTCTTTGGATCAATTCCTAAATTCTCAGCTTCTTCAGCGACAAATTTTATCAGTGCTTCTTTGCTCTTCCTTTCCTCCTCAGCTAGTTTCTGTTTCCTTTCTTCTTTTGCAAGATAGGAACTTAGTTGTTGTGGTGTGAGCAGGTATTCAGTGTCGTCGATCTTGTAGGGAATCTTCTTAGGCTCAGGAGTTTGCATTATGCCTTTTCCTTTGTCCTGGCCTGAGGAAGATGATGATGCTACCAGTGGTGGTGTTGTTGTTGTGATGGGTGTAACTGTCATAGCCATTGTTGTTGTTGATGATAAGGGTGGGATTGATGAAATTGGTACAGCTGGGACTGGTGGTGTTGGCTCCCCCTCAGTGTGAGAGGAGGTCTGTAGGACCTTAGATATATCAACCTTATCACTTTACCAAGCAAACCCAACACAAACCAAACACTAATACGTTATTTTTATAGAAAGATAAAGAATAGAACTTGGTGACTTGATGTATAATTCGTGTATATGTTTAGAGAGGTAGAGAGAAGAAAGATGAAAACAATAAGATGTTATATTGCTTCAAGGAAAACACACACACACACACACTCAAGCACACCCCTCAAATGACATACTTGAGGGGTATATATAGGTAAGAGAGATGATGCCCTAAGGCTTGGCCATGGGCCTTGAGATGGACTTGGATTGGGCTTGGGTTTCACGAACTAGACAAGGTTAGCTTAACATAACTTATGCCCAATTATCTTAGCCCAATCCACGAGCCCGTTGACTATTCTATCACGATATCTAACACACATTACAAAGTTCCTAATCGTGAATGACCATCACTTCTAATAAAAATAATCAAGGCTAACAATCTCCCCCTAAGGGGTGGTCATTCAAAAGATGCTCCACTTGAATAGGTCTTTAATCTTTTTGAGCTTGAACTTTGTGAGTAGATATAGAATAGTCTTAATTCTTTGTTCCTTCATGCTTTGTGATCAGTTAATGTGGTTGTCTGCCGTTGTCAACTTCGTTGGTTAGGTATCTCCACGTCTTTCTCCACCATGCTCACACTTCTATTTGACTTTGAGTTTCCAATGATGAAGTTCTCGAGTCTTTACACTTTGTAGATTCTTTGACATTGACGAAGAATCATCTTTAACTTTGAGTTGCCTTTGATTTTGATGAGAACTTTCATGTGTTGTTGGTATGAGCATGTGGCGAGTCTGCACGATCCATCCGCTCTAGAGCTTTCATAAGAAGAAAACATAAAACATTGTTAGTAATAAGCGGATTCCGGCACTTATAAGTTTGAATTTCGAGGATGTTAACAGCATAGTGTGAAAACACGTCTCTAATTCTCACAGAGGCCGTTTCTGAACTGGAGTCCCACAAGTGAGATAACGCGATATACCGAAGTACATCTACAGTTCAGATGAGTCGCTGAGGTACACCGAAGCATCACCTCACGACTGTAGACCGTTTGAGACACACTAAGCGTAATCCACGGAGAATTACCAAAGTGGCCTGCTGTCAGGGCTGCTTGATGTTGACCCTGGCAGGAGTTTCCATTCAATCACTGAAGATCACAAATGTGAAACTTCTCATAAATGTTCTGGCAGATTGCTAAGATCTGCGTAGGACTCTATAATATATCACTTGTGTCCTTATTGATGAACAACAAGCGATGTCATGTCATGTGTTCCTATGAGATCTTTTGATGAATCTCGTGGCTCTAGACTCAATAGTGCATTTTGGTTTTCCTGAGCGGAGACAAGGGAAAGGGTCTCCTTTTTCAATACCAACGATCTCTAAGAGAAAGTCGATAGATTATGTAGGGTTCCCAGTGAGAATGAAACAAGTCCTTTTGAGAGGAATTGAGTGGCTAGAAGGTTTAGTGCAGTGCGTCACTGGGTCCATGACGTCTTGGTCTTCAATACCAGTGTCATCTAGTGACAACCAGTAGCAGATGAATTGAACCCGGTTTCTGCCCTAAGGTTGAATATGGAAGGCTATTTCTTTTCACCCTTTTTATTTACTTTTCTTTTTAATTCTTCAACCCCTTCTTTCTCCTTTCTCACATTACTCCTTTTTTCAATCATGCCTAAGGACTTCTAATACTAACTATGGGTATTGTCCTTAGGTAGATCCCTCCGGCTCTGGCGGATCATAGGACGGATTTCCTATCCTTAGTCACCTTATAACTCCATGACTGTCCTATTGTTGCCATGAAAACCTTTTTCTTGAAAATCTCTCAAAGTGTTTATGATTATAAAACATGATTTGTTAACACCTTGAGAGTTTTGTTTTTCAGAAACACTCCCCCTTCACATGTGCTTATATTGTTTTAACTGAAATCTGCACAGAGAGGGTCGAGTTCGCACTTTTTGAATTGATCGACTTTAAATGAACAAGACCGATTCGAGACACGTTTACATCACTAGAGAACTAGCTTGAAATTATTACCCGTCCTGGTCAAGTCCATAGAAAGTTTCTCGAGATGGTACATTATTCCTCGTCAATTCATTGGTTTCAACTGAGTCGAGCTCTTTTGAGATTCAAACAACGATCATTAAACATTTTTGATCACCTTTTAATCACGTTTCTCCCCCTCAAAAATAGCATATCCATGATGTTTTTGAAACACAATGATTAAAAGATATGTTTTTCGAAAAGAATTTGGAGAGAAACTGATTTAGCATGAATTTTGGAACAATTCTGGTTTTATACTCCCCCTTAACGAAAGCATATTTTTCATACAGAAAATTTAGAATCAATTAAGGGTTTAGAGGGAGTTATCTTGGTACCAAATGTGAGAGATTTTGAAAAATCTTTTTGAAAACTTTCGAATCAATGGTACGCAAGATGAAGATTTTAAAAAATCTTTTGAAGATATTGAAGAAGTATCTTCATTTGTTTTAGGATAAGTGCTCGATATTTATGAAAATCGATTTAGCGTAGCACTTTCCTTTCTTTGAAGATCGGGTTGCAAGCGGAAATACTTACAAGCCATCATGTTTGTAGGAATAGTGCTTTGGAAAAATATTTAAAACCTTTGATTTTGATTAAGCACTTTCCGTTCTTTGAAGCGCGGGTCCTGAACTGATGTGTCCAGAAGCCATTAATTTGAAGTCCGGGTTTCGTACTGAAGTATACGAAAGCCATTATATGAAGAAATTTTGAGAAACGACATGTTTTAGAAAACAAATTAAAGAACTCTCGCTCAAGCATCTGTACATGCCCGTATCATTGTTGAATGACATTTCTAGAAACGTACAGAATATCGATTATACGAGAGACATGTCGTGAGAAGAATATTTTTGGATTTTTGATTTTATATTGTTTTTGTATTTTTTGAAAGATTTTTTATTTTTGTTTTTTGCTTTTGTTGGTTTTATAAAAGAAATGGAAAATCAAAGATAGAAGATAGAGAGAATGAAGAAGACGATTTTACAGAATTAGAACCCTCTGATGAGCTGGGTTCAGAGATATTTGATTCACCTGCAACCAAAGAAGAAGAGTTTTCACAAATAACAGTGTTAGAAGTACAAGATTCCTCACGGCGAGGGTGATCACTATCAACGGTTGTAGTGGTTTTGACTTCCTTAACTTGATGAGATTCACTATTATCTGTGTTGGAGCAAGTATCAAAAATCTTTCCTGTGGGAATCCATCTAAGACCTATTGTGTTGAAAACTTTGCCCGTGGGAATCCACCTAAGGTAAGATCTAGGAGTTGTTTTCTTATCAGATGCAGCGGAAGACTCATTTTTTGAAAAACTACGTCCTGAAGAGATCCACCTATTAGGTTTCCTTTTGATGTTCATCTTGTCAACGGGTTTGTTTTGGTTTGGAGTCTTAGTGGATTGTGCCTTGGCACGAGAATTATCTTTCTTGAGATATTGTAAGGCACATGCTTCATGATTAGCTGAAAAGATGCATTTTTTACATGTAGTACAGACAAATTCAATATTCTTGTTTAAAACATCAGCTTTAACTCTGTCACTACAGTCTTTTGGAAATTGATTCTTGTTCGAAAAAGACTTAGAATTCCTAGTGTTGTTTTCTAAGGGCATAGCATTTTCTTTTGCGCAACTACTCTTAGATGTAAGCCAATCCCTAGTCTTTTGTAGAGTGTTCCTAGGTAATGGTTTACTACTACTAGCAGTGCCTTGAAATCTTGTAGAATTCATCACCCTAGATGTTGTACCTATAATTCCATCTTTTCGAGTCTGTGCCTTTTTCCTAGCTTCTTCTAGATAGTGATTGTTGACCATTTTGTTAGAACCAACAGATTCTTTAACTGGATTTGCGGTCACATTCCGTGTACTTTTCCTAGAAATGCCAGGTGTAATCACTTTAGGTTTTTCAGCAACTGCTTTTTCTTTTTCAAAACCTTTGATAATCCTCTTTTTAATAGGCAGGGACTGTGGAGTGACTGTTTTTGACAAATCATTTTTCTCATTGACTTTTGGAGGAGGCTGAGAAATAGACATTTTTGGTTTGAAAACCGGTTTTGGAACATTTGTATTCTCCTCAGTTAATGGTTTTGCAAACTTAGTATCCACAGCCTTTCCTTTAAGACTTTCCAGCTGAACTCTCAAAAGATCATTTTGCTCTTGCATGTCCTTGTAGGCACGCTCATACGACAGTTTGTCATACTTGCATTCCTCAGATTTTCGATCAAGTTGTTTAAAATAGGACACGTTTTCTTTTTCAAGTTTCATAAGAGCTTTTTCATATTTTGAAACAATTTCAGAGGTCTCATCCTGGAGTCTTTCATGATCTTCAACAGAATATGTTTGTAAAATAATGGACATGATATCGGTAGTCATAACATCTTCGAAGAGAGAATCATTCAAATTTTCCAAAACTTTGATGTGTTCAAAACATTCATTAGCTTGCTTTACCAGGGATTTATGGTCCTTGACAAAGTCAGCTGTTTCTTTCAAAAGTGCTTGTTCAACATGAATTACCCTTGAGTTGATGTTATTCAGCTGAGGGGCAATTTGAGTTTCAAAAAACTTTCTCTGTTCGATATCAAAAGTAGAGAACCAGTTGTTAGGTGTCATAGTGGTTTTAGTTTTAACAGTCTCTTGAAGACTCCCAATTCTAGTTTTAACATCGTCTAAAATGCTTCTAGTATCACTTGTGTTAAAAGGATTGTTTGAAGACATTTGTTCGATTTTCGAAAGAGATTTGGAAACTACAACTGGTTTTGAAATTGGTTTTGAAACTGGTGTTGACACTTTGTTTGAAACACTTGGTGTGATGGAAAACTTTGACGTTTCTTTTTGATTAACAAAAGTAATCCCATTAATTTTGTTCCATTTGTTATAATCAATCGGTTTAAGATCTGGATTCTTTTGTTTCATTTTTGATCGACTCTCCTCAGCTAGTTCCAACGTTTCAAGGGAATCACGAACAATTATGGGTTCATGCAAAGGTTGTCCATTGTTCAACACATTCCGTTCTTTCTGAGCTTTCTTGAGGAACGAAGGAGGTGAGTTACCAAGAGCCATTTTATGTGAAGTGTGAAAAATCGGATTTGCTTGATTAGAAAGCATCTTGTTTGTTTTAGCGGAATGACCCGTTGTAAGAAGCAAATTATCCAATTTTTTGATAGTTTCATTTTTATCCAGAATTTCATCAAGAAGAGAATCTTCTCGTTTTGAAAAATCAGCAATCAACTGTTTCTTCTCTTTTTCAAGATCAGAAAACAGTGCTTTTTGTTTAGAAAGTTGGTCATTTAGTTCAGAAATTTCCTTGTTTAAAGATTTTATTTTCAAGTTCAGATTCACATCAAGTGTATCATACTTGAGTTGCAATTGTTTTTCTCTTAAAACAGAATCTCGATAACCAATTTCTAATTCTGAAAGTTTGTTTGTATGAAATTCATAGGCTTTGGCGTGCTCCTTGTAACTCTCAAGCTCAACGGTCAATTTTTTATTCGCGGCCTTAACCTCGCGATTGACCGTTCTTACTTTCTCAACTTCAATGCCACATTGATTGATTAATGATTCAAAATAAGCACGAGTTTCCTCATCATTAGCACCATTCTGTATCACTTGACCTCCATTAGGATCCATATATGGAGTTTCAGAGTTAACATTGCTGTTAAATTGCTCTCCCACATATGTGTCATAATAAGGTTCGGGAGACACAGAATGTGGCTTCTCATGAGTAAACGAATGTGGTACCTCATTGAGTGAATCTGTGTCGTAGACAGGAGTTGTGTCATAAGTACCGCTTGATGTTGTGGCCTGTTGATTGATTGTGTGACTGGAGGTTGCATTATCGTTTGCTTTATCTTCCCATTTTGGGTACCTGAATTTTATTTCCTCAGCAGTCAACTCAATTCCCAACTCTTCTTTTTCTGCTAACATCAGCATGTACTGGATCTTTTCAAGCTTTGTCATTGGTATGACACTAGATCCTGAATCTTGTCTTTGAGGTTCGGAGGTAGCATTCTGAACAGAAGTCATAAAACAGTTATTCCCATTTTGATATCCCATATTCTGATTCACAATCTGACCCCCTTGATGTCCATCTCCATAATTCCCAACGACTGGAGCTGCAACATTGCCATTCTGATTACCCACTGCTCTATTCCCAACATTCTGTCCCATCTGATTTCCAACATACTGACCTGACTGATTATCCTGATAATTACCCATGCGACTGCTAAATGCTTTATCCAATAAAGAAAATACCTGTTGCAAGGTCGCTTCTACTTCAGCTTCAGGATCAGTGATTCCTTGTTCCTGGTATTGTGGATACGGTTGTTGAATGACTTGTTGTTCTTGTGGATAGAATTGTTGTTGAGTTTGTGGAATGTATTGCTGCAAGTTGTTGTTGGTGGAAGATGATGAAGCTTGTTGTTGTGTATTAACTGAAGGTTGAGTCTTTGCAATTAGTGCCAATTGATCATGATTCTTTGCTAATCTTTCTTGCCTGACTTCATTCGCTTCAGCTTGGTTTTGTTTCAGAAAATCATTCAGTTGATCAAAGTTCACCTGATGAAGGTCTTTTGTTTGGTTGACAATAGTGACATATCGTCCCCATTCTTCTGGAAGATTATTCAGGAACTTGATGTTTTGAACGATTGTTCTGGGTGCCAACTTGTTTCTGATAAGCTCATTCATCAAGATGCAAAACCTTCCATAGTAGGATTCAATGGATTCTCCTGGTGTAGATGTAAACTTCTCCCATTCAGTTAGCAGCTTGTTCTCCATATCTTGTTTACCAATTTCTGTTCCAAAACATAGCCGTCTAACACGTTCCCACATATCAAAAGCAGTTTCATAACTGTCTACCGCAGCAAAGATGTCTATTGGTAAGCCCAGTTGGATAATATGAATTGCCATGTCATCTGCATCGACTTGTTTCTGATCCTCTTCAGTGTATTCTGATTCAGTTTGAAGATGAGAGGATGGTGGGATGGGAGGTGTTGCATCAGGATTTCCAGGGACATGGACTTGTCGAGGCTTGAAGGGTCCATCCTGAATGGATTTAATCATGAGTTTCCCATTAGGTTTGGTCTTGATGTAGCGGAGCATTCGACTTGTCCATTGAAGATAACCACCTTTTGCCAACATAGGAGGTCGGTTTTCGGCACCGGCTGCATGAATGTCTTGTTGAGTTGCCATTGATGAAGGTATGATCTGATAAAGTTGATGTAGGATCGATTCAACGATAAAGGAGTTGTGGTTGATGATGATTAAGCTCAGTTGAGGTGTTTCCGAAAGTCGTACTCGTAAACTCGGTTTAAAAAATTTTTGCCCAAAATTTGGAATTCACTATAAAAATCAATTCTAAGGTCGTATGAAATTTTTGAGTTATGACAATTTTGACGCCAAATTTGACCCGAAAAATTTGAATTTAGGCCCAAAAATTTGAATTTTTGACCAAAATTTTCACAGTTAAACCAAAATTTGAATCTCGCGTAAAAATTGAACGTTTAGTCTCCTCAAATTTTTTTTTTTTTTTTTTTTTTTTTTTTTTTTAACCTTTATGCGTAGAAAGAGAGTTTAGGCGTAGAAACAGGAGTTACGAGTAGACAAGGCTTATGAGTAGGATCTTATGCGTAGGATCTTAGGCGTAGGAAGCTTATGCGTAGAAACCTTATGCGTAGAAACCTTAAGCGTAGGAACCTTTAGCGTAGAAACCTTAAGCGTAGAAAGTATCTTACGCGTAACCTTAAGCTTATGCGTAGACAAAAAGTTACTTGTAAACCTTACGCGTAATTTTGAAGTTATGCGTAGAGTTACTCGTAAGCTTTTAGCTTATGCGTAAACTATGGTTAAGAACCAAAAATCCTTTACACTGTCACAGCGTAAGAGATATCCACAAGTCGAAGTGTTCCACACACTTATCCAAGTGAGGGAAGCACTGAGTAACCGATATAGCACGAAGATTCTTCACCAACAAGTTATGAGTAGAAAACTTATGAGTAGTTGACTTTCTTACGAGTAGAACTAGGGTTTTGACTTACTCGTAAAAAATTTCCAATGATTCAAACAATTTCGCTTGCACAGATAGCCTTAAAAACACTCAAATAACACGAAAATGTTAACCTTTTTCACCCAAAGTGCTTAGAAAAGTTACGAGTAGAAAACTAGGGTTTTGACTTTTTGACTTCTACTCGTAAGAAATTTCCAACGATTCAAATGATTTCTTTTGCACAAAAAGCCTTAAAAACACTCGAATAACCCAAAAATGGTGACCTTTTTCACCCAAAGTGGCTAGAAAAGTTACGAGTAGAAATGACCAATAACCAAATACGAGCTTAAAAATGAAGAAAAACACGTAAAGCTTCGAACTTTTTGCAAAAAACTGAAACTTTAGCACCAAATAAACCTTAAACCACAAGAATCTTGAATTTTTGAGTGCAAAAATTAAAGCTTGATGCGTGACAAATATGAATAACGAGCCTTATGTGTAACCCTTCAAAACAAACACAAACACTCCTAAACCATTGTTAGGCGATTGATACCAATTGTAGGACCTTAGATATATCAACCTTATCACTTTACCAAGCAAACCCAACACAAACCAAACACTAATACGTTATTTTTATAGAAAGATAAAGAATAGAACTTGGTGACTTGATGTATAATTCGTGTATATGTTTAGAGAGGTAGAGAGAAGAAAGATGAAAACAATAAGATGTTATATTGCTTCAAGGAAAACACACACACACACACACTCAAGCACACCCCTCAAATGACATACTTGAGGGGTATATATAGGTAAGAGAGATGATGCCCTAAGGCTTGGCCATGGGCCTTGAGATGGACTTGGATTGGGCTTGGGTTTCACGAACTAGACAAGGTTAGCTTAACATAACTTATGCCCAATTAGCTTAGCCCAATCCACGAGCCCGTTGACTATTCTATCACGATATCTAACACACATTACAAAGTTCCTAATCGTGAATGACCATCACTTCTAATAAAAATAATCAAGGCTAACAAGGTCTCTTCAGTGGTCTTCTCCCCCTCAACTGTTGCGGCAACTTCAGTGAGAGCAAGAGTTGGCTCTGACATTGGGGGAGTTTGGGTGGCTTGACCTTTGAAGGCTTGGTAGATTTCAGTGACCATAACCTTGATATCAGATGTATCCTTTTGAAGACCAGTGACCTTTGTATCCAGATTAGCTTGAGAAAGTTCCAAGGCAGTCATGCGTGGCCCAAGATTCCAAGCCATTGATGAGGAAACTTTAGCTAAGTTGGTCACTTGAGCATCCAAAGCGCCCAGTGTTGCCTGAAGGGATTGAACCGAAGATTGAAGACCCTGAACATTGGCAAACTTTAGCATAGTGATCAGTTCAGTGAGGTATGAGGAATTCTTCAAGTACGCTTCAGTAGCCTCCAGCACTTTTGAGTTGAGTGTTGGGTCTTCTTTGACCGAGTCCCTGATTTCATCAATTTTTGTTCCACAACCCTGAAGATGTTTAAGAAACTTAGCCAGGTTATCATCCAATCTATGAAGCTGCTCGTACATAATATCTCAGTGCTCATCAGTGTTAGCATTGAAGGTGAGCACATCGGATCTTAGATCAGCATAACTTGCAGCAGCTTCAGTATGTTGATCCCACAATGTGTTAGTGACCCCAGAATATATCTTTCTTGAAGCTTTAGTGATCCACATAACTAGCTGCCTTTCAGTGATTGGAAGAATATTATCAAACTGGCTGAACTCATTAGAACTGGATGAAGATGAGTCAGAGTCATTGTCTGCAGGCTGGAAAGGTGACTCTTTAGGCTCTTTTGGATCAAGATGATGCTCTTGTTCAGGTTGAACATCAGCGTCCACTTCTTCCCCTGCTGATAAAATTTCATCTTCACTTTCAGCCTGCTCTTCATCAGAAAATAGTATCTCAATAACATCAGCAACAGTTAACAAGGTGGTGGTGATGGGTTCCATTATAGTGGGTGGTATATTTCTCTCTGAGTCTTTGTCCCCCGTTGACCCCTCAGACACTGGTGGATATTTCCCAGTGCCTTCTCTGGAGTCAGGATTGGTGGTGGGTTCAGTATTGGCGGGTTGTTTCTTTCCCTCCGAGTCTTTGTCCCCTTGAGACCCCTGAGACACTGATGGGTTTTTCCCAGTGCCTTTGGCGGAGTCAGTGACAGTTATATCCCTATCAACAGGTTGTTTAGTTCCCTCTGAGTCTTTGGGATCAATCAGTGTGCCCTCAGACAAAGGCTGTGATTTGCTAATGTCATCCTTGGGCGTTGTGGAAGGCGCTCATCTACCAGCGGGTTGTATGTTTCCCTCTGGATCTTGGGGAGTATTAGTTGGGACCAAGGGCACTGATTGTGATTTATCAGTGTCCTTCGTTGTCACCAGGGTGGATGTTGCTTGGTCTCCAGTTGGTGGCATATCAGTCTTGGGCTTCTTTTGCCTTTTAGGATGTGTTCCTAAAGCCTCAAAGCCCTGAGACTTGGGTTTGGTCTTAGTCCCAGTCTGAGACTTCCCCTTTTTCTTTTTAGGAGCAGGGTTAGGAGACACTGAATCCCTCTGGTTGTTTACAGCAACCATATGGGCCGTCATTACAATATCAGTCTTTTTGAAAATTAGATTGACTAAGGGTACTAGGTAAAGCAGTATATTTGTACTCCTGAGGGTAATTACAACCCAGTAACACTTGCAAAGCGCAAGAGATAAACCTATGATACGAAACGTATTTCGTCCTAGTTTTACTCAGCAGCTTGGTTACGAGATCACTATAAATGATCTCTCCCATGTCGACATTGACCCCATTCATCAGGCAGTATGCCATCATCAACTGAATAGAATTAACTTGTTCAGTGAATGAGTGGTTCCCGCCGAGGACCTGAATCACAAAAGTGAATAGGATCCTCCAAGCCACGGGAAATGAACTTTTGGTGACTGGGGTCTTGTCCAAAAATTTTGGATCCAACACTATTTGTTTTAACCCATCCTTAACTGTGGTGGGTTCAGGATGGGCGACATAAACTCCCTTGTTGTAGTCTAGCCTTGTTGAGGTGCAAAAAGTTTTGTAATCCAAGGTGATTGACCTTTCCCCATTAAAAAGACTAAACTTAATGAGATACTCCCTGAGAGGTCTTAGGTCTGTCTCATTAGTTGAGGGTGTCGGGTCATAGGCCGTGGCTGTAGCCCAAAACTCCCTGAGGAGGTTTTGGTACAGTATAGAGAGACACTGAACAAAGGCCGTTTTCAGTGGGCAGTTAAATAAAAAATTTATAATGTCCTTATAGGCTGGGACAGTTTGAGGGTATTCAAAATTGCCTATGACATTATTTGTTTTAAATTCAACATTGCTAAGATCACCTACCCACTGTGAAGCAAACTGGAGATATTGTGTTCTAGCCATTTCCATTAAGAAGATTTAGGGTTTTGAGAAAAATATCTTGACAAGAACAGTCAAAGGGTTTTGAATCTCTCAAGTTATGATGAAAAACTTTTGTAAAGGTTTACAGAGAAGATTCTTCAGAAAAAGATTTGAAGAACACAAATATTTCTGGGTTTGAAAGAGATTTTGACAGAGTTTTGTTAGCAGAAATACTTTGTGTATGTTTTAAGGATTTTGTGAGGGGTATTTATAGAGTGATGAGAGGGGTAGTTTGTGCACCAATGTGGATTTGTAAAGTCGGTTTTTGAAAATGTTTGAATTTCCACATTTAATGCCACCACTCCACTACCCGCAGTAAAATCTCGTTTTTCAAGGGAACAGTTGCAGTGCACAGTAAAAGTGCAATTTGCAGTAATAAAATATCCTTAGGATATTTTATGTGAGGAGAGTCATTTAATTCCAAGTGGGATAAGGTAAGTATTTGAGGGACCCTTGACATGGATGACAGTAAGACAAAGAGACATATATTCCTTTATTAAATTGGTAAGGTTACCAACCTATGACATTTAAGTAATTGATACTTGGAGCATTTAGTTACTCATTGAATGCTCTTTGTCAAAAGTCAGGGACCCTGAATGAGTCTTACTCATTTAGTGAAAAGGAATTTTGGGTATTAAGGGTGGATTGACCATTTCAGAGAAGACTCACTGAGATTAGGATTGATTTTCAATTTGCTGACTTTCAATGTCTAGCATTCCTAATTCAGCTTTCAGTCTCCTGAAGGTAGGTTCATCCAAGGATTTGGTGAAGATATCAGCAAGTTGATATTCAGTAGGGATGAAATAAAGCTCTATGTCTCCTTTTATTTTGTGGTCCCTGATGAAGTGATATTTGATATCAATGTGTTTGGTTCTTTGATGAAGGACAGGGTTGTTGGAGATTGCTATGGCACTGGTGTTGTCACAGAAGATGGGTACCATTTTGTAATGGATGTCATAGTCACTGAGTTGACTTTTCATCCATAAAACATTGGCACAACATCCTGCAGCAGCCACATACTCAGCATCAGCTAAAGAAATAGCCACTGATTGTTGCTTTTTAGCACTCCAACAAACCAGTTTTCCTCCAAGAAATTGACAGGACCCTGAGGTACTTTTTATGTCCATGTTGCAGCGAGCATAATCAGAATCAGAGTACCCTTTGAGATCAAACCCTGAGCACTTTGGATAATAGAGTCCAAGACTTGGGGTTCCCTTCAGGTACCTGAGTATTCTTTTGGCTGCAGTGAGGTGGGATTCTTTGGGATTGGACTGATATCTTGCTATTAGACAGACTGAGAATTGTATGTCTGGTCTGGAAGCAGTAAGATACATCAGTGAGCCAACAATCCCTCTGAAATAAGTTTGATTGACTATCTTGCCAGTGAGATCAGGTCCAAGGTTGATCGGAGGAACCATTGGTGTCTTCATTGAGGCACAGTCAGATATCTCATATTTCTTCAAGAGATTTTTGGTGTATTTCTCTTGACTGATGGAGATTCCTTTATCATTTTGCCTGATTTGTAGTCCAAGAAAGTATGTGAGTTCACCCATCATGCTCATTTCAAACTTCTTTGTCATCAGTTTTTCAAACTGTTTGCAAAGAGTGTAGTTTGTTGAGCCAAAGATGATGTCATCAACATATACTTAGACCAGTATCACATCATGTTTTGTCCTGTAGATAAACAATGTGTTGTCTATCTTTCCTCTGACAAACTTGTTTTGAATCAGGAAGGCTGAGTGCAAAGAGTGTAGTTTGTTGAGCCAAAGATGATGTCATCAACATATACTTAGACCAGTATCACATCATGTTTTGTCCTGTAGATAAACAATGTGTTGTCTATCTTTCCTCTGACAAACTTGTTTTGAATCAGGAAGGCTGAGAGAGTTTCATACCATGCCCTGGAAGCTTGCTTTAGTCCATAAAGGGCTTTATCAAGCTTGCAGACATAGTCAGGGAATTCACTACTCTCAAAGCCAGGAGGTTGCTGAACATACACATCTTCCTTGAGTTCGCCATTTAGGAATGCACTTTTTACATCCATTTGGTAAACTTTGAAGTTCATGTAGGTGGCATATGCAAGGAAGATCCTGATGGATTCCATTCTTGCAACAGGAGCAAATGTCTCATCATAGTCAATGCCTTCTTATTGAATGTAACCTTTGGCTACAAGTATGGCTTTGTTTTTAATGACAGTGCCGTTTTCATCAGTTTTGTTTCTGAAAACCCACTTCATTCCTATGACAATGACATCCTGAGGACATTTGATCAAGGTCATGACCTTGTTTTTGTCAAAATGTTGAAGTTCTTCTTGCATGGCATGAACCCAGCTTGGGTGTTTTAGAGCCTCAGTGACACTCTTGGGTTCTATTTCTGATAGGTAATCAGCATATACACATTCATTAGCTGAAGCTGCAGTTAACTTGGCAACCATGCTTCTAGTGAGCATGCCCTCAGTAGGTTCACCAATGATGTTTACAAGCTTAATGTCCTGAGATTTTGTCCACTTACTTTGTGGTCTAGGATCTGAGCTTGAAGAGGTCAATGGAGACTCAGGAGTGAGTTCAGGAGTATGAGCCTCAGAATCATTAAGAACATCTGTTGAGATGTCTTGTTCAGGTTGGAGTTCATGAATTACAGGTTCCTGAACATTTGGTTCAGTGTTACCTATCCCAACAGGGACTGATTGATTATCAATGATATCACTGATAGTTGGTTGAGGTAGGTTGTGAGGTAAGACATAATATGAGATGTCAGCATCAGCTTGGTATGAGGAATTGATTTCAGTGTTATATTCATTAGGAGGATATCTTGAAGAGTTATCAATTCCAATTTCCTCCACTGAGGTATTGGTGAACCTGATGCTTTCTGAACTCTCATCAAAGGTGACATGAAAGGTTTCCTCAACTTGTTGTCTCCTTGTGTTAAATACCCTGAAGGCTTTGGAGATCAGTGAGTAACCTAGAAAGTATCCATCATCAGCTTTTGCATCAATTTTGCCTAGATGATCCTTGTGGTTATGAATAAACACAGGACATCCAAACACATGAAAGTAGCTCATATCAGGAAGTCTACCTTTGAATATCTCATATGGGGTTTTGTTATGTCTTCTGACAATGATTGACCTGTTTTGAGTGTAACAGGCTGTTTTAACTACTTCAGTCCAGAAATGCTTTGAGAGGGCTGAGCCATTTAACATGGTTCTTGCAGCCTCAATGAGAGTTCTATTTTTCCTTTCAGCCACCCCATTTTGTTCAGGGGTGTAAGGAGATGAAAATTTTTGGGAGATTCCCTTTTCATCACAGAAATTGTCAAGCTCTTCATTTCTAAACTCAGTACCATAGATTTGTTTTACAGTAATGTCATTTTGATTTTCAATGTTCCTGATGAATGACATTATAGTATCAGCTTCCTGACTCTTTTTGGAAAGAAAGTATACCCAAGTGTATCTTGAAAACTCATCAACAATGACAAGTGTATACTTCTTATGCTGGATTGATCTAGGACTTACTGGTCCAAAGAGATCCATATGCAAGAGGTGAAGGCAGCTTTTGATTGAGAAATTTTGTTTTGTTTTGAAAGATGCTCTTTGATGTTTGCCTTTTTCACAGGCTGAGCATGGTTTATCTTTTGCAAAAACTAGTGATGGTAAGCCAAGGACCTTGTTTTGTTTTGCCAGATTGTTGATGTTTTTGAAGTTTAAGTGAGAGAGTCTCTTGTGCCACAGCCAGTTGATAGTTTTAGTGGCTTTGGCAAAGAGACAGGTTCCATCTTGAGAAAGAGTAGACATGTCTAAGAAATAAACATCATCTCTTCTAGGAGCTATCAAAATAACTTCTTTGTTGGCATTGAAAATGGGACCTTGTTTGTCATTGAATTGCACAATGTACTTAGCATCACACAGTTGACTAACGCTGATGAGATTGTATTTGAGACCATTGACATAAGCTATCCTAGAGAAAACTATTCCATTGCAGTTTACTGAACCATAACCTTCAGTGGGACATGATGAGTTATCACCAAATACTACCTTGGGTCCTGGTTCCTCTACATACTTGTGCAGATACTCCTTAACGCCAGTCATGCTTCTTGAGCATCCACTGTCTAGATGCCAGACATGCTCCCTAGCATGTCTCTGCACAAGTGGTAAACTAAATTAGTTTCTTTTAGTGACCCACTTACTAGTGGGCGTGGGTTTCAAGGTCTGTTTGAATTTGGCAATTGACTCATGGTTAGTGGTTGAGTGCATTGTGCTACCACAGGTTTTGCATTTGGAGACTGAGAGTGACTCAGTGACTCTGGGTTGCTTGGAACTTCTCCTTGCATGGATGACACTGTCATGCTGGGATGTCTCATGAGCTGGATTTCCACAAATATCACAGCATGTATTCATGATACAATCATCTTGATGATGATCATTGAAGCCACAGTGTGGGAAAAGAGGAAAGGGTTTTGCTCTATGCTTATGAGCTGATTTGGAGGATGAAGCATACTGATGACCAACTTTGGTATAGTTTTCTTCACTGAGTGAACTTACATATTGTAAGTGATCAGAAGTTCTATGATCATCCTTTTTGCAGATCATACAAAAAAGGATTCTATAGCAGTTGTCAGTGGTATGACTGGTATAGTGACACAGATCACACTTCTGTTTGGGTTTGATGTGTGACTTAGACTTTGAGGAACTAGAGGAAGCTGACTTTATCTCATTGATTAATTCAGGAATATTTTCAATGGACTCCATTTTTTCAGTTAGCTTCCTCACAAGTTCAGTCAGTTGCTGAATTTGGTCAGCTTCAGTGGGGACTGAGGATGTAGAAGTCTCAGTGGGGGTCGATTCTTGTTGGATTGGTTTTATTGGTCTTTTCAGGATGGTTCTACCAAGTCCAGACCTTTCTTTTGGTGAGTGAGGATTGAATTGTAGAGGAGTAAGCTCAGAGCTTGGTGCAGCACCCTGAAGAGGTTTCAGGGTTGGAAGCGGTGCATTAGATTCTGCTTCAGACTCAGAGATGTGTTCAGTACTACTGGGCACATTAGGAAGTCCAAGCATGCTCTTGAGAGCTTGGCTTTCAGGCTCTAGTATTCTTCCAGAATCGAAGTTTGGAAGCTTACTCTCAGGGTTTTTCCTTTCAATCCAGTCATTGGGCTTAGGAGTTGACAACATACTGGTAATCATGCCACCAGACACAAATGGTTTGGGAGACTGGTCTTTGTTGTGAGAGTCAGGAAGATGATCTTCACCTAAGACTCTCTTTTTGCTACTGGGGGCTCCCACATCATCAAAGACCCTACGATTCTTAGCAGTCCAACTATCAAGGATATCTTGTACCTTTTTAAGTTCATCTTGAAGAGCCTGATTTCTTTTAACTAGTTCAGTGTTCTGAATTTGCAAAGTGACAGCCTCAAGCTTGGCTTGTTTTAAAAGAAGCAGTTCATCTCTACACTTATTTAATTCAAAACTAAGCTTGTTATATTTTGAAAAAAGATTTAATCGTTGCTCTTCTACAAACTTAAGGTCAACATTAAGATAATTCATATAAGACTGCCAATCAGAGTCATCATCCATAGAAAGTAGAATATTTACCTTCTTCATTGTGATGTTGACCCGTTCCCCATTTCTGGCATGATTCTTCCCAACAGATAGCTTGTCTTCTTCTGAGAGGGCCATCAGTGCACTGACATGCACCATTTCATCATCAGATGAGACTGATTCTTCATCCCAGTCGAAGGTTTCAGCAACGAGACCCTTGTTTTTACCCTGCACAGATTGAACACTTTTTGTTGTTTCTGAGGGACTGGCCTCAAGCAATGCAAGCTTAGATTTTGCTTTCTTATACTTAGCTTCATAATCAATGGTTTTGTTTTGATCAGATTTGTTTTGAAAGTTTTGATGAGACTGATAGATTTTTGGTTGAAATTTGCTAAAGCCTGAGGACAGATTTGACCCTGATGGTTTATACGAGGGTTCAGAAATTGTTTTTGAAAAACAGTCTTTTGCAAAATGACCTCTTTTGTGAAACTTAAAGCATTCAGTGTCCTCATTTGCTTTAGCATTTGAAAAACTTTTGTTTCTTTTTATAAACCTCCGAGAGTTAGCAAGGAGTGCCCTTTCCTGAAATTCAACGTTCAGGTCATTTAGGTACTCCTCACTTGATCTCTCATCAGGCTCATCATCTGAATTTTCCTGGAAATCTTGAACCACATTGTTAGAGTAGAAAGCAGTTGAAATAGGTGTTGAAGTGGTGGTCAGGGACTTCTTGACTTCCTGAGACTTTTTTAAGTCAGGGTATCGTCTGTTGATGAGGTTTTCCTCATAGACAAATTTCCCATAAATTTCAGGAAGTTCAAGATTCTGGATATGATTAGCATTCCTAAGTCCCTGAGAGAAATTTAGCCACTTCTCAGGGAGACTATTGACAAAACCAACATTGATTTCATGTTTGGATAACTTAACACCATCATTAGATAGTTCATTTAAAAGAGTTTTGTACCGGGTGTAAGTTTGAGATAGAGTTTATGAGTCCTTAGCCCTGAAGGTGTTATACTCAAGTTTCAGGTCCATTATCCTGTTTTCCTTGGTATCAGATGGGCCTTCATGGCTATGGACTAGGTCATCCCAGGTTTGTTTAGTTGTACTACAGCTTATAACTGACTCCATAATATCATCAGAAAGACATAATATGATGATACTTTTGAGTCTTTGGTCCTGGTTGACCACTCTTCTCTCATCCTGGGTCCACTGAGCTTCAGGTTTAGGCAAACCTTCAGCAGTCTTTGGGATAAATGGACCTTCATTTATACACTTGATATAATAAGGTTGCATCCCAATCAAATAGCAAAGCATACGCTTTTTCCATTTGTTGAATTTACCAACTTCAAGTCTAGGGGCAACAACTGAATAAGTTCCACCCTTTTTATCGACTAGTTGGGGTACATCAATTTCAGCCATAAGGATCTTGATTTAAAAACATTTTAGAGCGGCTTAAAAAGGTTTTATAATCAGCCTTGCTCTGATACCACTTGTTGTTCCCTTTTCACTATCTTAAAAAACAGTTAAGTATGCAAAATAAGTTAATAGTGAATTAATGACTGAAAAGATATAAGTAAAACACAAAGAGTAATTTTCAACATCATATTCTTATTAGAAATGAATCAAAAGAATACGTTACCCTAGTACTTGTGGAACAGTACTAGGGATTGAAATGACAAAGTGTTGGTAACTCCTCTCAAAGCTCAGGCTAAGTCTGAGCACAACTACAAGTACCCACTGAGCTATCTCAGGGATTAAGTTGTATTTGGAGGAGTGAAAGATGGCTTGCGTGTATGTGTGTTTTTACAATTCACAAGCTTGAACTTTCACTCCATCTCTTATGATATTTATACAAGTATGAGTTTTAACTCTTTCCTAAGTGAAAAACTGACAATTTTGCAGAAGACAAAATATTGATGTATTTTGTCTCTGTTTACAAAGACTATATTAGGTAAAGGGACAAAGTCACTTTCTACTTGTCAGTACTGATGTTGGCCCTTTCAGGGAAAGTTGACTTAATAAAGATAGGCACTCCGTCTTTATCGCTTCAAGCATAACTGTTTTGTCCCGTCCATTCTTCAGTCTTCAGTCTTTAGTTTCAGTTTGTCTTAAGTGTTTGTAGTTTGTGAGGAGTTTGAGGGATTCAGTGAGTTATTGTCATCACTCACTGAATCCACCATCTTCTTCTTGACTCAGTCTTCACCTTTTAAGTTCCGCCTTACTGAGTGGAGAGACTTCTTTTATGCCTCTTACTGAGCGTCCTGAAGATGGCTCACTGAGAGTCTATGCACTCAGTGACCTGTTAGTGTTTAACGATCTAAGCACTTAGGTTATTTTCTATTCAAATCCTAGATTAAGGGGTTTGGGTACTTACTGAACCCAACAATATTTAATACAACGTTTTGAGGTTTACGGATACAGGTAGTTATTTTCTATTTCAGTTTCATTGTTCTTCTTAAGATTTTCAGTAGATTCGTGCCGGACATGTTTGTTGCACTTTATGCTGCATCGTGGAGCATAACTAATGAATATAAATAGTTTCACGGCAACTAATGTTGGCTGAGAACTACTGTTTATGTATCGCTATATCAGTAGGTTTTAATTCTAATATTGCAATAAGACTACTTGGAGTACCAATATTCTCATATTGTGTATACGCTTATGTGACCTTTCAGGATCATAGGTTACTGCATTGCTTTAAGCGGGGATTGATTGCAATTGCCAGTATGTTTGTAGTCAGTTCGAGTGGAATCTTATGTAACCGAGTTGTCGTGTCACTGATTGGGATCTTTCCACCTGGTAGAATATTTCAAGCGTCATTTGTTAATATTGGTATGGGATGTTTATGATATTCCCCTGTCCTAATTCATTCCTTGAGACCCTTTCTTCCTTATAACGGTCTAGCAAAACGTCTGGTGCAGACCTTTGCATAGCGGCCTTTGAAATGGCAAAAGGAATTCAATGGGGCGACTAGACGGGTATCACTATCCTGAACATCGCGTCTCAACATTAGCGATGGGCGCTTGAAATGCACTCCCAAGTGGAAAGAGCCCAGTCGATGACGCAACAATATTCAGGTATGGAAGCAAAGAAACCTTTGAGGTTTACAACCTGTCCGGCGGTAGGAGTAGTATGTTATGCAGCTGAATGGTTGTGTCATCAATTGGAATCTTTCCACCCGGTAGAATATTACAGACGTCATTTGCTTATGTCGAAACGAGATGTTTAAGATACCGGCCCGTTCTGATCTTCAGCTCGAATTCCTTTCGTTCTTACAGTAGTCTAGCAACACGTTTGGTGCAGATGGTTGCACAAAGACTGTTGAAATAGCAAAAGGGATTCGAGAGGTCGATCAGACGGATCTTGCTATACTGAACATCGCGTCTCAACATTACTGACTGACGTTTGAAATGTACTCCCAAGTGGAAAGAGTCCATTCGATGATGCACTAATATTCAGGTACGAAAGCAAACAAGCTTTTTGCCAATACAGTTTGTGCAGGGTGAGCTTTCAAGAAGTGTTTACGCAAGCAAATAGTCATGTCATCGATTCGAAGCTTCCGACTCGGTAAGATAGTGCAGCCTTCATTTGTTGATATTGATACGGGGTGTTCAGGATATTGGCCGATTCTCATCTTCCCCTCGAATTCCTTTCGTTGTGACAATAGTCTGGCAATACATCTGGTGCAGACCTTTGCACAAACACTCCTGACACAGCAAAAGGAATTTGAGAGGGCGATTAGACGGGTCTCAGTATCCTAAGCGTCGCGTACCACCATAATCGGCTCACGATTGTAATATACTTTTGAGCCGAGAGATTCAGCTCGATGACAAGGTGATATTCAGGTATGGGGCAAAAGGATCCTGTGCATAGTACAACTTGCGCGGGTACAACCATCGCGAACGGTGAAAGATTCTTTCACAAAGTTGATAGTGATAACCTGTTTAAACAGGCATGTACTCGCGGATTCCTGTCTTATTAGACCTCTTTTACTTTTCTATGTTTGTTCACGACTCTTTGCATATGTCATTTTAGTTCATTGCAAAGATTGGGTTGTGTTGCCATAAATTTTTTTCACAGGCTCATTTGTTTGCTTCTTCCCGATATGGCAGCAACACAGAGTGACATGCATGTGTCGTTAGACGCTCTTTCTACTTTGTTGCATGAAGAAAACAAACGAGGATATTGACCAGACCCTCTTTCAGAAGGTATAATCTAATTTTGATACTTAAAGTGTAACTGTATTAATGGTTAACATATCATGATATTCTATGATTTATCAAATTATAAGTTAGTTTTCGGTAGGGGCCAAAAAAGAGTGACTAGCTTCTTAATGTAAGGTTTATCATATGATAAGTCATGAGAAAAAAACATCGTTAGTATCATCCATAGTCACTCTAAAAGTAGTTTGCAAACTTCAGATGGTTGCATAAACTGATACAAACATGCTTTTATCTACATGATAAACATGGTGTTAAATGTTATATTCAAATCTACGTTTTATGTCATAGGCCTGTTGCTGTGTTCTAAAACCAAATACGAGACCAAGCTAAATCTTACCACCGGAATTTATGAAGCAACTTGAAGTTAGTTTGCAAACTTAGATGCACCTAAACTTTATTAACGGTTTACAATGATCCACACGTAGATTTTGCTAGAAAATGTTTGCTATAAATTGATTTGCTTATTTCTATGAACCAACTTTGACTATTGCCTTTGAAAAATAGTATCATGCCTTTGATATGCATTACTCTTTTTCAATGTATTCAACACATCCTGTTATGATGCTTAGGTTATACACACCGCTAACTATACAGTCAACTAGCTATGCAACAAACCAAAGGCTACCAAGATCGGTTCGGCACAACGTCGCTACAACATGCTTATTCGAAGACGGCAATCTACGCCATATATCAGACAAAGGTATGTTCTAAGATAATATGTTACCATAAACATGCATTTCATTAAAGTACTGAATAATTCAAAAAAAAAAAAAGGATGTTCAAAGATACAGAACCATAGACATTACCAAGTCTGCTTAAACCCAAAACAAGACTACCCATTCACATAACAAGACTACCCATAACCGGATCAATACACCATGCCCTTTAGCTTCTCTATGAACAACAGAAGCTCCTGTGCTCGCTTCTGTTTGTTCATAACCTTAACCAATAGCGCTCCGGCTTCCGTCAGGTCCTCAGTTTGCAGCTTGGTTAGTTGTGAGATGCTTTGCACACAAGAGTCAAATGGGTATAGAAGCTCCAGTTCTGCAATAACGTAATCCCTCTCGGCTACACGAGCTCTGGTCTCTTGTGCCGCCTTCACAAGTTCTCCTTCGTCTACCATCACAACACTTACCTCCCTTCGAAACCGGACAATCATCATGTCCCTAACTAGACTGGACCTGCAACACTAGCGAGTTCTTCACAAAATGGCATGTGTGTTTTCATCTTTTTTTTCTATTTTCTTATCTATACCCTTGATTTTTTTCAGCTTTGGTTTTGAAGTAAAACTGAGTTACTATGTGTGTATTTTAAAAGAGATGTTTACTATAAGTAAGTTAAATTATTACTTTAGCTTATTCAACACACTTGGTTAGTACCTTGATTTGACACCCATCCTATAGCAACCAAGTCCATTTAACACTAATGATGTGTTTATCTTCCCCAAGAGCTAGCATTAAATGAGTAACCTTTCAAACATTTTGCATTTTTTTTTTCGTTTTCCATCATGCAATTCCATATAATTCTTAGCAATAAAACAGTTCCTGTATATATGAAACCCGTCAAGGAAAAAGGAAAAAAAAAATTGTGTACACTAAAAGTTATTCTTATTCTATACTTGCTTATAACATCTGACTTTTTTTCCCCTTTGAATACTACAGATTCTCTTTTTGGCCATAACGATACAAGGGGAGGGGACATGCTATGACATTATTCAAAACGTTTTTACATTAAAGATAATTCGGTAGAAATATTGTACATTTATTTTACCCGTTGTGTGTTGCCTTTAACATAGATCGCGAAAATGGCCACACAAACATTGTGATAATTGCCATGCATCGTTAAGTAGTTAACGCTTTCATGTATCAGTAAAAACGACACATTAACTTTAGTTTGTTACGTGAACTGATTGCAGTGTGACAAAGTAGTAGTGGTTATTTGTGTAGGTAACATTAAATATGACTAAATAATACATCGGCTAATAGTACGAAGAAAGTGACGACTAATACACAAATTAAAAGCATGATTCATTCTAATGTGGATTTTAAAAGCTTGAAAACCCGGTAATCGTTCTAAAAATTACCAGAAACCGATATTATAAAAAACAGAAAAACGGAACCGAACCATTTGCAACGCGCGGTCTACCCAGATCGTGTACACTGCTTTAGAAGTCGTTTTAATTATATTTTGCAACGGCAGGGAAAAGTTGACGAGTAATTGTAATATCGTTTTACTTAATCCTGCCACTCACAAATTTGATGCAAAATGTTATTATTTACATTATTTTGATTGCATCCGTCTAAGGTTCCGGTGCTCCATGCTTTTGGGTTTATTTCTTCAACGACTACATGTGGCACAAAAGCACGCAAACGCGAAAGAATTTTTTTTTAAGAAAACCCGCCGCAGCTCGGCGGCGGGTTTCGAACTCGTTTTAATCTAAATACATTACTTATTTTTGCATTTTTTAAGTTTAAGTATTTGCTTATCTAATAAAAAAAAGAAATAAAAAATAATATTTATTTTAAGTTAAATAATTGAGATAGCCTTTCTTCTCCTCCTCCTCGCGTTCTCAGATGGATCTGTCTTTAGTTTACTGAAAAAAAAAAAATCTAACTAACCCTAAACTTTATATAATTAAGAAGAAGAAGAAGAAGTAGATCATCAGTGTTGCTGCTTCTTCACCCTTGAATAATGCCGAAAATGAAGATCATCATGATCCTCCCCGTGCTGATGCTTCTGCTGTTATTAGTACCAACTCCTTCCTTTTCTCTCTTCGAAGATCAAGTCGGATTCATGGACTGGTATTCTCCATTTTTACTTAATCAATGCTTATTTAATTCAATTCCACTAGTTATTATTAATTGTAATTAATCAGTTCCTATTATTGTTATTATTGATTAGGCATCAACGTTACATAGGCAAAGTTAAAGACGCCGTCTTCCACACCCAAAAAGCTGGCCGTAAACGTGTAGTTGTCTCTACTCATGAGAACGTTATCGCCTCCCTTGATCTCCGCCGTGGCGACATTTGTAATTCCCCTCGACTTTCGGACTGTTTGTTTAACCTTATATAGCCGCCTTATGCCTTATTTGGTTTTCGCCTTATGTTTTATAAGCTTATTATGACATAATAAGCTTAAATTAAGCTGAAAAGTGAGCTTATAAAACATAAGGCGAAAACCAGATAAGGCATAAGGCGGCTATATAAGGTTAAACAAGCACCCCCTTTATTAGCTTATTTGGTTTAGGAGTATGTAAATGCTCATCGTTTGTTTTCTATATGTATATGCAGTTTGGAGACATGTTTTGGGACCAAATGATGTTGTCGACAACATTGATATTGCCCTTGGCAAATGTAAGCTCGTCTTCTACATTGTCTATAACAAAGTTAGCAGTGTGATGATCTATTGCTTATGATTTGTCTTTCAGATGTTATTACGCTGTCATCCGAGGGTAGCATATTGAGAGCTTGGAACCTTCCTGACGGCCAGATGGTCTGGGAGTCTCTCCTGCCAGGCACAAAGTCCTCCAAGTCGTTATTAGTGGTTCCGGTCAGTAACTTTCTTACTAGTGGAATTTGTTCTTTACCAAGCTTTTTTATAAAAATATATAACTCTTTGCAGGCCAACTTGAAGGTTGATCTGGACAGTCCGATTTTCGTTTATAGTGGTTCATGCCTACATGCTATTTCCAGCATAGACGGAGAGCTTCTTTGGAAGACGGATTTTGCAACTCACGGGTTTGTTCCATTTTCAAACCTTCGTGTTATTATCCATTCTTGTCGTAGCTGGCTCGTGATATATTTATTATCTATGATTTTTCTGTGCAGCATTGATGTCCATCAGTTGATCCTTCCCAGTGCGAGTGCTGCAGTTCATGCTGTAGGAGTTACCGATTTATCTCACTTTCATACATACGAAATCGGTGTTATGAGTGGCGAGATACTCAAACATACAACTGCATCATTTCCCGGAGGCGTTTATGGGGAAATCTTACCAGTTTCAAATGACAGATTTGTTGCATTGGATGCTTCACGCTCAGTTTTGGTATTAATAAGCATCCAAAATGGAAAAACTCATCTTCAACAGACACATGTTTCAGATCTTATTCATGGATCTTCTCGGGACACGGTTATATTACCTTCTAAGCTTTCAGGAATATTCACTGTAAGCACAGATACGTGCATCGCTTTTATTAAGGTAACCGATGAAGGGAAATTACATGTAATGGAAAAAGTTGATAAGAAGGTGGTCGTTAGTGATGCACTGGCTCTTTCAGAAGGCGAACAAGCTTTTGCGCTTGTTCAACATGGAGATAGTAAGATTCACTTATCAGTAAGGCTTGTTCATGACATGAGCAGTAATCACCTTAAGGAAACTGTCGAGATGGACCACAATAGGGGATTTGTGCATAAAATTTTCATCAATAACTATGTTCGGACAGATAGATCTAATGGTTTTAGAGCCTTGATTGTTATGGAAGATCATTCACTGCTATTGTTACAACAAGGCGAGATTGTCTGGAGTAGAGAGGACGGACTTGCTTCTATAATAGACGTGACAACAGCGGAACTACCTGTTGAAAAGATTGGTGTATCAGTAGCAAAAGTTGAGCACAGCCTTTTCGAGTGGCTTAAGGTATGAACTTCTTGCTTTCTACAGCGATACATATAACTATTTTTGTGGCAATTACGTGTCTATAGACATTTGCATGTTATGGTTTTGAAGCATGTCATTGACAACTGTGTTTTATATTTTTTTTGTTGTTGAAGGGTCATGTGCTGAAGCTTAAAGGTACTCTAATGCTTGCAACACCAGATGAATTAGTAGAGATACAAAAGATTAGGTTACGGAGCTCTGAGAAAAGCAAAATGACCAGGGACCATAATGGGTTCCGCAAACTACTGGTAGTGCTTACAAAAGCTGGGAAACTTTTTGCATTACATACAGGAGATGGCCGTGTTGTCTGGTCTAGCCTACTGCAATCTCTTCGCAGCTCTGAACAATGTTCTCAGCCCACTGGTCTCAAGTTACACCAATGGCAAATCCCGCACCATCATGCACTGGATAATAGCCCATCTGTTCTTGTCGTTGGTAGATGTGGACTCTCTCTGTCTTCTACTACTGCAATGTCGATCGTTGATGCACACACCGGAAAAGAGGTTCAAAGTATGGTTCCAACGCATTCCACTGTGCAAGTGATTTACTTACCATTCAGTGATTCATCCGAGCAGCAGCTTCATTTGCTGATAGATGCTGATAACCGTGCTCATTTGTACCCTAAAACTCCTGAAGCTGCTGAGATCTTCCAACGTGAGTCTGGAAATGTGTATTGGTACTCGGTTGAAACCGAAGTTGGTATCTTGAGGGGTTATGGTGTTAAAACCAAATGTAATCTTGACGAATACTGCTTTGAGGCAAGGAATTTGTGGTCTGTTGTGTTCCCATCAGATTCGGAGAAAATAATCGCAACAGTGACGAGAAAAGCAAACGAGGTTGGTCTGTTTTTCTTTTTTATATATGTTTAAGGTGGCAAAATGCGTGGGTCGAGCAGGTTGTGTAACGGGTTAAAATGGGTCAATTTTATGGTACCTGAAACACCTTTTGTTCAAAGTTCTTATATTAACGTGTCAAAAATTGATATAGTGGGTATGCATAAAAAATACACCTTGGCCAACGTTACCTTTTCTGGTTTTTTCTATTTGACAGTCATGATCAAAGTTATGAAATTGCCAGCTTCAGAAAGTTGAAATGTTAAATTAAATATTTATTGGTTCAGGTTGTTCACACTCAAGCAAAGGTGATTGCTGACGAGGATGTCATGTACAAATATGTATCAAAAAATATGCTGTTTGTTGCTACTGTTTCACCCAAAGCAAGTGGTCCGATTGGTTCGGCAACTCCTGATGAAGCAGTGCTGGCGGTCCATCTTGTAGATACTGTAACTGGTCGCATATTGCATCGCATGACTCATTTAGGATCACAGGGTCCTGTTCATGCAGTGAGTATCAATATTCTCTTTGTATTTAATAAAAAGAAACTTGTATTTATAAATGAACCATCTTCTCTTCTTTTCTGAAGGTCCTTAGCGAGAACTGGGTTGTCTACCATTACTTCAACCTACGAGCTCACAGATATGAGATGTCGGTTATTGAGATTTATGATCAGTCTCGTGCGGTACTGCTCTATATACTGTAAAGTGTTTAGCATTGTAGTTTTTTATATATGTAGTTTTCTAATTATGATTACCATCCACAGGAAAATAAAGATGTTTTGAAGCTGATTGTTGGAAAACATAATCTCACGACCCCCGTCTCATCTTATTCTCGGCCTGAGGTTATGACAAAATCACAATCTTACTTTTTCACACATTCTGTGAAAGCAATATCAGTAACTTCAACTGCAAAGGGTATTACTTCCAAGCATCTTCTTATTGGCACAGTTGGCGATCAGGTTAGTGTGGAATATATTGATAAGTAAAATGAATATATTGTATATTCTTATCTAAATGAAGTTAATCATTAGGGCCTTAATCAACTCTGGTGTAAATTTGTAGGTATTGGCTCTTGATAAGCGTTTTGTTGATCCACGAAGATCACTTAACCCCACACAAGCTGAGAAAGAGGAGGGTCTTTTACCTCTGACCGATGCTTTACCAATTATTCCGCAGGTGAGTGATTTTGTCTAGATACATACTAGGGAAATTACACTGTTAGTCCCTAAGCTTTCTACGGATTTCGCATATGGTCCTCAGGTCTGACAGATTATCCAGACCTTCTCGTGTTCGTTTCATAGCGTCAGTGGTCCAAACTACTAACAGCCGTTAAAATTATAGTTAGACATTTAACTGAGGCTTTAGTTCAGGTTTTGAGTTGCTCTCGAGAAAACACTTTATCCCCATGTAACCGAATATAAAACTTGATCCCATTGTAACTTAGATTGCCCCCATATTTATTGGATTAGACAGGATTACAGGCTGACCCGAACTGTAAATAGAATAATAAAATTTTAGACCCAACAAGTTTTTTTAGATTAAAATATATTAGGAAATGAAACCAACCTTCCTAAATGAACCACTCTAGGTTTAAAGTTGGTTACATGTTAATGAACTGTATAGTTAAACCCGTTTTGAACATGTTGCAACTGGCATCTTTAGTGGTGTTATGCTTACGTATTCTACAACTCGTTGTATAGTTATTATGCTACTAAAGAAAAAACTTATTTATCTGTGCAGTCATATGTTACACACGCATTTAAAGTAGAAGGTCTTAGAGGCATAGAAACGGTACCTGCAAAGCTGGAGTCAACAACCCTTATGTTTGCATACGGAGTGGATCTCTTCTTTACTAGGCTTGCACCTTCAAAAACATATGACTCACTTACTGAGGATTTCAACTATGCACTGCTTCTTCTTACCATTGTTGCCCTTGTTGTGGCTATCTTTGTAACATGGGTTTTGTCTGAGAGGAAAGATCTGCAGGACAAATGGAGATAAGTTGCAGAATTGCTCCTCAAATCTGTTATAAGCTCTGCTTCAGTTAACATGTTTTAGATATTTGGTCAGTCCTTATAGTCTGCTACTAGATTCTCTGTTTTGTTTGTTTGTTAAGTAGTACTCAAAGCTGTACGATACACAATTTTTGACACTGCAATTTGTCGTAGTAACGAAAGAGCTATAGCAAACACATGTTTTCATTGTGGGACTTGTATTTATTTCTTACTGATGCTCTTTTGGCATAAGAATCTAGATTGTTCACCTTTCTTTACGGTTTGCAATCTGGAAAATGAACAATGTACAATGATGATAGTTGATTAGTTTCTACTTAAGAAAGATTCATCTTTCAAGACTCAGACAGCTCACTATTGTTCTGACAATGACCAAGAATAAGTCATAGTTTGCGTGTGTGGGTCTGTTTGTATTTTTTCAGATGGTGGTTTGATGGAAGTGCGGTGGTGTAGATGTGGTCCGGCGTTGGTCGCTATGTGTGTGTGATTGGGTTAAGTGTATGGGTTAAGTATATGGCTTTCATCTAATCTATTAGTAACCAAACATTGTCACTTTCAACAACCACATGATTATTATATACCTTAAGCACCTATTTAATATATCAACTTTCCGGTCTCTTAAAATTATCAAACACTACCATTTCATTTAGGTAACCCACAGCATATAGATAGTTTATAGGTTGCAAATATTTTGTTTGACTTTAGAGCATTCATTACTGTGGTTTCTTAAAAGGTTTATGAAAAGATGGAAGTCTAAAAACTTGTAAACAATACAGTAAAACCTCTATAAATTAATAGTGTTAGGACCGGGATATTTTATTAATTTAGCGAGATATTATTATATCGATAAATTAATAATTTATTAATTTAAAAAGGTTTTACGGATAACTTTAAATTTTCAAGTCTAATATACCAGCTAGTTACAATTTACACTCATTAGAGACGAAAAATAAATTTGAAAAAAAGTTTCAATTAACATTTTATAAATACACATTCACACTTTATGAAAATAAAATTAACACTTTTTGTTGCAATACGAGAAGATAACGCATCAACTCTTTAGTTCAATAAGGAGATTTTATGATAAACTCAATATAGATTTGAAGTTCAACAAAAAAACAAGTGACTATGGATTCATTTTTACTAAACAATCTTAGGATTTAGAAGTGTATCTATCTCTCTCTCACACACACACCACATATATACGTATATATGGAATTTTTAGTGATTATTAATTTATAGTTTCGTTGGGACTAATATATATACACTGGGGTTTCAAAAAAATTATTATCTTATTATTTTATCGATTGAAATCCAAATTTGTACTGGTCCCAAGTTGGGACTGGACAAATTATTAATTTTATCGAGGTTATTAATTTATCGAGTATTAATTTATAGAGGTTTTACTGTAGTAATGATTTATTTAAAGGTTGTGTGACATGAAAATATCTAAAATATTGAAACTGTTCATAATTTAATGAGAGGTGATTTGCGCACTCTTTATCTTGATTTGGACACTCAACTATACAAGTAGATATAACACACTGTAAATATTGTACAACTATGTAATACACAGAGTAGAATGTCCTAATCAAAGACATATGTGTGCAAATCAATTCCTTAATTTAATGTATTTAAATTATGTGAGATGTTTATAATGCTTTAAAAGGCTTATACAGAGTAAAGCTAGTTTTATAAAACAAGAAAGTTTATAAATTAGTGGCACGACACAACTATAAACCTTTAAAAAAGTTTATGCTATGCCCTTACGATGAAGAAAAAAATGAAAAGTCTATTTTTTTCGTTTCAAATTATAAGGTTTATGTTTCTATTTTTGATTGTTCTAAAATACTTGTATATACTTTAATATTTTTGCTAAATAGACTAATAGAGGATAGTGGAATATATACATGTTGAATATATAATTTTAGAAGTAAGTAAACAGGAGACGCAAACGGAAAGTAAGTAGAAATAAAAGGATGAGAAGTGCCGCGTGGAGTATCTATCTCAATTGCCAACTTTCCTTTGTCTTCCTCGTATATAATTCATTCAGACAAATGTCATACGTCATGTCATGTTTTAGATAGATAGGCACCAAATACTAAATTTCACATTCATCCACACCCCTTCTTTTGTCACTTTATATTCCTTGCTCCAATAATAAAACAACAATAATTAACAAATATGATAACAACAATCCGATCATCAAAGCCATTATTATCATCATTATTATTCTCTTCTTCTTCTTTACAACGATCATCTTCTTTCTCATCTCCAAACTTTATTTCTTTTCCATCCATCAACAATAATAATCATTATTCCAAATACAACAACATCCACAAAAGAATGCTTGGTAGTACTATTTCACATGCAACATCCCTCCACCATCATGTGGTACAGGTATTTATTTGTTAAGGCGCGGACTCAGGTCTATAAGTGATCAGGTTTACAAATTTTTTTACGATAATATAATGATCAGGTATTCAGGGACGGAACCAGGACACGAAATGATTAGGTGCACTTAGAATAAACTAAGGAGAGCTACAAACACAATTTTTTGGGACCGGGTACATTTAAGAAAAACTCAGGTTTTTTTTTAACGAAACTAACACTACGTCACCAAAATCTATCGGTGTCCCGGACCCGCCCTGTATTTATTAAGGGTCAATTGCATATATACCCACTAAAACTTGCATATTTGCATATATACCCAAAACATGCTTAAAAGACATTGTACATCATGCAATAAAAACTTGTATTATAGGGAAATATGCAAGTTTTTAAGTTTTAGTGGGTATATATGCAATTCTCCCTTATTTATATATATTTCACTGCTAGTTTTGTTACTATCATCTAATTGGGAGGATTTGCTTCTTTACTTTTCTACAGTATTATTTCTTCATTTTCAGTGTGTTTAATATCTACTACAAGTTTGTTTGTTTCAGGGGCAGGTTGGTGATTCATTCTTGAGGAACGTCCTTTCGAGTATGGAGCACGTTTATTTGAATCGAAACCCAACTGCTAAGGCCATTTTGGACCTTACCACTAGTCATCATAATCAAAGTAGTATATGCTATGATCATCTTGCATTTCGGACTTTTGGGGTATGTAACTATGTATACATATTCAAATCCCCCCTTAGTCACTAAACAACTATGATATTGTAGTGTTACTCCTAGCATAACATGTACGTACCTGTAGGTTGATGGTCATGGGATCGAGTCTATGTCAAAGTTGTTTCTTGATTTTGGTTACACTCAAATGGAAGAGTTGACATTTCCAAAAAAAAAACTCAGAGCACTCTGGTTTTCTCCTCCTCCTAGTCCTAATGGCGGAGGAGAAGGCAGCGGAGTTTATGGACCATTGCCTAGAATCTTTATCTCTGAGCTTCTCGTGCATCAAATGAGTCGGCAAGCCCAGGTTTGGCTTGGCTTGATTTAACTACCCACAGTCTCCTCTCTTTTGAATTAACTGATATACTATACAGGAAATCATACACAAGTATGTGGGGCTATCGGGTGCTACTGCTGGACATGAACGCAGTGCCCTTGCAAGTGCTCTTGGTTGTTTGACATGGCCAAAACCATCCCATTCCGAATTCCAACAATTAGCTAGGTTTGCTTTCTTTTCATACTATAACTCACTCATGGATCATACATACACAGTTTTTACTAACATTTAGTTTGTTTTTATCCAGAGAAAGCGAGTACGCAGCTTGGACCCTTGTTAATGGATACACCTTGAATCATGTCACCATATCCACCCATAGGCTCAAACCTCCCTTGAACGACATCAACAACTTTAACCAATTCGTTCAGGACAATGGTTTCAAGCTGAACTCTGAAGGGGGTGTTCTAAAGGGTTAGTTTTGTTTTCTGATTCAAAATCAAAACCCATTTGTAAAGTAAATAATAATCTTTGGAATTGACGTTGGGATTTTTTTTTTGTTATTGTCGCAGTGAGCCCAGATGGTCTACTGCTTCAAAGTTCAACAGTTGCAGATTCTATACCGTTCCATTTTTCTGATGGCTTCACAGAATCGGTCCCTTGTTCCTATATTGAGTTTGCCCAACGCCTTGTCTTGCCACAATACAAGCACTTGCCCGAACATGAGGTTACACTTTCTTCTTTCTATTGTGTTTGTTTTCATCATGACCACAACATCTAAAATGCTACCAGTGATGCTTTAGTCCGTTGGTAAGAGCTCTTGGGCTTGGGTCAATAGACCCGGGTTCAAACCTCTTCCATGGCACTAAAGATCATTTGGTACCATCCCCCCACCGCAAATGCTCAGATTGACTGGTCATCGAGGGGCCTATTGGAGAAAATGGCCAGGGTTCAAAGCCCACCTCGTGATAAATACAGTCACTCTGGGGCCGGGTCCTTGGGGGAGGGTCCAGTTGGCATCCATAGGATGCATGGGACCAGAGTGATCCCACCGATCTTCACCTTTTGGAGACAACATCTGAAATGCTTACATGTGTAGGTTGAGGAGGTTCATAGACGAGATGGATTTGAGGTGGGTAATGCTGACAAGATATTTGAGAGCACATCCAAAGATCAGTTAACTAGGAAAGTCTGATAATCAAATAGCGAATGTAATTAGAATAAACCCACAAGACAATGAGATACGTGGAGTTGTTTGTAAATTTAGAAGTTAATAATCTTATTTGCTCTTCTCAAATTTATGTCTGTTTATACTCCTGGACTCGCATATGCGTGAATGAACCTGGTACCTTTGTGATATAATCAATAGAAGGGAAAGAAAATGGTTAAAAGAGTGAACCTGTCATGACATATTCATTTTGAATCATTTTTTCGTCTTCTGGTTCCCCCTCACAGCTATACAACATTTTTCATCATAATATTTCATCTTTTACGACCAACAAACTCAGCAGTCAGTAATCACTAGCTTGATTGGTATCATCAAAACCGCACCACCCCCGGCGAAAATAATCCAACTTTACATACTTTTTATCTCCATAAACTATGAACCAAACATATATGCCAAATTTCAAAGGAACTGATTTATCCTTTTTATGCAAAAAGAATGCGCTATCGTTTAGATACTTTTATTGGTTATATAAGAAAGAGAGAAAAAAGGAGCAACATCAGATAACCATCTCAATCTTTCAATGTTGATCATCTCTAATCATGCCATGAAATGCAATGGAGGACATGACTACCAGAAAATAACTCTGCCAAAGGCAATAGGCACGGATTACGCAGTATGGTTTTCTAAACTCATATAAGATGATTTCATGCAATGTCACCGTGTATGCTAAATGAAATCTTAACTCAAAATTCAACTAGACATGTATCTAATTTCAAATTGTTGTTGATTTGAATAAAAGGGTCACACACACAAGAAACACATCTGATAAGCAATGTACAAGTGTTGTTCTTTAAATTTCGCAAACAAGTCCAATTCTCACGTATTTCATGCTGTTTCTTTAGTCACCAGGTACATATAATCTCGATTCATACAAAAACATTACATTTCATTCCATCAACTAAGCAAACTTGTCTTTGAAGGAAGCACAAGGCCAGTATGAAGTATCTAATCAACTTCAAAAACCATAACATGTCCGTCGCCATTGCCATCCCCATGCGGCCATAAGTTGTATATATGATCCCTCAACACTTTCACTTCAGATGATTCCTGTACTAATGCTGGAAGTGGCGTTTATCTTTAGGGAGTGCTCCGGGACATAGGTTAAGCCTGTTGTCCAAAAATCAACCAAATATCATCACTACTTTTTCATCAAAACTTGTTTCAAACAGGTTTATCTATACATAAACATATTTGGGCTTTGGCCCTATGTTAAACCTTCTTATCTATACATCTTAAAAGGATTTATAATGCGGGATTTCTTCTTTGACCAATCTTAACCCTTCTATTCTACCATAAAAACCCTCAAAGTATCTACGGTATTATACAAAACATTTATATCCCCACATAACTCAAATTTGAAAATTTATCCAAACCTCATTCTAAATCTCCTTCATATTACCCCTTTTTATTTAGGGAATAATAATGTGACATGTCACCTCTCCCTCCTCTTTTACACCAACGTCCCTCGCCCTTCTATTCTACCAAATATAAGCAGTAAAGAAATTTTATTTTTTTTAGACTCAAACCGGGTAAAGCCCTCCCTTTTCAGGAGGTTGGTGTGGCCACTCAAATCTGAAACTTATTTCAGTACTTAACGTAAATCACCAAGAATAAACGTCTTAAAAAGAAAATCAGCATTCAAATGCCTAGAAGAATCCTAAAACCTCAATACAAAAATGATATCATGATTTATGACAATGAAACTCAGTAGGAGCCTATTGTAACAGTAGGTGCCTTTTACCAGGAATATCATAAGCTATGATTAAGCATACGAAAAAATAAAGAGGTGGCATTTGGGTATTTGTCCAACATAGATACTAACTTGTACAATTTCTTTCACTTAGACTGTCCAATAAAAGCAAAGGTTTCCTTTGGGCTAATATTTCAATTCAAAACAGTAAAAGTTGCATTTACATAAAGAGGTGGCAGTGGTAAAGAGCATACAAACAGAGTAAGCATAGTTAAAGACGTTGAGCATAATGATAAGGTACCTTTCTCCTTAACGCTAATCTGTAAGGAATCTAGAGTAATAATTCCATCGGTAAGGGGTAGTAGCTCAAGCTTGATGGTGGCTGTAGATTGAGATGGAACACAACTGATGCAGAAAAAAAGTGCTTCCATAAATCATCTTGTAAATCATAACGCCGTTCTAAAAAAAATTATAACATTAAGATCACGAGGAAGAAGATGAGTGTTACCCTAGAGGAACTCTACTCTGCAACCACAGGTGCGTGCATCCCAGATCACTTCTTGGAAGTACGTCAGTGATGGAAACTGTTTGCTCATTAAAGGAGCCCATCTGAGGCACATTGTCATCACTGTGTCTCTGATTTTCTATTATGTTAGATGCTGAACTGAGCCTCTTAAATGCAATACCCTGTTTCCCAGCTGGTGACTCAGAGGAAACATCAATTGAGCTCATAGGTGATGCGGGCGTAGAATTTAAAGACACCACAGAAGGAAGAGAAGTAAATGAGGCCGGAGCAAGCACTGTTAGTGTTAAATCTTCAGATGTCAGATTTGAAGCCTCAAGTGTTAAAACCTGACAATTAACAAGACATTCATGAGCTTCCATTATTCATTTAACTTGATCATAATCAAGACTTGTGTTTTCGAGAGTGAAACCTGGACAGGTAATTGAGCAACCCTGTCATCTGAGCCAAGAGTTGGTCTTGACATTTGAGATGCAACAGAGATCAAAAGATCTCTTGACATACGTGGTCGCCAACTTGTTGGCTGCTTGAAAAACAGCCTAGATTCTGCATCCAAACTATGTGTTACATGGGATTTATCATAAATCTTTTGTGTGTCTGTGCAACACATTCAGAAAGTAGCTTAATTACCCGTATAGTTGCATCGACATGATACTAGAACTGCATACTTGTCAGCAAGCCTGATATCCGAGGGGCTGTGAACACTTGACACTGCATTTCCAGCCTGCGACTGTGATGATCGAGGACTTCTATCACTTTGACCCTTACTGTTTCTCCATAATGATGTTGCCGGTTTCAAAATGAAGGAGTGTTCTTCCCCTCTCCTGTCACGGCAAGTCAAAACAACAATTCAGTAAAAAGCAAGATAGAGCAGGTCTATCTTACAATATAAAATTCACAAATACTAAATCTCACCTGTTAGTTCATTACAAAATTAATTTAGATTCGCAAAATGATATACTCATACCAAGTTTCAAACAAGATACCAAGAATTTTACTGGTGAGTTTCATTTCAGTATCAACATAAGAGCTTTTTCCGAACAATACAATCTTACCCACAAGAATTTTTTAAGGGATTCATACCATTTAACTACTCCTGATCTTTAACAGCCTAGAGATAAATCTATCTATTTAACTAGAGTTGAGAAACAGCAGAGCATATACTTTTCATCATAATCACATAAGCATATGAGAGTAAATCACTCTTGCTGTTGTGGATTAGACCCTATACATATCCCATAACCATAAAGCATTAAAGCCTCGAAGTCCAGTACGCCATCCACAATATTACAGTATCTACTATCTACTATTACTTAACCTTCTATTATGAAACAAAAAAGCATAATAATGGGTTTCATAAATAGGAATGATATTCTAAGATGTTTCAAACCGAATAAGACCATAAATGGAAGTTCTTGTGGTAATGTGAATGTAATAGATCCACATTGAACATATCGTAATTGCTAAAACTGGCATGACACAACTAAAAAACATATTAAAACAAAGTGCGAGGACACTAACCTGAGGGCTAAGTCTGGCAAGCTATGGTCGTTGCCTGCTTCAATACATGCAATTGGCAAAGACAAAGGGGGTCCACCCTTGGAAGCCTCCTCATGTATAATAGTTATTGTATCCAAATATATCACAATATCTGGAATGTGTGCAGGAGCAACATTCTGCATAACAGTAAAACCATTATTTTAAATAAATAGTGTGCTTGGAATCACAAAACTCAGTCCTATAAAAAAAAAATTTAGGAGAAAGTTTGGACCTTTATCTGAACACAAAGAAGGTCTTCTGTATTGCAATCAGCAGCAAAAGAAGAGATCTCCACAGGCTGTATAATTTCAACTTTCTTCCTCCATCGTCTACCTGGAATGTAAATGCCTTCTAGTCCACAGCGAACAGAAAACCTTTCTGGCTCCAGCGGCACACCTCGAAAAGACAGAAGTCCTTCAGCTTCACCTTTTTCATCCTTTCCGGACTTATTAGATGAGAATTGATCCTTATCTTCTAGATCAATGCTTGATTTAGTAGAAATGGGTGAAACAGGTGGAATGGTGTTTGGAGGAACCGAGGACATGGAATAACTTCTGAAGTTACCAAACGAAAATATCGGAGAAGCAGATGAGCCTGAGGGATTGATCTTTGTCGATGTGGTACGGACAGTAGAACTGGAGCTCAATTGCGGTGGAGATAAGGAACGAGATGGAGAAGGCAAAGAATTCTCTAAAGGAAGCAACCACTTCAACAGATCTCCACAAGGGTCCTGATTTGAGTAACTTAGGCTTTCTGCAGTCCCATAAGTCAAAGCTCTCTCCTGATATTTTTCGAACTGAATGATTTCTAATACTGGATCTTTCAAGCAGTCTACACCAATGTTTACCTGTAAAAGCACCTGCATCCTTCCATACAAGAAAATGGAATGCAGATCAGTGATGCATGCATCCTTTCACTGAGAAGACTATATGTTTTTGTAGCACTAACGAGATTGACATATAGAATCTATGGAAAAAACTTGTGAGTAAAGAAATGACATATATGAATGAGACTAAAAGTTGTAGTAACAAAATAGGATCACTGTATAACTCAACTCCGCAAGGTATATAATAACTAAACTAACATAAGTCACAAGATCATTCATCATTGCACTGTTTTGGTTTGATACTGTCCCTTTGAGCGACAGTGTGAACACAAAAACTATATATGGTGTATCTCCTACTTACAAGTTTTTCATAATTCCTTTATGTCAGATGAGCTAATATCAAGTAAAATTCCATTCTCACATTAAACTAGCATTGCACAATATTAACAAGCTAGCAGATTAAAGTGTAATAAAGACATATCGTGCATAGCATTTCAGAAACATACCACTATATCTCCATTAGCAAGTGAGCTACACTTAAAGCCGTTTCGCGCCACTCCACCCGAGGTACTAGCATCAGCACTTCCCCCCTTGTCATCTGAAGCATTAAGGACACTCTTATCAACACCCTTTCTGGATTCCACATCATATGAAGTGAACTTCCCTCCAATCATTTCTGTCGACTCTCGGAACGTTTCTTGGGTTTTTCTTTTTGACCAAAGGGGTTCATCTGCCTCAGCAGTTCGTGCAAAAAAATGGGAGTTCCTAAATCTTTCCAACAACATTTCGGTCTGCCGTCTGTAATCCTCCATTCTAAGAAGAGATTCACCATGTGTAACTTGACCATTTTGGTTTTTGGCGTTTTTACTCATCATTTCGGCAACCTTAAAGGGTGTGATAATTTCAGTGTCCTGTTTACATGCAGATAAGCATGCTAGTATATGCATTTGTTCTCCTGTAAATTAAAATGATAATATTATAACATTTGTGACGCAATGGATAATCAAATTGGGGACTAAATGTGAAAAGGTACCTGGGAAAACAAAGGAACGGTCGAAAGATTTAAAAGAAAGAATATCGGGTTCTTCATTCCATGTATCGGGAAGTTCCTCTGCAGAAGAAGCAAAATTCTACGTAAAAAGGAATGTACGAAATGATAAAAGGCAAAGTGACAGATAATGGGGTGTTTGTTTAAGCTTATTTATGGGCTTATGAGCTTATTTGATTCGGCTTGTATTGCATAAGCTTGAATTTTTCGGCTTATTTAGAGACTTATGGGCTTATATAAGCCCAAAGTTCCAAAATAAGCTAGAAAATTGGGGCTTATGAAATATAAGTCGAAATCAAATAAGCTCAAACAAACACCCCCTAACAAGTAAAAAAAAAAACATACTGCGTGGAATGGTGATCCATCCTTCGTGTTGAGAAACATCAATGTGTTTATCATCGACAACAACAGGCGGTTGAGAAGGAGCTGCTGTTGTTCCATTGAAAGTATCATGATGAATCAAAGAAGCTAACGGAAACGGATCTTCAGTAGCAACATTGTCTAAAAACGGTTGCTGAGGTTGCGGGACGGGTGGCGGTGGCGGAAGAGGTTGTTGTTGTTGTTGTTGTTGAGCTGCAGTCGAGGATTGGGACCGCAGCCCCAGAAAATTCATTGCCTATTTATTAACCACTTACTTTTATATCTGAAATACATACAATACAATGAATAAATATACAACAAGCATAATTAACATTAGTGTGTGTTTTAATATCAAGTTACTCAAAAAAGCTAGCTAGCTCGTAAGAGGAGGGGACACCTAAACTTATTATACTTGGCCGATGCGGGATCGTAACGGAACTAGTGTTAATAATGTTAATAATAATAATAATGTTAGCAAGCCGATCTCATGATGATCTAATTAACAGCATATTAATAATTAATAAAGTAGATAGATAGGGTTTTGGTTTTGGGCTGAAATACAAAAAAGAAAAGGAAGAAGAAGATGACCTAATCGGAGATGATGACGTCAGCACCTTGTTCTTGTTCTTGTTCTTCTTGTTCAATTTGTTGGTCTGTAATTAATTTGTTTCAGATCTGTCACTCCCCCCACTTCTTTTTCTTTCACCGGATTTCCTTTATTTCAATTTTAATTAATTAATATAAATAAAACAAAGCCTCATCATCACATATATTTTAATTTTAATTCATTTTTCTTGTTATACCATAATTTAATTTAATTTGTTTTATATGTTTTTTTATGTTATCTAAATCTTAAAAATATTTATTTAAAGGGGCTAGTGCAAATTATGTCCCTAACATTTGTCATTTTTGTAAAAAATGCCGTTGAAAAAAAATGTGCAAGTTGTGTATCTAATGTTTGGACTTTTGGCGAACAATGCCCCTGAACAAGCACTGTTGTTGCAACTTCGCGATTTTGGCTAACGAGTATTACAAAATCCCGTTAATAGCTATGTGAAATGACTAATTTACCTCCCTTATCTTCAATAATTTCTATTAACCTCCTTGTACATTTCCGGCCAAGCACAAACACAAGTTCTGAAACACAAATTTGCATTTGGCATACAATTCTTTTACGATAATTTATTTTTGCATTTAGCATGCCATTCCGATTAATTTCCTTAAGTTTTGTTTTTACTATGTTTTAGGTAATATGTATTTAAAACATCTATGAATCTCAAATCTATATGTTTCCATCATTTTATTGTAGTAACAATGAATGATTAGATGTGATTTCTTCTTTGACTGTGTTTGTTGAAGTGGTTGTGCTAGTTCCTGCCATTTTTTTATTTTGTACAATTTTTGTTGCAGCTTGTAGAATTACTTATGAATTGAAGTAAATTTAGTTGAAAATTTTGATCTTGATGTTTCCAGTTTTGGTTGGTTGCAGTTGCATTTGCAGTTTAGGGATTGTTTGGATTTACTCGGTTTGACTTTTAAAAGTCAACATAGACCAATGAATAACTGAGTAACCAAACTGGCATATTTTGTCATTCTGAATGGTTGTATGTTTTTATATTTTGTTATGCTTTGGTAATTGATGTTTAAGACATTCAAATTGTTTGAATTTGTGGCACGCAACTGTTAAACACAATCTACTTATGTTTGGAACTTCATTTTGCATATGCAGTATTACTTGGACTTATAAAAGTCAACTTTTACAGATTCAGTGTTAACATGTGTTTTATGTTGATTCAGTGTCAGCATTTGCATATACTAGTGTCACTTTCATTATTCAAAAACAAATATATAGTTAAGTTACTAATTAATTTGATTCCGAATCAGATACAAAGCTATATTCCAACAAAAACCTTTCCTCTTCCTCTCGTTCTTGCCTAATTATGTCCTCCCACTCTTGTTTAAACTTTGCTTCTTCTTCTAGTGTTTGTGTCAATGCTTTTTGGTATAATCTAATTTGTTGTTCATGTTTTTCATTAAGATGTCCATCTTCAAATGGTTATGTTATTGCTTCTTGTTCTTCAATAACATGTCCATCAATTGCAGGCAAATCAGTTGTACCACCATCACTTCCACTACCACCTACACTCTCGTTTCCAGGAATTGTATCCTTGTGAAAAACATTAACCACATTTCTCATTGTAATGTTAACCACATTTCTCATTGTAATGTTAAGATAATGGCATGATTGTTTAGGAGAAAACACATAAACATGTTAAAGTATCAAGGCAGCTCCTACATTAATAGCCTTTCCATAACCACCCTCTATAAGGACTTTGTGATGAATTGTACCATAAATTGTACCATAAAGGTCTTTGAGTGTTACTGTGAGATCACCCAGCGTATTCGGAGTACAAGAATTGCATATTGAAACAACCTGCTCGAGTTTCCCATTCTTGAGAAAGTGTTTGATATCTCCCAAACACCCACTCACGTTCCCCCAATTAGTATACACAAACTCAACGGCGCTAACCCACGACCCATGCGTAAAATCCTCGTCCTCACCGACATCGTCAACAACTTTCCTAATATACTCTTGTGTCGGAATTACACACTCCTAGCCACCTTCCTTAATATCTGCTAGTTTACGACGCTTCGCCATTTGAACAATACCAGCAGGACCGGGTATTATCTTAACCGACTTTTCAGGGTTGTTTGATGAAACCAGGTTTTCCATGGTGGAGGTTGTGTGACGGCTTTGGTGGTGGTTGTTGCAGGGGCGGAGGGGGTTGTTGCATAAATGGTGGGGTTTGTTGCAAGTATCAGATTTGTCCATTTCGTTTGAAGAAGTATAATCGAATCTTTGTGAATTTGTGTTTCAGAAATTGTGTTTTTGAATTTGGGTTTCTGATACTTAATTTGTGTTTCAGAACTTGTGTTTGTGCTTGGCGAGTGTAAACCCGGAAAAATCGTGTAATTACATTTGCGTTTAATTTAAAATTTGTTAATTCGAGGTATTACTTATGAAATTGATCTAAAATATTTAATAAACATTTGAAGTAATACTTTTAATTAGTGACATTTGATAAATTAATAATAGGATTAAATTTAATTAAATAATTACCTAAACTAATCCTATAACTAATTTAAATAAAAAAATTAGATAATATCCCTAAAATAATTACTAAATTTCGGCTCATATCTTCCCTTCCCCCCCTTTTTTTTTGGACCGACATAATTAAATTAAATATACATATCCCCTACCAATTTATATTAATCGGCATTTACTAATTACCCTAACACAAAACACGTTTTCCCCTTTTAAACCGGATTCCCTTGTTTCCCCTCCTCTCCCTGTTGGAATCACTCCTAAACCATAATCAAGTGTTAGTAATTAATATGTAATATTTAGCTTTATTATGGCCTTTATGTTTGTTATTAGCCTTAAGCTTATGTAGAAGGCCCATGAGCTTAGGCCCAAGCCCATAAAGGAAAGGAAGGGAACTAGGAGTGTTGCCCTAGCTTCCCTCCTATAAATACTATTGTAAACCCTCATTTGAGGGTTGGTTGTTCAATTTATCCTTTCACATACATCTCTACGCATAACCGGTCTAAGTAATACGTGTGTGTGTGTTTGTTTATTGTTCAATCGCCTTATCTCTTTCTATATTACTTGTGTTTGTAAAACTAGTGACCTAACAGTGGTATCAATCGCCTAATAGTTGGGTGAATCGTGTTTGTTTTTGAAGTGGGTTTCGGTCCTACGCTTAAAACACACGTTTGATACTTTGGTTCGCTTAAAAACTTGTTTTTTACACTTTTTAATCCAAGATTCTTGTACTTTCAACGTTTTAAGGTGTTAAAATACTTGTTTTTGGAAAAAAGTTTCAAACTTTATGCGTGGATCGTTGTTTTTCATCTAGTTTTTGAACGAGGGTTTCATCCTACGCGTAACTGTTTTAGAGGCTTTGGTTCATCAAGTTTCACACTTTTGTGTATTTTGGTGTTATTAAAGCTATTTTATCACAAAAAAACTGGTTTAGAAACACTTTTGGACAGAATCAAAGTTACGAGCATTTTTACACGTAGTAAAACCCTAAAACTACGCGTAAGTGGTTCCTTGGTTTGATCTTCATTTTCGTGGTTTATTCCGTGTTTTCTTACTTGGATAAGTTTGAAAATACGTCGACTTTGGATATCTTTTGCACTGTGATAGTGTAAAAGATCATTTGGGCAAAAACCCTAAAATTACGCATAAGCATAAGCTTACGCGTAGAAATTCTACGCCTAAGATTTTTCCTACGCCTAAGCCTAGTCTTACGCATAAGAAAATCCTACGCCTAACTTTCTACGCCTAACTTTTGTCTACGCCTAACTTTAGTGCTTTTCCCTACTTACGCGTAAGCTAAATCCTACGCGTAACTCCTTATTGTTACGTGTAACTTTGGTGTTTTTACGCATAAGTGCTACTTGGTTCTTGTCTTTTCTACGCCTAAGGACACTTCATCAACAAAGGTTCATTCGACTACAAAGATCCATTTTTACCAACACAAGTTTTCAACATGTCTCAACCACCATACTCTAACTATTTCCCTTACACTTATCCTCAACGACAACAACAACTAAGTCCACAACATCAACAATGGAATCAACAACAAGCAATTTATCAACAACAATTTAATCAACAACATACTCCACAACTTGGTGCAATTCCCCCACCACAAATGGTTCAAACACCGCCAAGTCTTCAAGTTCAACCCTACACAAATGAGTTCAACCCGAAGGATTCGTTGATCCAGAGTGCCCGAACCATGTCTACAAACTGAACAAAGCTCTTTAGGGTCTCAAACAAGCCCCTCGGGCATGGTACGATAAGTTATCATCTTTCCTCATTGCTAATAATTTCAGCAAAGGCTCGGTTGACCCAACACTTTTTATACAATATCACGGGGCACATATCTTAATTGTTCAAATTTACGTGGATGACATCATTTTTGGGTCTACACATAAAAAGTTTTCAACCGCTTTTGCAAAACTAATGAAGAAAAATTTTGAAATGTCCATGATGGGTGAACTCACGTTCTTTCTAGGACTGCAAGTTCATCAATCACCCCGTGGTATTTTCTTGAGTCAGTCCAAATATGCCCTTGAACTGTTAAACAAATTTGGAATGAAAACCTGTGATACTTATGCCACACCAATGACTCATACCAAGAAGCTAGACGCTGATTTACATGGGAAATTAGTTGACTCTACCAAATACCGAAGTATTATTGGGTCTCTCATGTATCTAACAGCTAGCAGACCTGATATTGTCTTTGTCGTTTATCTATGCTCCCGTTATCAGTCGCGACCAACTGAAACCCACCTCTCTGAGGCTAAAAGAATCCTCCGATACATCAAGGGAACCATTAACTTGGGGATCTGGTATCCGAAGGATTCTGGTTTTGAACTAATCGCTTTTTCAGACGCTGACCATGCAGGATGCTTAGACTCAAGGAAAAGTACTTCAGGAGCTCTACAATTTCTTGGTGATAAACTGGTGTCTTGGCAATCAAAGAAGCAGGATTGTACATCGCTGTCATCAACCGAAGTAGAATATGTAGCCATGTCCGCGTGTTGTGCTCAAGTCATCTGGATGAGAACACAACTCAAAGACTATGGTTACGTATTTGACAGAATCCCGATGTACTGCGACAATCGGAGTGCCATTGCGATCTCGTGCAACTCAGTTCAGCACTCGAAATCAAAACACATTGATCTTCGCTATCATTTCATCAAAGACCACGTGGAACAGGGTACCGTTGAATTATACTTTGTGGGTACTGAATACCAATTGGCAGATCTTCTCACCAAATCCTTGCCTCCCGCTAGGTTTAATGAGCTGATCCACCGGATTGCTATGAGGTGTTTGACTCAAGAGGAATTGGATGACCTCTTAAAACAGTATTAAAAACCTGTCAAACACCAAAACATCTTTTGTAAATAATTTTTCAAAAACAAAATACAAAAATATAAAATCTTATAAAACAACAAAAATATTCTTCTAATCTATAATCTTTCAACATGGCAAGTACATTTCTTCCTTCAACACTATAATCTTTCAAAATTCAGTATTTTTACGATCAAGTGTTGAGGGGGAGAAAATTTTCACTTAACTGTTTCAAAACATCTGTGTACTTGCATGTTACCATATCTCGGTTGTTTCATTTAACAATGGTGGTGAATTTTCTGGTTAAATGACACTCCTCGGACTAAATTTATAACCTTTCATTATTTCTTAAGTCAAGGGGGAGTGTCGTCAAGTTTCTTTCCTAAAAACCTTGTTTGGTAACCAAAATGGAAGTTAAATGGCTTTGTTTGAAAAAAAGAAAAGGTGGAGGGACCAAAACTGTCAAAATGTTAAAGTTAAATTTAATAAAACACCTCCCACCTACTTATTCACTTCACATTTATTACTTTCAACTTTTAACATCTACGCCTAAGATTCATTCGAGAAATCCGTTACTTTGATCATCATTTTGTAAGTGTTTTAACGATCTTAACATGTTTTTAAGCTAAGGTTTTTAATTTCATGCAAATGCTACGGCTAAAAAATTGTGTTACGTGTGATTATGTGTTCTACGCATAAGCGTATGAACACACAATCATTGTGTGTGTGTTTTTGGTTAAATGGATTGTGTCAAAACGTTTCTAATATATCAAGAATATCATTTTAACCATCAAAACTCACCCAGAAACACGTATTAATGATTTTTGAAAATTAGGGTTCTTGAGTCGAATTGGGTATTTTCGAATGTGAAGTGTTTTGGTCAAAAAGATTGTTGGGTTATGATCATATGTTGATGAATTGATAATTTCCATGGTTATTAACCACCCAGAAACACTAATTGGTTAACAATTTGGAATTAGGGTTTAATGTTCATATCTTAGGGTAATTTTGATTCTCAATGAATTTGATGTTATAACTTGTTTCATAGACTCTCTCAACATCATAGACCTACCAGAATTTGTTTGGTGCAAATCCCATGGCTAGAAATGATACGCGTAAATCTTAACCCTTAGGGTTTTGACCTACGAGTATGACTTTCTACGCATAAAGGTTAAATGTGTTTTCATGTCATGATCTGTTGTAAAAATGAATATACATGTTAAGATTGCTGACTTGATGAATTTATTTCAGGCTTGCTACGCTTAAACATTCAGAATCAAGGTCATTTGAATTTCTACGCATAAGGATTACCTTACGCGTAGGCAGTTATGCGTAAGAGAAATCCTACGCGTAACTACTACGCATAAGGTTCTACAGTGGGACTACGCGTATCCTGTGAAGGATATGCGTAAACAGTGACCTCTACGCATAAGGTCTACTCTTACGAGTAAGCCTTACGCGTAAGGTTTACATACGCCTAGGCGTAAGCTTTCGTCTACGCGTATATCATCTCTGTTTACGCTTAACTTTGCCAAAACTACGCTTAAGCCTTGATTGACCTTCATTATGAGTTGTTACGTGTACAAACTTGTTAATAAACTTATCATATCATCACGAAACCAATAATGTCACTAATAAACTCAAATGTTTGATATGTTGTGAACAATAAGTGATAACATAAACTTTAAAACTTAAAGTTAACTAACTCACGAAACATTTCACGACGTCATTGGACTATTGAACAAACAAGTGACTTAGGACTCGTAACAATCATTGACACTGTACATTCAATAACTAGACAATAAGACCTTCTGTTGACTAACATTATGTCTTTCGATATGTTGGTTCTTTTGGCTAATGTTATTTCAGATCACGACATGGCTGAACAAATGAATGTGGATGCATCAGAAGTTCTTACAATTGCTGATATCTTTCCAGAGGGTTATCCGAGAAAGTTTGGAAAGAACAACCTTAGGGTTGACTTTGACACCCTCACATGCTCAGAATCTTCTTGTCTCATTGCAGTGGATATTCTCAGGAATCATCCCTACCAGAACATGCTCTCACACTCTTCCACAGTTCCAGAGGTCTACATTCAACAATTTTGGGATTCTATGCAGAGGATCATTGGTCAAAATGCTGTGAATGTGACTCTTAATCACAAACAAGTCACTATCACTCCTGATGACTTACGAGCTGTTCTCATCATTCCAGACATCACTCCAACCGACTTCTTTGCTACCCCTACTGAAGAGACTGTCCTGCAATTCTTGATAGATATTGGTTATGATGAATCTACAAGAATCATTACTAAGCACTCTCACGTGGAGCTGAAGAATATTCCTCAACCATGGAGGACACTCTATATGATCATCACCAAATCAGTCTATGGTCGTGACAGTGGCTATGAGCATCCCAAGCTCATGGAACTGCAAATTTTCTGGTCGTTGATCAACAAGAAGGACATTATAATTGAAGCACTGCTATGGGAAGACATGATGTTGTTTCATAAGAAGCTTGGCTCCAAAATTCCCTATGTCAGATACACTAAACTGTTGATCCAGAGAGCTCTTGGACTTCATCCTGAAATCCCCAGGAGACTCAATGACCCAGATAATCATGACATCTTGACTGAGCCCATACTATCTGTCAGAATCAAAGAATCGTCTACGAAGAAACAGGGTGCTGAGTTGCCCGATCACCTTCTTACAAAGGAAATCAAAAAGCTGGAAACGTACAAAAGGTATCGGGTAGCCGTAAAAGAAGGAAAAGTTGGCCATCTTGATGAAAAGGCTTCAGGGACTCCTACTCAGAGAACCAGAAGAGGAAGTGCTGGCAGTGCAGTAAGTTCTGAAAGTCAAAGGAAGTTTCCCAAAAGGAATCCTCCTCGCAAAAGGATTGTTCCCGTAAAGGAAGCTGAACCTATTCCCACACTTGAACCGCAAAGAAAGCTTAAGGACGAAAGCTCTGAAGGTACTGAATCAGAAGAAGAGATTACATACTCTGAAACTGCAAAGGATGACACTCCATTAGTACCGAAACCTCCTAGTCCTCCAGCTGAACATGGCAAAGGGAAGACTCCAACGCTTGTGCCATATGATCAAAGCTCAAGCTCAGAAAGTGATGAAGAGCAACTGGATCAATCCTACAGGAAGAAGTTTAAACTCTTTAGACACCTTCAAAAAGCTGAAGAATTTGCAAAAGATCAAATGGGTGGACCCGGAGGATCAAGTGGTGCTGCCCACTCTTCACCAGGTCCTGATGCGGTTAATCGACCCGATAAGGGATCTGGTGCCACCACTCTTTTACAACAACAAAAGCTTGTGGAGGATACTATCGAATATGACTTTGAGAAATCTGAAACTGAGAAGTCTGAGAAAGATAAAGATGTTGATTATGACAAGCTGCTTCTGGAAAGTCCTACACGATCACAGAAGGAAACTTCTGAACCGCCCAAGGACCCCGAACCTCCTCATGTCTCCTCCTCATCAGATTCTTCATCTCACTTCTCACCACCACCATCAAAGAAGTCAACCAAATCAACATCCAAATCTGTGAAGAAACCACCTCGATCTTGGATTTCTCAGACTCATGAAAGAATTGTGAAAGCTGTCCAACAAGTCAGAAAGAAAGACATTCTCCAAAAGAAGTTGAATTTCTATGCTGATCACATACAGCATCTGTATGACGAGCATGAAAAGATGAAAGAAGAAAGGAAGTTTATTCAGGAATTCATGAAAAGTCATCGTCAAGAGGAACTGAACGAAATGATCGAAGGTTACACTAACAAGTACCTTCAGAATATCGTTCCTAAAGTCACAAAGGAGCTGTTCACCAGACAACTATATCCAAATCTTATGCAGATAGCCAAGCAAACTATAAGATCAACACCTTTAACCGTCACAATCAATCCATCTGATCCTATAGTTTTCTCGGATAATGAATTGGTGGCCAAGCTTGTCACACAAATGTCTCAACGATCTGGGACATTTACCTCTGATGAAGGAAAGCTGTTTCAAGCATTGCTGGACTACCAACTCCAAGAAGCATGTAGATTCGAAGCTGAAAAGTCTAAACGTCCTAGAGACGATGAAGACAAGGATCAGGATAAGCATGATGAAGCTAAACGTCAAAAGAAGTCTGGTGAATCATCTTCTATGCTACCTCCTCTCCAACGGACTCCTACTCAACAAAAGTCCCCTCCTCGTTCTTCTACAGATAAACCTCAGGACGATTCCGAGTTACCACCCCTGACTCAGAAAACCGGTGATCACTTTGAGTATACGGGTGGTGACGATGAAGAGGTCCTTGAGCCCCTACAACAACCCACCTCTCCCAAACAAGTTCAAAAACCAGTATCATCATCTAGGCCGTCGAAAAAGAAGAAGAAGAAGACGCCTCAGACTGACGTCGTATCTTGGCTAGATGACGACAAAACTGAAGAATTTGAATGGTTCTCTACTCTTGTTTATAACACTCCCTACCCTGAAGAAGGTCAGAATTTGGTAGACGGTTCTACATTGGAGCATGCAAAACTGTTGCAAGAAAAGTTCCATGTGAAGAAAATGACGAAATCTGAGTTGAAGCGAATCAAGAATGAAGCGTTTCAACTTCTAAAAGACAGCTCTAAAAGTGCCCTCGAGGTCGAATATCACCTTGACAACATTGCTCGAGCTATGTCTAACAACATGGATTGGCTCAACCCGGAAGCAAACATTGACTTCACAAAAAGGGACAACCCTCCATACTACACCGATTGGACCAAACCTCTACCGACCATTGGCCAACCAGATGAACCACGGATTCCCTTCCGATATTTCTTCAACAAAGACCTGGAATTTCTTCTCCATGGTGGCGATGGTTCAAGGAAATATGCTACATCCTTGACACTTCCATTCCCTGCAGCTATCTACTCAAATTGCATTGCCATTGAGGAATGTGCCACTCACTTGTTCTCCAACACAGTGGAAGCATACGACCGAGATGCATTGTATGGGATTCATCACTGGCCAGAACGCCGACGAATCTACTACAGAAGCTGTCAGGTTCAAAAGTCACAACATGCAGTGTTTAGTACTAAAGACATCGTTGCCATCCAACATGTTGGTCTTTCATCCAAATGGGACTACACCTTTCTCAAGAAGATTGTGGTCAAAAGACAGGATGAAAGGGATTATGCATTCTGTGAAGCTGACTTTGAGAATTTGTCTCTCAACGATATTGAAGACATGTACCTTGCAAAAGTACAGGGTCGCATGAGACAATTTTCAGCCGAAATACAACGTGAATTCATCAAGTCACTGCTCATTTTCATCAGACGCATAGTCATAAAAGAACGTGTTGAAGATCTCTAGCTTGCCGTTGAATCATATCAGACACGTGTCAACTTCACTCCACCACAGCTTGATCTTCCCGATATCAACCAGCTATCACAATTAACGCTCATCAGCAAACCGTTTGGTGTCGTTTATCGCAGTGAACTTCATCGCAATTGCTTGATGGCGTGTAAGGAGCTTCACAAATTTGGAGATCATACTCTGAAGATGGTTAGGGACGGATTAGCTTATCGATTGAAGGACATACGTGAAAACATTGGGAATCCTAAGCGATGAAATTCTCAGGATCGGAGGAATGTGAGAAGGATCATCACCATGATTGATGAACGGTTGTTCAGAAGAGATCAGTTCAGAACGTTGGAAAGCTTTATTGGTGGTCGACCCAGGATCAACATCACCGGCTATCAACGCCCTGTTCGTACTCCTGGGAACATCACTGCACTTCCTGGTACCCCTTGAATTGTTTCTTTCATATAATTTTGGATGTGTGATGATATAAGTCTATGGCTTGTGCACACATAACAGTGTACAACCCGTTCTTGTCAAGAAAGGACCCTGTGGTACGCTTCAGTGCCACAATCCTTATAAAAGGAGCGAAAGCTTCTTATTTTTGAGTAAAACCTATCAAACATTTCATTTTTCAAGGTCTTGCTCAAAAAGACAAGTACTTCCCCGTATGATTTTCAAAACCTCAACCGTTTATATCACTAGTTGAGGGGGAGTATTTGCATTAAAAACTTTGTTCACAAATTGTTCATAGTGGTCATCTTCCCGCAACACTCGAAATGGTCATATTTATTGTCAAACTTTTAAAAAATAACATTTGATATGCCATTTTTGAGGGGGAGAAAATTGTGTGATAAGAAATATGCTGTGCAAAATGCAAATGAATATGTGTACTTCAGACTTAACCAACGAATTGACGGTACTAAGCTGTTAGTAACTCGAAAAGACTTGTCCTGTACGGGTAATAATTTCAAGCTAGTTCGCTAGTAATGTAAACGTGTCTCGCAAAGGACTTGTCCAAGTAGAAAGTACCATTCGAGACACTCTTGGTAGACATGAACTCTGACGGGTATGACAACCTTTCGAGGTTTGTCTACACCTTCAAGGTAGTTATTAGAGCTAGTTGTCACCTAAAAGCTGACAATGTAACTCTTTAACTATACAACGTAACCGTGTCTCGCGGGGGATTGTCTATCTCCAGTGGATCAATTCAAAATGTGCGCGCTCTTTCCTCACTGTGCATTTAAACCATTAAAACTATTAAGCACATGTGGAGGGGGAGTATTTATGCAAAATCATATCTCTACAGTGGTACTAAAATGTTTCCATTAATAAACACTGTGAGAGATTTAATTTTTCAGTGGTACAAAATGGTTTTATGGCAACATAGGTTAGTCATGGAGTTATAAGGTGACTAAGGTTAGGAATAACCGTCCTATGATCCGCCAGAGCCGGAGGGATCTACCCAAGGACTCTACCATTAGTTAGTGTTAGAAGTCCTTAGGAATGATTGTAAAAAGGAGAAAATGAGAATCGGAGAAAGAAGGAGTTGAAGAATCAAAAAGAAATGTAAAGTAAAGGGTGAAAAGAAATAGCCCTCCAGATTATTCAACTTAGGGCAGACACCGGGTTCAATTCATATGCTACTGTTTGTCACTTAGTGACACCGGTATTGAAGATTAAAAGTCGTCATGGACCCAGTGACGCATGCACTAAACCTTCTTAGCCACTCAAGTTTCTCTCAACAGAAGCTTGTTTCATTCTCACTGGGAACCCTACGTAAACTATTGGCTTTCTCTTAGAGATCGCTGGTATTGAAGAAGGAGACCCTCTCCCTAGTCTCCGCTCAGGAAAACCAAAACGCACTATTGAGTCTAGAGCCACGAGATTCATCAAAAGATCTCTTAGGAACACTTGACTTTTTATCACTTGACGATCAACAAATAAGATCATCAGTGGTTCATATCGAGTCCTTCACAGATCTTAGCAATCTGTCGAGAACATTTATGAGAGGTTCACAACTGTGATCCTCAGTGATTGAATGGAAACTCCTGCCAGGGTCAACATCAAATAGCCCTGACAGCAGGTCACTTCGGTAACTCCCCGTGGATTACACGGAGTGTGTCTCAAACGGTCTACAATCGTGAGGTGATGCTACGGTGTACCTCAGCGACTCATCTGAACTGTAGATGTACTTCGGTACATCGTGTTATCTCACTTGTGGGACTCCAGTTCAGGAACGGCCTTTGTAAGAATTAGAGTTGTGTTTTCACACTATGCTGTTAACACTCTCGAAGTTCAAACTTGTAAGTGCCGGAACCTGCTTATTACTAACCGTTTGAAATGTTTTCTTCTTATGGAAGCTCCGGAGCAGGATGATCGTGCTGATTCTTCTCATGCTCACGCCAACATCATCACTAATGGAAGTTCTATTCAAAAGCAACACAACCATCAGAATGATTCTTCGTCAAACCAAAGAATCTACAAAGTTAAAGACTTAAAGAACTTCATCAGTATTGAATTCCAACGTCAAAGAGCGTGTGAGCATGTTGAAAAATGACGTGGAGACACTGGAGCAGCGAAGCAGACCTGAGGCAGACTTGATGCAGACAACAACATACTATCACTTTCACCACAAAGAACAATGATCAAAGAACAAAGTTAAAGATGACGTCAAAGCATAACTGTTCAAAGACAACTATCTCTCTACACTGGGGAGATTGTTCGAATCAAGGCAATTCCTCTCACAAGAAAGAAGAATGTCAGAAGACGTCATAGTTACTATTACATCAACGCCTTCACCATTCATCACCAACACTTGAGGGGGAGATTTTTGGAATCACTCCTAAACCATAATCAAGTGTTAGTAATTAATATGTAATAGTTAGCTTTATTATGGCCTTTATGTTTGTTATTAGCCTTAAGCTTATGTAGAAGGCCCATGAGCTTAGGCCCAAGCCCATAAAGGAAAGGAAGGGAACTAGGAGTGTTGCCCTAGCTTCCCTCCTATAAATACTATTGTAAACCCTCATTTGAGGGTTGGTTGTTCAATTTATCCTTTCACATACATCTCTACGCATAACCGGTCTAAGTAATACGTGTGTGTGTGTTTGTTTATTGTTCAATCGCCTTATCTCTTTCTATATTACTTGTGTTTGAAAAACTAGTGACCTAACACTCCCATTCGACCTACAAACACAAACACACACACATACACGATTTAGAGGCTGTGGATTCAAGGTGAGGGTTGCCAAGGTCGGGACCAATTACTTTAAATCCATTGTAATCGAATTTTCATTGAAACCGCAAACTAGGTATTGTTTTCTTATTCATTTTAATTAAATCGGCTTATATAAAATTAGGTGGTTATTTTATGAAAACCCTAACCTATAATGATGTTAAAAACAAATTTTTATTAATTTTATAGTGCTCGGATCCGTTTATAAAATTGGTGGAAGTCGGATTAGGGTTTTTAGGTCAATTAGGGTTTTCGGTGTGGTTTTACATTTTTTATTTTGTACTCAGTGGGTGAAAATGTGTGAGACCAATTTTGTGATGTTAATAAGACCTTAATATGGAAAACTAGAAGGGGGGGTTGAATAGTTTTTCCGATTTTAAATTAGTTTCTAAAACTTTAGATTCGTTAATATGTGAGATCTTATGGATGTAGAGAAAGTATAGATCTAATAATAAAGCAAGTAAATAATGTAAAGTAAAGGGATAGAAATGACACAACCGATTTATAGTGGTTCGGCTACAAGGACACCTTCCTTGCCCTACTCCACTCCCCGAGTCACCTACTCGAGAGTTCAAGCACTATGTCAACAAACTCCTTCACTTGGCGGAGAAGCCTTCACAACGTTGCTTACACCTTTTTCCGGTACGAAGCTAAATACCGAGTCCGTAACACGGTGGACCAAACCAACACGACTAAAACACAACAAATATGTGAAATATCAAATACAAGATCTTTGCTACAGAAATCTTGCGGAGGAACAAATCAATCAACGACCCCTTGCTTGGATGACTTGTAGAATGCTCGTGATCTCGCCTTAGAGAAGGACCTATATGAGAATCACAATAGAAAGAAAGAAGAACAACTCTCTAGATCAAGTGATCTATATGTTAGAAGAGAATGAGAGTGTTTGAGAGATTTAGTAAGAAGAGGGGTGAGTTAGAATGAAGAAATGGCTCTCTATTAATAGGCAATTTCTTCCACTGTTCCCCGGATCCTACGGATCCCTCCCACTTGGGATCCGTCTAGTGTAATCCTAGGGATCCGTGGGACGCTCCTCTTTGCCCATGGGTTTTTTGGTTATGGGTCATGGGTTGGTCCATGGGTTTTCCTTAGATTCAATGTATCTAAAGTATAGATTGTATCTAGCCATCTTGGGTATGGGTTATGATCCATGGGTTGTGGTTTTTACCCATCATAATAAACTATTACAACAAATGATTAATTACAACATTTTTGTATTAAATGGCTATATGTAAATGCTTTACAAAAATAACATGTATCCTTGAAATTGTACTTAAGATAACATTATGTTTGTTATCAACAAAACACAAAGAGATCGCTAAATATTAATAAACATTTTTACGGTTTATTTGTATTAACAATCTCCCCCTTTTTGTTGATGACAAAACATAATGTTATGATGAGTAAAACTTAAGAATAGATGTATGTTTTGAAAGCCCCTAAGTTTTACTTCTTCTCCCCCTTTTGTCGAAACAAAAAGTTAACCCTTCGAAGAAATAAAAGTGTGGAAAAATTAGTCCACGTATTGCTTACTCCCCCTTGGCGGTAGCTCCCCCTTGTTTGGGGCGTCAAGTGAAGAAAAATAAAAATCCTACAAAGAGAAAGGTTAGTAATATGCTTATGTAATCTTGTGATTGACGAGAATCAAGATTGGGAGCCAAGGTATGTAAACAAGGCCTTGTAATAAAACAACAAAGTATATTGGTATTTATGCCACCTACAAGCATGTAAAAATAAGAACAAGACTTGTACTTGAAAATGACTCAAAAAAAATACTAAGAATAGAAAATAGTAATAATGATTCCTTCCATGCTTGCATAAGGTTATGGATGGAGGTTTGGGTGAGTAATAGTATTGATGCGATCAAGGATGAGGTTGAGTATGAATCGCATTTCTTCCCTAACTTCTATTGCAATTTCCCTAGTGGATTGGCAACGTTCACAATTTAAGTGATGTGGGTAATGAGTACGGAAATCTTCCGGGTTGTTTTGATTTGTGAGTTGCGGAAGTTGTGGTGGAAAAATAGGAAAATACGGATCAAAGTCAGGAATGATTGGAAGTGGTGGTGGAAAAGAACCTAGATGTTCTTGTAGTTTAATGGGAGCTAAAGGTGGTGATGTTTCAATATCATTGAATATTGTGTTTGGAGAAGTTGGAGGTGTCAAAAAGGCTAATTCTTTTTGCTTTGGTTGTTGAGATCTTGTTGGAGTCGTAAGGAGTTCCAAAAGAGTGATTTTAGGTGGTGAGTGATTTGGTGATGATGTTGGTGTACTCTTTGGTGATGAAGAAGGTTCTATAATGGAAGCAACTTGTGGTGAGTTAGTTGATGGTGATGAGCCATATGATGATGGTTTTCCTAAGCAACAAGATCGGATGTTAATCCGTGCGGATATCCTAGAGTTTGATTTTGGTATTTTAGAAGGTGGAAGTACAAAGGTTTGGGTTTTATGAATATAATTGTTTGTACTAGGTGATTCATCTAAAAAGTTTGTGAATGACATGGTGTAGTTTGTTTGAGAAGATGAGATGGATTATGCAAGCATTTTGGGAGTTCTATATATAGAAAAACAAAGCATTGTAATGAATGCTTGACCCAAAATGTGGATTAAAATCTAATGATTAGATATGAATTTAAGACATGTGATCATGAGAACACAAGCATTAAAGAGCATACTCTAAAAATATAAGAAAAATGTGGATTTTTCATCCAAAGTGAGAAAAATAGAAGGTAAAAACAGCTTCTGTCTCACGGATCCCACGGATCCTTCCCTAGAGGGATCCGTCCAGCATGAAGGCTGGGATCCGTGGGTCTAGTGATTCAGGCAGCACACAATTTTCCTTTTGGAAACATATTTGCCTAGTGTGTGCCTATATGCAAACTATTTGGAGTTGCGGTTATCTCGACTCCTAAGAAGAAAAGAAAAATAAACTAGAAATGAAAAAGCATACTATTATGTGAGATAACCCGAAAATCACATACTTAGTCCTTTGAGTACGTAATTTAGTGTTACCAATGCTCCTAATTCATCGTGGCTTAATGAATGTAACCGAAAACACATATTAGTTATGTGTCCCCCTTAGCATTCAAAAGACATGAGATGCAATGAAAACGGGTTTTTACATTGTATTAATAATGAAAAAGCGATTTGTCCTAGACGTGAGAAATTGCTTTTGTGAAATTGATACGGGAAGGAGTATCATTTTAGAAAGCATTTTTGAAATACAAACGTTTTATCCTTTTGAACGAAGGATGTGTATGTAACTCGTACTTATTTTAAAAGAAAATAAGGAAATTATAAGTGGAAAACTTATCTTGGGTTTTGAAAATTCCCGTATTGTTTGTGATTTGTGCGTGAAATAGAGATCCTAGACTCAGAAAGAAGAAGGCTAGTGTTTACATACCTTGTAGAGTCAAAAAGTAAGTTACAACGTTTGACCAAGCCGAAGTAGGTTGAATTGTTCCCGCTTCAACGGTTTGGTGAGGACGTCGGCTATGTTGTCTTCGGATGCTACCTTCTCAATAGAGATGTTCCCCTTTTGAACATTATCTCTTAAGAAGTTGTCACACCCTCGCCGGAGGCGGAAACACGAGGTGTAACGGAAAGGAACATAAGCACAAGATAATAGAACGTACCAACGTTAAGATTAAAAAGAAATAGTATACCATTACAATACCAGTTTAGCCGACATCGGCAAATATATTACAAAGTTTAGATTCCAAAATATTGCGTTTTATTACATAACGATTTGTAGTGACAAGTGAAAACTTCATTATGCAAGACCTGGTAGAAAAAGCTTACTAACGGTCACCTGAAATGCATGAGAGAAAAACGGGTCAACTATGAAAATAGTTGGTGAGTATACACGTTTCGTAAAATAAGAAAACTCGTAAGAGAGAGTCAAAGGTTTCGGTCATCGTAAATATTCCACAAAGCAAAGGCATTGTAAATCCACTCAGTTCCAAGTTCCGCCCATACAAAACTTGCAACCTGTGTGTTCACAACCCATTGCACAAGATATAGCGTATCAAGTAGTCAAGTATTAGTGGTCATAATAGTTCACAATATAGTACCACGTATATAATAACTCAGGGATGCTCCGAACATGGGAGACTTTGCACTGCTCCAACAAGGGAGACTCCTTTGTCACTCGTCCACCTAGGCGAGAATTATTGAGAACACTCCACCATTAAGGCGAGAATTATTGAGAACACTCCACCAACAAGGCGAGAATTTATAGTGATGCTCCGAACATGGGAGACTTTATAGTGATGCTCCGATCATGGGAGACTTTAGGTCAAGGTCATAACACGTACAGTTCAATAAGTTCAAACAAGGCATAATTTTGTATTTAAGTTCAAGAGTTCCGTTCAAAAGTTCAAACATAATGAGTTCATAAACTAGAAATCAATTTAGTTCAAATATGGTTCATGCATTTCGCCCCAAAATATAGTAAAACGGTAAAAAGGGGATGTGATTACTCACCTGTTGCAATAGTTACGATGACAGAGTGGATGCACAGAAATGAGACGCAACTCTCTAACCGCGACCTATTATGAATGATATGATCTATAATAAGTCACGATGTAATGTTATGCATGCAATTCATATGATATCCATACCACTTGTTCACTTTTGAAAATAAAGTTTATCGTCAAAAAAATAATCTTATAAAGTCTTGACGATTTATAAACTACTTTACAAGTATTTATATTGAAATGATATCATACGATAGTCATTTAGTGATTTATTATGAAATTTAAAGTTTTAGCTTTTAAGTTTTCATCATAGAGGTCTCGATCACGGAGAAAAATATAGGTAAAGTATGGTACTTGTGTCCAAAATATCGTTTAAGGGTGGTTTTCGGCAAAGTTTAAGTGATCATATTTTATTTATTACAACTCCGCTTGACGAACAGTTGGACATTTTGGAAAATAGGCTAGGCGAACTTACTTTTACTAGAAGACATCATTTTATAAAAAGTACTACATCCATGTTAAAAGACGACCCTCAACATGGTCCTTCGTTGCCGTAGTATGTGTCTAATAGAAATATATTAATTTTGCTTATATAATAAAGTTACGGCAACTTTGTTTAACGCGTGTAATTTAATCGTTATAAGTCCGTTTTCTACGTTTTCTACATCCTTAGATTCGTATCAAAGTATACTAATATATTTTTGATAAGTCGACACATTTCATAACGCTTAAGCCTCATTTTTGACTCGTAAAAAGTGGAAGTAATATGCTGAAATTTCAGAATTTTATAGTTTTCGTCGTCTAACTTGAAAAATTCATATCTTCTTCGTTATAACTCCGTTTTAACCCATTCAAGCGGTCACGTTTTCGTTTTAAAGTGTATTTTCCAAATGTCTAGCCCAAAATTTTTTATAAACTGTCTAAAATTCCAGAATTAACAATTTTGATCAGACCCTTAATTAGCGTTGTCGAAATGAGTTTTTCTCGCGCAAAACCTATTCTAACCAATTCAAACCAACTCCGAAGCTATTCTAATCCTACCATACACCTTCTTAGGGTGTCATGAGTTCCTAGACATCACCAAAAGTGATATAATTCAATGAGTAATTATAGGATAATATATATTCATAATAAGTAATAAAAACACTAAAAGTGGTATAAATTCACATGTAACTTGCATGTTTTCTTGCAAAAATGATGAAATGACCAAAGTATGAATATGGAAAAATAAAAATGATCATGAAATGCTTACTAGTATAGTGATGAGGTTTTAGAACAAGGTTTTTCCTAAATACCCTAAGTTTTTATTGCAAAACCTAAATATAGAGTATACTAGTGTTTGTAATTTCACTTGTTCTTGCAAAAACTCCAAGTTTCTTCTTGTTTTTGATCTTGGCCGGTTCTAAAGAGAAAGAGGAAGAGACTTTGCAACTTTTCCACCTTGGTATCTTGTTTTTGTATGTGTAAACTTTTAGTATATAATAAAAATATCACAAGTGTCCTATCTATACATTAATATATGTTAGTCTAGATGAATATTTTATTTAACCTTGTTGTGTCATCTCCTTCTTGTCGACAAGGAGTAATAAAAACAAGAGGTGATATAATTTTATTTAGTAAATGTGTTAAAGTATATGTATATTGTGTATTTGATATGTAAAAGTAATTATTTAGTGCAGCGTTAGCTAGAAATAAATTTTTAACGGAACAGAATAAAATATATTGAAGTCATAAAAATTATAAAAACGCATTTCTTACAAAAATTGAGTGAAATGATAATTATCGTGTAATATTTAAGAAAACTGTCGTAATTATATAAATATAACAATTTATATACAAAATAAATTTAAAACACCGGGTAAACTAATAATAATATTTTTATAAACTTAATATGAGTACAAAAATATATCGGGATAATTTTTGGTAGTATCGGATCAAATGTTCAAAATAATTAATTACGCGATAGCGTTTATTTAATATGAAAATTACGCGTTTAATGTAGAATGCAAAATCATGCATGAACTACTATGATGATAATGATGGTAATGATATGTAGACTAAACCTAGTCTATATGAAATGTCCTTGATGAAATGTTCATGAATTCGCAGCTAAACCATTAAGGTTACGCGAATTCGATACTCGTAAACCTAGTTTACGAAAAACAATGAAATAGTAAATGTGAGAAATGACCGGAAATTGAGAATTGTGACAGAAGTGATGACGAATCTCTATATGCTTTGTGCGCGAATGCAATACCGGATTCTTGCTTAAGTCGATGGCACCTTTGTTGTCATATAGGATGGCTATGTCGCTTAGATGAATGTCATAGTCAACTAACGCTTGTTTCATCCATAGTGCTTGTTGGCATGCTTTGCCGGCGGAAACGTATTCGGCTTCGGTTGTTGATATTGCTAGTGTCGTTTGTTTCTTAGAAAACCAAGATGTTAAACAACATCCCATGAAAGTACATACCCCACTTGTACTTTTTCTATCAACGTAATCACCTGCATGGTTAGAATCTGCATATACAATTGTTTCTACTCCCGTGCCTTTAGGATACCATAATCCTAATTGTGTTGTACCCGTAATGTATCTAAATATCCTTTTTACGGCTTCTAGGTGTGATGTTTTAGGGTCTTCTTGAAACCTAGCACATAAGCATACACTAAACATGATATCCGACCTGCTTGTCGTGAGGTAGAGAAGACTACCTATCATGCCACGATATTTAGTATTATCAACGGATTCGCTGTCTTCATCTTTTGTGAGTTTGGTGTCGGATGACATTGGTGTCCTAATAGGTTTCGACTCTTCTAGACCGAATTTCTTTAACATCTCCTTTATATATTTAGATTGATTAAAGAAGATACCATCTTCTACTTGTATGATTTGTAGACCAAGAAAGAAACTAAGTTCTCCCATCATACTCATTTCGAACTCGTCATGCATGATTTTAGAGAAATCATCACACATGTCTTGACAAGTGGATCCGAATATAATATCATCTACATATATTTGCACTATGATTATATGTGACTCTCTTTTCTTAGTAAAAAGTGTGTTGTCAACTAACCCTATGGTATAGTTGTGTTTAATTAAAAATGACTTAAGTCTATCATACCAAGCTTTTGGAGCTTGTTTAAGACCATAAAGGGCTTTCTTTAATTTATACACATGTTTAGGTTTTTCAAAATCGATGAAGCCCGGAGGTTGAGCTACATATACTTCTTCATTAATGAAACCATTTAGAAAAGCGCTTTTGACATCCATTTGATAAAGCTTTAGATCATTAGCACAAGCATACGTAAGAAGTATTCTTATAGACTCTAATCTAGCCACGGGGGCATAGGTCTCATCAAAGTCTATTCCTTCTTGTTGGTTATACCCTTGGGCAACGAGTCTAGCCTTGTTCCTAGACACTACTCCGTTTGCATCTAATTTGTTTTTATAAACCCATTTGGTTCCTATTATGGTTTGATTACTAGGTGGAGGGACAAGTGTCCAAACATCATTAGAAACAAATTGATTTAATTCTTCTTGCATAGCCATTACCCAACTCTTATCTTTTATGGCTTCTTGTGTATTCTTAGGTTCTATGGTTGAAACGAAACAAAACAAGCTACTTTGGTTTTGAACTTGAGACCTTAATGTTCTTTCGTTTAGCTTTCCTATGACCTTATCTACGGGGTGATCTTTGGACTCTTTAATGTTTATGACTTAATCATTTAAAGGTTCTTCTTCTTCATTAATCTTTTTCTTTATTACTATAGCTTCACTTTCTACAATCTCGTCATCGACAAGAGGTGGAGAGGGTTTGGGTGGACTTTCATCAAATTTTATATTTAATGACTCTTCTACCTTCATTGTTTCTTTGTTTAATATGACGTAAGCTTTGCTATTTGGAGAGTAACCTAGAAATATACCTTCGGTTGATTTAGGATCAAATTTTGTAAGGTAATCTTTAGTGTTAAGAATAAAACATTTGCTTCCAAAGACTCTAAAGTGATTTAACGTAGGCTTTTTGCCTCGGAGTAACTCATATGGAGTTTTACCTAAGATTGGTCTAATTAAGACTCGATTGAGTATGTACGTTGAAGTATCAACGGCATTACACCAAAACTTTTGAGGTATGGATTGTTCATTAAGCATGGTTCGACTCATTTCTTGTAGGGTTCTATTCTTTCTTTCTACTACCCCATTTGATTGTGGAGTGCGTGGAGCCGAGAAGTTGTGAGTAATACCATTAGCGTCACAAAAGGCTCCAAATTGCACTTCATTATCGAATTCCCTACCATGATCCATCCTAATAGACATTATAGGACTTCCTAGCTGTCTTTGGATCTTTTTGCTTAATATTTCAAAATAATTAAATGTTTCCGTTTTGTTCTTTAAGAAATTTGTCCATGTATACCTAGAGTAATCATCCACTATGACCAAAGTGTAGTAGTTGCCTCCATAACTTTGGATAGCGGATGGACCAAATAAGTCCATATGTAGTAATTCTAGACACTTAGTTGTAGACACCATGTTTTTAGCTTTATGACTAGAATGAACGTGTTTTCATACATTACAAGCATCACAAAAGTGATGTTCATATTTTAACTTAGGTAGATCTCTTACTAGATCTTTGGATGATAGCGATTAAAGAAGTCGCATATTGGCATGACCCAATATTCGATGCCATAAGGTCGAAGTATCATCCATAGAGGTAAGACATAGTTTGTCATTAGGTTCATTACCGATTTTAATGACATAGACTCCATGTTTCCTAATACCTCTTCCTATGGTTATGCCATTTTTTAATATCTTATTACCGGTTTCGGTAAAAAGTACATTGCATTTTTATCACATATTTGTCCTATACTTAAGAGGTTAAAGTTTAGGTTTTCTACGTGACACACATCGTTAATGGTTAGAGATTTGTTAGAAATCGTACCTTTACCGATGATTCTACTTTTGCTATTTCCAAACACCACATTACCTCCATTGAAGGATTCATATATGGAGAATAGATCTTTATTTCCGGTCATGTGCCTCGTGCACCCGCTATCCTTGACCCATTCATCCGGGTCTAGGTCGACCTTTAAGCACACCTAAGAAAGTAATAAACTCAAAAGTTTGGTCCCCATTTGTTAAACATTCCATTCATGTTAGACATGTATGGATAAGATGAGTATGTATTCCATGGAGCAAAGTTTTGAAAGGGAAAACCATTTTGCATATTTGGGTTTCATACCATTTGATGGTTACTTATCGGGTAAACATGATTAGGTCTCCTAGATGGATTAGGTTTTGAGAAAGATAGACCTTTGTTTCTTGCAAAAGTAGGATTATATTTTGGAGGTGGTTGTCTAGTGGTGACATGAGTTGGTTTCTTCCTATTAACGATAACAAACTCAGTTCTAGATGAAGAAGCTACGTTATTACCACTGTTTGCTACAGTAGACCCACGGATCCCTGGCTTACCACTAGCCGGTTCCCTTTTTATGGGATCCGTGGGATCCGTCATAACAGTGGCTGGTTTTTCTAGTGCTTTAACAAATTGTGTTTCTTTGTTTTCACTAGTTGATGGATCAAGTTGTTGAATACCTAAACCTTTTTGGTTGTTGCCGGTTTTAACACTATCTAATATCATATCTAAGGTATTCGTACTCATTCTAGCAATTTTAGAATCTAGTTGATCAACTAGTGTTTGAAGTTGAACGCAAAGTTCACATTCACCACTTGCTATTTTACCCTTTTATAAATGTTTTAGTTTTGCTTTTAATTCTATGACTTCTTTATCTAAACGTTGGTTTTGACTTTTTAAAAGCTTGTTTTTGTTAATTAGTTTTAAGCTAATATTGCATAATTTGTCATATTCATTATGCAATGAGTCGTCATCAAGTGATGAGCTACTATAGTATTCGTGACATACCTCTTCATTTGCCATGAGACAAATTTCTTCGTCCTCCTCGTCGCTTATTCCCCACGTGCCACTTACGAACGCCTTTTGATCATCTCGTTTAGGACACTTACTAATAAAGTGGTTTGGGTCCCCACATTTAAAACAAGTACAATCATCTTTTGGCTTCTCGTCCTCTTTGCTTTTCCGAAAGCCTTTCTTATCGTCATACGGTTGTTTGACGTATCTTCCCTTTCTTCTAAAGAACTTTTTAAAGTCCCTTACCGCCATAGCGTACTCCTCGTCGTCACTACTCGAAGAGGAGTTCTCTTCATCGCTTGAAGCCTTTTTGGCTTTAAGGGCAAGAGATTTGTGTTTCTCTTTCACCTTTGAGGCTTGAGAGTCTTTAGCAAGGACAAGCTCGTAGACTTTTAAGTTGCATATGAGTTCATCAAGGGTGAGGATTGTCAAATCTTTTTACTCTTCGATCGCCGTCACCTTGGATCTCCACTTCGATGGAAGTGCCCTTAGATATCTCCTAACATGGTTACGTCTAGAAAAAGATTCATCAAGTGCTTGTAAAGATGTAATAATAGTATTAAGGTTAGCAAATTAATGATCTATAGTTTCCTCATCCGATATTGAAAATTGTTCATATTGTTGAACAAATAAATCAATTTTATTATTTTTAACTTGTTGATTACCTTGATGAGTTACAACTAAAGAATTCCAAATTTCTTTAGAGGTTTTGAGCATAGAAATTCTTTCGAATTCCTTTTTCGGTAAAGCATTATATAAAACCATTTTAGCTTCACTATTTTTAGAAAGCTTTTTCTTCATTTCATCATTTAGTTTATCATGCGGTATGTTAACTAAATTCCCTTTATCATCTTTTGAGGTGGCCTAAAAATCGCCTTCAACAATAATGTACCAAAGATCAATATCTTTAGACTTCACATACGTTTTGAATCTATTTTTCCAATATATAAAACCATTAGTTTCAAGTAGTGGTGGTCGTTGCATAGATTGCCCTTCCTTATAATTTTCAGAACCCATAGTGATCGAAAAGTTTTTAAAATACAATTTTACTTTAAAACTTTTATAAACTTAGCTCTGATACCAATTGTGGAAAACTAGAAGGGGAGGGGGTTGAATAGTTTTGCCGATTTTAAATTAGTTTTTAAAACTTTAGATTCGTTAATATGTGAGATCTTATGGATGTAGAGAAAGTATAGATCTAATGATAAAACAAGTAAATAATGTAAAGCAAAGGGATAGAAATGACACAACCGATTTATAGTGGTTCGGCTACAAGGACACCTTCCTTGCCCTACTCCACTCCCCGAGTCACCTACTCGAGAGTTCAAGCACTATGTCAACAAACTCCTTCACTTGGCGGAGAAGCCTTCACAACGTTTCTTACACCTTTTTCCGGTACGAAGCTAAATACCGAGTACGTAACACGGTGGACCAAACCAACACGACTATTACACAACAAATATGTGAAATATCAAATACAAGATCTTTACTACAGAAATCTTGCGGAGGAACAAATCAATCAAGGACCCCTTGCTTGAATGACTTGTAGAATGCTCGTGATCTCGCCTTAGAGAAGGACCTATATGAGAATCACTATAGAAAGAAAGAAGAACAACTCTCTAGATCAAGTGATCTATATGTTAGAAGAGAATGAGAGCGTTTGAGATATTTAGTAAGAAGAGGGGTGAGTTAGAATGAAGAAATGGCTCTCTATTTATAGGCAATTTCTTCCACTGTTCCCCGGATCCCACGGATCCCTCCCATTTGGGATCCGTCTAGTGTAATCCTAGGGATCCGTGGGACGCTCCTCTTTGCCCATGGGTTTTTTGGTTATGGGTCATGGGTTATTGGTTGGTCCATGGGTTTTCCTTAGATTCAATGTATCTAAAGTATACATTGTATCTAGCCATCTTGGGTATGGGTTATGATCCATGGGTTGTGGTTTTTACCCATCCTAATAAACTATTACAACAAATGATTAATTACAACATTTTTGTATTAAATGGCTATATGTAAATGCTTTACAAAAATAACATGTATCCTTAAAATTGTACTTAAGATAACATTATGTTTGTTATCAACAAAACACAAAGAGATCGCAAAATATTAATAAACGTTTTTACGGTTTATTTGTATTAACACTTAATACATGTACATGATGATCGGTTTAATTATTGGTATTGAATTAGAGTCGTTATAAATTGTTTTGTATCGTGGGTCAAAACTGTGATTTCATGTTAAGCTGTCCAGAAATTTAGTGTTTTGAAAACTATAGAATAAAATTTTAAAGACACATATTTGGGTGGTTTTTTATTCTAGAATTAAGTTTCACCTCTGTAATACTTTTGTGTCGAGTTTCGGGGTCATTGGTGGTCGGGAAGACACCCATATGATTTTTAAAAGTTAGCATGTCAAAACTGTCTTTCGGGTCTGGGAATTCAGCCAACTTGTGGGTTTTTTCATAAATTATTGGTGAGGTCTAGGAAGCCCTAATTTTTATATGATGTTAATTAACGTCTTAACTAATTTCTGGAATTTCTGGAGAATTTTTGGAATAGTCATAAGGTTTAAAAATGTAAACTTACAAGGTGTCAAAAGTAGAGAAATATGGGACAGTTTTTGTAAGTGATTTTTTATAAAATACTTAGACATGTTTATGAATTATGGGAAAATTCACATAAATACGAGAAACATATAGGTAGTTCTATGTCAAATTGGGGGACCTGAATTGATGCCTAGCTATTTTTTTTAAATGGTTATAAAACAGGTCTGATGTGAGTAAATAAATCTGAACATGACTTGAATACATGTTTTAACTTTTGGTATGCATAAGTGTTTGTAAATTAACTCGGGATGCGTGTAACCTTATGAACTTGTATAAAAGACTACTAAACCACTAGAATGATATTTGGTGATCTCTAATGTATATTTGGACCTTTGTATGATTTATGGTTTATGAAACCCTAATTAATTACAAATACGGGTAAAGTTTACGTGTTTTGCAAATAGTAACATAATTGTACGTTAAACCCTAAAATTTGTTAAATGACACTTAAAACCCTAAAATATGATAAATAGTCATATTTGATCCTACTTTGAAGAATTATGAATTTATACCTTAACTTATTCAATTCGAAAAGTTACTAAAACGGGAAACCTACTAAAAATTGAGAGCCGTCTAAAATGGGTAATCTGATTATAATAAACGTTATTTAATTCGTATAGGTTATGTGAAGCGGGAGTGATCATCTTGTGACATTTCTTTTATTGTTTACTTGCTTTGAATAAGGTACAAATATTCTGACCTCTCTCTTAAGGTTTCTCATGACCTCTTACACATCTTTTGATCTTTAGCTATCTTGATTATGAACCTTGAACTATTTTATGTGAACATTTGAATTGACCCTTTACTATGAACCTTTTATTATGAACCCTTGATTATGCTATTATGATGACTTAGACATTTGCCAAACTTTGACCTTGCCTTTTGACCCTTCAGTTTAATACCCGAGCCATTTTCCCTAGGCATGAAGGTAACATGGTCATGTCATTGATGCACCAATGGCATGACTCCAGGGTGGTCGAGTGATGAACCATCTCGTCCCTTTCTGTTATATATATTATGAGCTCAAAATTATTATACATGTTTGGCCACTAATATTTTTGCAGGGGCGTATGGATGCATCCTATATTTGTTTTGTATATGATATGATATGACATGATTGATTTGTTTCGGTAATTGATGTTGTGCGTAATAAACGTCCTTCACATTTCGGGAGTTAGCTACTCCATTGGTTACTTATGTTATGATATGTTTGTTTCGGGCTCGTGGTAGATTACTGATATTTCCTTTCATGACCTTTTATTATTGTTATGCCTCATGTTATTCCACAATGCATCATATTCTATATTTCTCGTTTTTAGTTTTCCGTTGATTACTCATTTATTCATTATCCTTATGTGATTAAACCGACTACCATACTATACTCCATTTCATTGATGTGTCATACCCTCATTCCTTTTTAGTTGACTACCAAGCTTATACTTTAGATTACCACTTCATCCGTTTACCCCGCTATTATATGATTAATATGTGACTATTTGTTTACCATGCTATTATGTGACTAATTGATTCACCCATTTGCTATGCTAGTACGTAAATATTTGAACTCATCCGTTTACCCTGCTATTATATGATTAATATGTGACTATATGTTTACCATGCTATTATGTGACTAATTGATTCACCCATTTTCCATGCTAGTATGTAATTATTTGACTCATCCGTTTACTATGTTATACCTTGTTCAGTTATTTTGTGGGCTATGATTATCATTCAGTATTCCTATTTGCTATTTGTGTCTACCATTCTTGTACTTTTGGTTGTTATTTTCCGTTGCTTATGATATTCGTTTGGCTTAGTAATTGATGTTTACCTGACTTATTGATCTGCCATGTTTACACTTTTGTTCATGCTACTGGTTGATGAAGGAATATGGTTCAACTTATGTTATCTGTCTAGTTGACTTGTCTAGGTTGCCATGCTATGTTATTGTTTAGTTAATTCATTCAATTATGATGTTCGTTTGGTATTCCTACCTGATACATGTGACTATCATGCTTATACTGCTGTTAGTATTTCCGCTGGTTATGATACTTGATCTGTTGATTAACTGTGGGTTATCTGACTTGTGTGATTGCCATGCTTACATTCAATTTAGTTGCTTCCGTCTGCTAATAGAATTCAGCTTGGCTTATATGTATTCTGATTATCTGAATTATTTGTGTTGCCATATTTATGTTTAGTTGATACGCTGACTGCTATGCTTGTACACTGTTTGGTTACTTGTTTTGTTTATGATATTGTTTATCAACCCCTATTTGTTTATGTTTGGCATATGTATGTTTGGTTATTTATATGTGCTTATATTTAGTCGCTGATGCGTTGCTTTGTTTTGGTCTTTTTCAATTGTTGTTCTTCTTGTTATATGTTAATATTGTGTTATACAGGTTCCTCATTGACTCATTTTGTTCATTGCTATCACTTTGATATCAGTTTCCTTTGATTCTCTTCATACCTTTATCTTGTTTAGTTTTTATTTTGTCATATCTGTTCACTGGACTTTTTAAGCTCAGCCGCACTTTCTTTTCCATGCGGCAGGTACCTAGTAGGATGTTGGGCTTGATGGGCTGTGAGTAGGAGCATTAAGTGAACCGACCCTAGTTTCCAAATCTTATTGGACTCTTTTTGAAGATCATTGTTTGATATTACATTTTTGACATATTGGATTTTTTTTATTTTTCCTTGTAAGTCATTCGTTTATATGACTTGGTATTTTATTTTATAAGACTTCCGCTTGCAAAATTTTATTAGTATGTTCTGATATGACTCCATAATGTGACATTCGGACCCTTGTCGGGTTGGGGTGTTACAACGTGAAAGGTACAAAGGAGGTTAAATTATTGAAGATAAGGATCCTAAATTAGTCATCTCACATAGCCACTAATGGGATTTTGTTACGCTCTTTAGCCAAAATCGCGAATTTACAACAACAGTTCTTGTTCAAGGGCATTGTTCGCAAAAAGTTCAAACATTAGGTACACAACTCGCGCATTTTTTCGAGGATATTTTTCGCAAAAATGGCAAACATTAGGGACATAACTTGTAGTTTACCCTTATTTAAACTTTCAATTTAAAGACAATGTATAATTATTATAACTGGTTGTGTTAAGCTCATATGAAGGTGGTTTTCTTATAAGCACACGTGTGAATTTTAAATAGTAAACTAATAGATAATATTTACATGAGTTGTTGCTAATAATATAATCATGTAGTAAGTCATGTTCGTTTTAGGGTGTGTTTGTTATGACACTTTGGTAAGGGTTTTGGTTTCAAATGATTCTAAGGAATTGTTTGGTTGTTGCTTTATCCATGGGGATTGGTTGAAAGGCCCACAAAATGAATCCTGATCGGGCATAGCAAATATTCAACAGTGTATGTGAGCCACTCTTCAAGTCTCTCTTTATATCTCTTTCTTCTTATATAATTTAAAACATTACATTATACTCAATTTTAATTATTAAATATTTAAATTATACAAATAATATTATATTCCCTCTTATAATATTATTTCAATCAATACCAATTCATAATCCTAATTCAAACCTATTAAACAGAACAAACGGAACTTTAATATTCAAAATCCTATGCACATATGAAGTTTCAGATATAATGATTAATTTAAGGGTAAAAGCTATAAATGCTTAACGTACTTACCAAATAGACTCATTCTACATGCTATATTTTTTTTATTGTCAATATGCCTAATTAATTTCATATTTTTTTTTCATTACACATAACTTATATGGTTTGTTAAGGGTATTTCCGTCACTTCCCACGTCTTCATCTTCTACCTCCTTTAAACTAAGGGTAAAAGCCATAAAATGCTTAACGTACTTACAAAATAAGCTCATTCTACATACTATACTTTTTTTATTGTCAATATGCCTAACTAAGTTCGTATTTTTTTTTTCTTTTTTAAGTTTTATGTGATACGATTTTTTTTCTTTTTTTTTAAAATAAAGAATTTGTTGTTGTTGTTGAATCTTTATTTTGTTATTGTTTGGATGATACTTGTGATATTGTTGTTGAATCTTAAGTTATTTTGTTGGATTTAATTTGGATTATTTCATTTGATTGTATCTCAGGAAGCGTTTGTACTTGCTCCAAACATAATCAGCGGCTGAGAAGACTTGTTGTGAAGGGGAGAGCCCTGATTGATGGGCGGAGTCTTGTGGACTCCATTTTGAAGATTGAAGCTGGTTATGTGGTATTGATTATTTTGATTTGGGTTGTTGTTGGTGGGTTTGCGGTGGCCATAGAAGAAAGTGGTGGGCGGTGGAGCTCGGGGTGGCATTCTTTTACTGAACTATATGGCCGTTTATTTTTGGATTGGTGTTTGAAACTTAGTATTGATTGTTTGGGGTTCAAATTATGAGTTCTTTAAAATTCTTTACACTAGCAGCAACATAACTGGTTGTCAAACAGTCAAAGTCAAAGGTTTTAGTTTGTTTAAAGGAGGTAAAAGATGAAGACATAGGAAATGATGAAAATACTCTTAACAAACCATATAAGTTATGTGTAATGAAAAAAAATACGAACTTAATTAGGCATATTGACAAATAAAAAGTATAGTATGTAGAATGAGTATATTTTGTAAGCATGTTACCCTTATTCAATAAAGCTTTAAGGGCATTTAAGTCATTTCAAATGGGAGAAAGATTTAATTATGTGTAATGAAAAAAAAAACCGAACTTAATTAGGCATATTGACAATAAAAAAAAGTATAATATGTAGAATGAGTCTATTTTGTAAGTACGTTAAGCATTTATGGCTTTTACCCTTAATTTAATATAAGAACAATAATGATAACAAAAATTGTTTTCTTTAAATATAAAGATGAGCTTCTGAGAGGTGGCGTGCCGAATTGGCACCGTTTGGATGATACTAGTTTTTCTCCCAACCAAATATGGAGGTACCGTTCTTGAAACCAAAGATATGTCCGGTGCATTCCTGTTGCGACTATTGTTTTGCTTATATCATCAGTAAATAAACTTTATGTTCATTTGATTTTCTTATAATTTTTCTAAACTAAAAATACGCTTGATAACCTAAACATATAGGTTGGTTGTATGATTTGAAATTCGCCGGAAAAAAATAGAACGTGAGATTTGAAATAAGCCTCACAATCGAGGTTAATTTAGTTTAATAAATGTTTGCAAATAAAATACACATTTATTACCATTACTAATATATACAACTGGCAGAAATGTTGATAAAATTTTAAAAGGTACACTTTTGAGGGGTCATTTAAGCCCTTAATTGATCACTTTTGTATCCATTACCACTTTATTTCGTTCCTTTTCACTTTTTAGGTCTTTTGAAGGCAAATTGCTGGAATGACACTTATTCAGACGAAAAGGCGCGAATATACGAAGAAAATGACCAAAGTCAAGAATCGAGACACTCAAGCTGCTGAAATTAAAGGGGACGGCGTCACTGCTTAACTGCGACGCCGTCGCGAGACATCTTGAGACGACTCAGAGAGCAAATTGCTAATTTACAAGTGACGACATCAGGTTTAAAAGAGTAGGGCGTCGCAACTCAGACGGCCTAGATTTAGATCCAGACGGCGTCATAGATTGAAGCCGACGGTGTCACGAGCATAAGGTGACGCCGTCACAGAGTTGACGTGGCCAAGACGAAACCCTAATGGTGGCGACCCGATGGCGTCACAATCAAAGAGTGACGCCGTCGCATTTTGTAACACTATATATAGAATCCGAATTTTTCAGTTTTTAGAGAGGTAGTTTTGTGGAGTAAAAACCTAAACCAACCCAAGGCTGTCTTGTACAATATCTTAGGGGTTCCATACCCTATTTTACAACAAGATAAGTGTTTTACTTCATTAATTCAATTATATCTTCAATTGTTTGTGTGTATGCTTGCATGTTCTCCATGTCCGGCTAATTTATTTGCGTGTTTGCTTAGATATATGAAACCTTGGTATTGAATATTGATTGTTTGTCTCTTATCTTAATTGTGATTGACCTAGTATTACGATAGGTCATTCGTTGTGTTATTAATGCTTGATTAGTCTTTGTTGAACCTTAGCTTATAGTTACTAGTGGAATTGTAGGCTGAATATCCAAAGATAACTTTAGTGTTAAGTTTATGAATCCTAGAGATTTCGTAGTCATTAACCTTAGGTAGCTTCAAAGAGTTAGGGATAAACGCATACCCTACGACCTTAGAAACACAACGCGTTAAGAATAAGGACGTGACAATTCAACCATCAATAGGAGATAACTAGGGAGTAATAACATCTAAGTAAACACATTTTTAATCATCGTAAGAGCACACAATAATAGACATAGACTACACTCACTTTAGCTTAGTTAATTAGATAATTAGATAAGTAGAGTAATCGGTAGAAATACCAATCCCCAAATCCAAACCCCGAGATTCGTACCTTTCCATTTTCTAAAAAAAACATAAAAAAGATAAAAATTAATCTTCCTAAACCCCAACCTTAGCGTAGTAATTTCTCAATAGCATTCCTATTCCCCTAGAGAACGATATGAATTCCCGAGGCTTACCCTAATACTACACTACAACGATTAGGTTCACTGCCTAGGGTGTTGAAAAACTTGCTCGACGAAAAGGAAGTTCCTTTGACCCCGAACGCGCGTTGTACGCGTATCAAGTTTTTGGCGCCGCTGTCGGGGAATAGAATAGCTAGTTAGATTTCCACATCGTTTAGGTTTCCTTCTTGATTCCTATCAAGTAAGTTTTTTTCCCCCATTTTTAGCTTCCTCGTAGTCTATCCCCCTTCTTCGTGACCTTTGTTGGTAACTCCATCACTTTTCATCATGGAAGGTGATAATCAACCACCACTCATCAACCCACCATCAAATGACCCGCCAAGAGGCCGTACTCTTAATGAATACTCGAGACCAAGCCACCTAGGCTATAGGAACACCATTGAGCTTCCCGACCAAGCCCAAACTACGGCCCTGCGATCCGACACCATCTGGTTGGTGCAAAACGGATGTGCATTCCATGGACTTCGTTCCAAAGATTCCAATCAGCATCTTAAGGATTTCCTTAAAATTGTCGATTCCATCGACCTCGATGCTACTACTCAGGAGACCACGCGTCTGCGTCTCTTCCAATTCTCTTTACGGGACCAAGCTAGTAATTGGCTTGAGCGACTCCCCGCCGGCTCCATCTCAAGTTGGGATGATCTCACCTCTCGTTTCCTTGCTCAATTTTTCCCACCGAGGAGAACTACTAAGCTTAGGAATGAAATCTTGATGTTCCAACAACGTCAAGGTGAATCTCTCTACGAAGCATGGACTCGATTCAAGGACTTACTCCATAGAGTCCCTCATCATGGCATTGATCTTTGGCTTCAAGTCCAACTCTTCTATGATCATGTCAACTTCCCCACTAAGCGATCCATTGACCAAGCGGCCGGTGGAAAACTTAGTGATTTCACCGCGGAAGAATCGTGGGGTATAATAGAGGACCTTGCTCTCTATGACAACAAAAGTTGGAATGACCCCCGTGAGTTGCCCAAAACCGTAAAGGCAATCTCCTTGCCTCCCATTGACTCACAATCTTCCGACCGTAGGATACTTGAGCTTGAAGATCAAGTTAAATTTCTAATGAGCTCTTACGAAAATCCTAAGTCTTCACGCCAAGTGAACAAAGTTTCTTCCTTGTGTGAGCCGTGTAGTGGTCCTCATAACACGCGCACTTGCACAAGACTCCCCGAACAAGCTTCCGTTGACTACGCATCCTCGCGTACCAATGGAATGGGAGGAAGATTCCCTACAACACCCGGACCTAGGACTTTTAATGACGCCCGAGAAGCATGGAAGGGCAAGCCCGACTTTTATTGGGGACAAACCAAAGAATTCACATATAATGATTTCTCATGGCCCCCATCTCACGGCCCTAACCAACAAAACATAGAAGGGATGTTGCAACACTTAGTCACATCCCAAGAAGCTCAAATAGCTAAGCTCTCGGACCGTTTTAACCAACAACAAGCTGAAATGGATAGGAAGATAGATAACCTCTTGAAAGCCATGACCAATAGTGATAGGAAGGTTAATGCTATCTCAACTCCCGAAGCCTCCGGTGTAGAGATTAAGGACCCAAGTAAGTTAGCTAAGCACGTTCAATTCGCCAATACCATCGCCTTAGTGAAACCTAATAGAATAAATGACGAAACGAACCATGAGACGGTACTTGAGGTTAGTGAAACTCCTAGGAATGAAACAACCGAGGAATTAGATGAAGTAGGCAATGAATATTTCAATAGGTTTCCTACGGAAGAAGAACTCTCTCGCCACCCACACTTAGTACGTGACCTCCGTCACATGTATGTTAGGAGAAGCCCTAGGATCAAGTTTGGAAACCCTTGGAATCTTAACATACCATGTTGCATAGGACACCTTTTCGTGGCAAAGGCCTACATTGATCGCAAGTCCCCGATAAATATCATGACTAGAACCTACTATAATTGGGTAATAAAGAAGCCTATCCCAACTAGGCAAGATCCCGATAATCCTAGGGTTAGTTGCAATTTTCTTGGTAGAGTTAAGGGATTGCCCGTCTATGTAGGAAGTTTTACTTTTCCAACGGATTTCATAGTTGTGAACGATATTAGTACGGCCTCCCACGTTATTCTAGGAAAGCCTTTCATAGAAAACACCGGGATGACTTATGATCCATCGTTAGGAATAGTGAGATTCAAGGATGAGACCGATGATGTAGCCTACCAAATGCCCTTTAAGATTGAGAAATTTTCATCACTATCCAATGATGAAAAAGAACTTAAGCTATCGGTCTACGATAGGAATGAAGAAGATAAGGAAAAGGGAGTTGATTATGTGATGAATAAGATTTTCGGGTTCTATAAGGATTGCTTGAAACTAGGACCGGAATATAGAACGGATTGGGGAGAAGATGACTTCTTAGAAAGATGCATAATAGGGCATTACTATAACATGGAAAACCCCAATAGAGACCGTCATGAGGAAGAAGGTGACGGTAATGAAGTTACGTAGGGGCACGACTTCGAGTCTATCTACAAGACTCATAAATAAAGAAAAGCGCTTCGTGGGAGGCAACCCATGCTTAATTGTTTGCTTGTTTGTGTCGTATATCTTTTATTGATTGTTTATTCTCATGTTTAAATTTGTAAAAATGCTTTATTTTGTCTTTAACCTCGTCTTAATTACATATAAAGGTATTTTACATAAGGGATAAGTGTAGGGAGGATTACACACGTTTTCAAAAAGAACGTGAACATGGGAATTACAATTATTTAAAAGATATACATGTGTGTTTGTTCGAGTCAAATGCTTGTATCGAGTCATAATGGACGTTTTACAGAAATTTTTTCCAGATTCTAAAGATAAAAAATTTCCAGAATTTTTTCCAGAAAATCGCAGACCAGTTTCTGTCAGGATAACCTGACGGTGTCAGGGTCGCAACCTGACGGCGTCAGGAGGAGTAGAAACTGCTTACTATTTTTTCTCGTTTTCTGAGCTACTTATAAATTTTTGGAATTTTCCAGGTCTTAATTTTCCAGAAAATCTGTAAACATCCATTCCACAAGCATTATATCCTAGTTTAGTAGAGTCTTATATATATTGTTACCGCCGATTTTACTCGAAGGTTTTATTTGTTTTCTTCAAGTGTGCAGGTTTAATTTATCAAGAAGAAGATACATAAGATTGGAAGGAGCCTTTAACGTAAACACTTTTCTTGAAGAAAGATTTAACCACTACTTCACACGGATCCTACCGAGCTAATCAGGGGAGTACTAGTTTCTTTCTTTTTTAATTACCTTCCATTATCATAAATTTGATACTTTCGGGGAACATTGGGGACAATGTTCAGTTTAAGTGTAGGGAGGGAAAATAAAACGAGAACTTTGAAACTATGCTTATCCTTGACTATTTGCTTTGTCCAATTTCATTTGTGTAATAAACCATGAGAAATATCGGTTAGCGTAATTTTGGCACCAAACTTAAAATGTTTCATGACATATAGGAGTGGGCCATTAGTCTTAATAAAGCGTCTCATGGATAGGAAGTTATATGACTAGCACAAAAACCCTTTACCACTTAAATTCCACCCAAAATGTGAGGATCGCCCTTAGATTTGTAGGAATTAAAGCATTCCACTTTAATGCTTCGAGAGTGAACCGGTAGTTTAATAGATTCTAGAACTTGTTTTGTGATGCATTCCGAGATCGCTAGTAAGACTACACTTGTGTAGTTAGGAATAACTAAATGATAGGAGGCATTAGGATAACCCTTGTTTGATACCCGTAATATAATTACTTCTTCCACATCGGTTGATTAATTCCCCCACACCCTTGCATTGTACTCATCTTTAGTACACGATACCCCTAGTTAACCCCTCAGAGCCTATCCTTTTCGCGGTTCTCGTGATGTTTTGGTCTTCCGGAATATCAATGAAGAGCATTGTTTACAATCCACCCCCAAATGTACACCCAAATCGTCTTAGCCTACCTTGTATGCACTCACTTTTAGTGCATTATTGTTATCATACTAAACCCTTAGTTCATTTATCTAGTTGCTTGCATAAGTTGCTAAGTCGAGTCATATCCTTTGTACACAGTTTTGGGACGATTGGGACTCATGGGAAAAGTTAAATTTTATGAAATGACGGGAAGGGAATGTTAAATTCAAATTCCCTTTATTTGCATAATAATGTACTCCAAGTGTTTTGATCTTTTCAATTCGGGTCAAATTAGTGTTACAGTAATAAAAACTCAAGTGTAGGGATGTGCCTATAAATCCCTATTATTTTGATATTATCGTAGAGGATGGTAGAGTAAAAGTGTATTAAAAAAAATCGAAAAAATAGAGTGTTAAAAAAATGAAAAAACATACGGGCTACCATCCTACATCTATCTTTAAATTTATGTTTGTTTGTTTCAATTTATCTAGAGTTTAGAGTGTCGAGTCTTGGCTTAGCAACGCCATTCTTCGCATGCTTGTAACATAAAGATTTTTGACTTGCCACCACTAAATTGCCTATCCCACCAAACCCTTTGTTTCCCTACCGTAAGCCTAACGTTACAACCCTTTAAAAGACCTCTTGGATAGTTTTTCCTAGGTGCTTACGCCTAAGCGATGGAGGTTTGATCTAGTCTCAAGCCTATGGTAATCTATGTACTAGGACCGGTTAATGAGTGTTTATCTTCTAATTCCAACTTGATATATTTCATATACACCCGAGAGATGAGAGTATCCAAACACCACTTGTGAGGTGCTAGTATGTAATTTCCGTGTTTGTTATGACTTTTGCGGGGCTTATATGTGTTGTGAATCGTTATAAACTAATGCTTCATGACCCCTAACTTATAAATCAATTGGCTAAAAGCACATTTGCTTGAGGACAAGCAAATACCAAGTGTAGGGATATTTGATAAGGATTTAAAAGGTACACTTTTGAGGGGTCATTTAATCCCTTAATTGATCACTTTTGTATTCGTTACTACTTAATTTCGTTCCTTTTCACTTTTTAGGTCTCTTGAATTGCTGGAATGACACTTATTCGGACGAAAAGGCGCGAATATACGAAGAAAATGACCAAAGTCAAGAATCGAGACACTCAAGCTGCTAAAATTGAAGGGGACGGCGTCACTGCTTAACTGCGACGCCGTCACGAGACATCTTGAGACGACTCAGAGAGCAAATTGCTAATTTACAAGTGACGACATCAGGTTTAAAAGAGTAGGGCGTCGCAACTCAGACGACCTAGATTTGGATCCAGACGGGGTCAGAGATTGAAGCCGACGGCGTCACGAGCATAAGGTGACGCCGTCACAAAGTTGACGTGGCCAAGACGAAACCCTAATGGCGGCGACCCGACGGCGTCACAATTAAAGAGTGACGCCGTCGTATTTTGTAACACTATATATAGAATCCGGATTTTTCAGTTTTTAGAGAGGTAGTTTTGTGGAGTAAAAACCTAAACCGAACCAAGGCTGTCTTGTACAGTATCTTAGGGTTCCATACCCTATTTTACAACAAGATAAGTGTTTTACTTCATTAATTCAATTATGTCTTCAATTGTTTGTGTGTATGCTTGCATGTTCTCCATGTCCGGCTAATTTATTTGTGTGTTTGCTTAGATATATGAAACCTAGGTATTGAATATTGATTGGTTATCTCTTATCTTAATTGTGATTGACCTAGTATTGTGATAGGTCATTTGTTGTGTTATTAATGCTTGATTAGTCTTTGTTGAACCTTAGCTTATCGTTACTAGTGGAATTGTAGGCTGAATATCCAAAGATAACCTTAGTGTTAAGTTTATGAATCCTAGAGATTTCGTAGTCATTAACCTTAGGTAGCTTCAAAGAGTTAGGGATAAACGCATACCCTACAACCTTAGAAACACAACGCGTTAAGAATAAGGACGTGACAATTCAACCATCAATAGGAGATAACTAGGGAGTAATAACATCTAAGTAAACACATTTTTAATCATCATAAGAACACACAACAATAGACATAGACTACACTCACCTTAGCTTAGTTAATTAGATAATTAGATAAGTAGAGTAATCAGTAGAAATACCAACCCCCAAATCCAAACCCCGAGATTCGTACATTTCCATTTTCTAAAAAAAACATAAAAAAGATAAAAAATAATCTTCCTCAACCCCAACCTTAGCGTAGTAATTTCTCAATAGCATTCCTATTCCCCTAGAGAACGATATCAATTCCCGAGGCTTACCCTAATACTACATTACAACGATTAGGTTCACTGCCTAGGGTGTTGAAAAACTTGCTCGACGAAAAGGAAGTTCCTTTGACCCCGAACGCGCGTTGTACGCGTATCAAATGTAATGGGGACAAAACACTATTCATTTAGAAGGAAAAAAAATGGCCCCGTTATCGATTATAAATATTTTCAAAATACCTCTTGCGTTATACAACATTTACATAAATCCCCTAAGCTATAAACATTTTCATGAAAACCTTCTACACAATAAAATATTTTGTTTTAAAACACGTTATTCGTAAAAAAAATATTTTTACAAAAACCCATTACGATATAAAACATGTAAGTCAAAAAATATTTTCAAAAAAATCCTCTACACTATATAACATTTACGTAAAAACCCCTAAACTATAACCATTTTCACAAAAAAAATACCTATAGTATAAAAATACTTTCATAAAATCCCCCTAACCTATAAACATATTCATAACTTTTTTTTATAAAAATCTATTGTGCTATAAAAAATTTTCATAAAACCCCCTAATTTATAAAAAATTTAAATATCTTTCTAAAAATTATAACTGAGAAAAATACAAATTATTAGAAAACATAGCATATTACATACTTTGTTCTATATATTTTTTTAAACCCCCATTTCAGCTTTTATAAAATTAACGACTATTTTATATAAATTTTGATAAACTCTCTTACACAACAAAAAAATTCATAAAACCCCCTAATCTATTAAAAGTTTCATCAAAACCCCCTTATGTTGTAAAACATTTTCATAAAACTCCCTAATATATAAGCATTTTCATTTTGGTATATCTAGAGGACGATTGGTTTTTTTATAAATTTGGAAGTCATTTAAAGTTTTAACTATCCTTATAAAATATAACTAAGTAAATACATAACAATTTATTATTTTGAAAGATAAATTATATTGTGTAGTTTAGTTATACGCATAGCTAACAAATAAAACCAATCCTAACACGTATATATTAAACGAAATTATAGATTACTTACTCCTTAATAAATACAGTTTGAATGTGTGAACTTAAAAGTGGCTATAAACCAATTAAGTAAATTACAATAAAAGTTACATTAAGGCGCAAAATCTTTTTTTTAAAAACGTATGTCGTTGTAATGCGCGAAACTTTGTTAATCCTCGTCAACTACATAACACATAAAGCATCTATAGTCCAATGCAATACTTTCTTTAGAATCATATGTACACCTGATTCTAGCTTTTATCCTTATAAATTGACACGATTAATGCATATGCACATAAAACATCTATAGTCCAATACAATACTTTTTTTAGAATCATTTGTCCACCTATTTCTAGCTTTTATCCTTATAAATTGGCACGATTAATGCATATGCACATAAGCATCTATAGTCCAACACAATACTTAAGCATCTATAGTCCAACACAATACTTTCTTTGGAATCATTTGTACGTCTGTTTCTAGCTTTTATCCTTATAAATTAGCACGATTAATGCATATGGGTTTTGGTAAAAGTGAATGAGAGTTTTTTTTCAACGTTAAAGGTGCATGGGATGCCTCATAGAGATGTTTTGACAACATATTAACTAAAAATAACACATTTTTCGATGCCAAAACCGGTATTTCCCATACGAGTCATGTACCAATTGAAAATGGTACTTTTTTTAGCTTGTTTTGTAGTTCCCGATAACGTGCCTAGTATAGTGAACCAGTAATGTTACGCGTTGGTGTCGGTACGGTTTCTGCATGGTCCTCTTTTTTCGATACATGCTCATCCCTAGTCTACGGGCATTTGCTAAACTTAGAAAATTGTTCTAAAAGATTTGAAAACTGAGAATTTCACAGTCAGAGTTCATAAAATTAAATTTCCGATTACATTATTTCTAAAGTTTTGAACTTAATTATTAAATTTTATTGGCCACTTATAGTATATTGTTACTTTTACATTTAACCCCTGGAGTTTTATACATTACCATCTCTTTTAAAGTTTTGTTTTCATTTAGACATTGTTAGGATTTAGAAAATACATGTATTAAAGTGTCGGTCACCTCAAGTATATGTAATCGCTGGAAAGCTCGTAGTCGTAGCTATTTAATGTTAGTTAGAATTTAGTTAAGTAACACCGTGGAGGACGGACGGGTCTTTACCCACTGTATGCCTAATCCACAGCCCGTAGGTGGCGTTTTATGTAAGGTACTATAAATACCCTCTACCTCCCAAGGTAGAGGGTTGTAGCTCATAATAAGATTTTACTTTCTCTCACTAAGTTCCCAAACCTCTTAGCTTTCTCTCTCTAAAAACCTATAGTGTAGGCCCCATTATAATCATGGTTTGATGTGTTTGTGAAATCCAATATGTTACAAATGGTATCAAGAGCCATGGTTTGATCATCTCTCTTACATATTCTTGGATTTCTAGTGGTTTTATATGATTTTTGGGTTTGAAAAAGCTTAGTGGTATTTGCATCATTTGTACTATTTCTAGTGTTAAAGTTTGGATTTTGATTGTACTTTTGTGTTTAGAATCATCATAAGTTAGGTTGTGATTTGGAAGGCTTGAATCACTGTGGTTGGATTGGTTTTGGATTAAAAAGTGGCGTTCTTGTTTGGTTTAAAGGAAGCGATTTGTGCCTCGTACACCTTTTCTGACGAGCGATTTGTCCTTGTCTGGAAGCGACTTGTGTCAGTTGCGAATCACTTATTTAAGCAATTTGTTCGGTTAGTGGTTTTACTTGTGCGGTGAAGCGATTTGTCATTTTCAGCGACTTGCTTATTGAAGCGAGTTGTAAGTTTAAGCGACTTGTCTTGGTTAAGCGATTTGTCACTTTAAGAGGTTTATTGGTTTAAGCGATTTGTATGGTTAAGCGACTTGCTTATTGAAGCGAGTTGATTGTTTAAGCGATTTCTTAGTTGATGCGACTTGTCACTTTTGAGCGATTTGTTGTCTGGGCAATTTGTCTTGTTGAGCGATTTGTCTCTTGTGACTTTGTGCTTTTCTTCTTGATTACACTTTACGGTTTTCTCTTGATTTAGTAAAATCCCGTGAAAGAATCTATTTCCCGGTTTAATTAATGAGTTTTAAAATCCCGTAGAATTTGTAATCATGTCTACCAACGTATCCACTATCATCTCTTATGTTGCTGAAGACGTTCAAGCTGCTGGATCCGATACTCGTCCACCTATGCTTGACAAAACTGATTATGACTCATGGGCTCAACGAATTAGGTTGTACTGTTTAGGAAAGGAGAATGGGGTTAACATTCTCAAATCAATTGATGAAGGACCTTATCAGATTGAAACTACCAGAGACACACTTGAAACTGCTGCGGATGGTACAGTGATCTTAGGTTTGGACAGACCAAAGACGTATGATGAGCTCAATGATAAGGAGAAAAAGAGATACGATGCTGATATCAGGGCTTCAAACATTATACTTCAGGGTCTTCCAAAAGACATCTACAAATTAATCAATCACAACACTGAAGCCAAGGCAGTTTGGGACAATGTTAAGATGCTTCTCTCTAGTTCTGAATTGACCAAAGAAGACAGGGAATCTCAATTGTATGATGATTTTGAGAACTTCGAAATGAACCCTGGAGAAAGTGTCACTGAATACTATGTGAGGTTCCACAAACTTGTGAATGATATGAGGAATATCAAAATGACCATGCCAAATATTCAGCTCAATTCAAAGTTTGTGAACAACATGAATCCCGCATGGCACAAATTTGTCACCTCAGTCAAGTTAACCAAAGGATTAAGGAACACCAACTATGAGCAATTGTATGCCTTCCTACTTCAGAATGAGAAGCATGCTATGTTTGAACGAATGATTCTTGAAAAGTTCAAATCTAATCAGGGAGAGGCTAGCTCATCAAATGACTCAACAACATTCTACACAAATGTAGGAATTACTACCAAAGCTTCACAAGTCATACCTACTGGAAATGGTAACCACAAACTCATTCCTGATCCAAGTTTTAAGCAACCTGATGCTGAAGCAACCATGGAATATTTCATCAATCAACTGGCTCTTATGGTTAATCAAAATCGGAACCTCACTCCTCACACTAACAATGATATCAGAACTGCATCCAATCTACACAATCATGCTATTGTCAGAGATGGTAAGATCATGGTGCAACCAGTGCAAGGAAGACAGCATGAACAAGGAAAGGGTGGAGTAGGTGGAGGGTATGTGGCTAATCAGAACCGTGGAAGGAATGCAAATCAAGGAAAGTCAATCAAGTGCTAAAACTGTGGGGGTGAAGGACATATTGCAAGGAACTGCACGTCTCCAAAACGCCCTCAAAATGCAGAGTATTTCAGGGACAAGATGCTGCTGGTGCAAGCTCAGGACAGTGGAGCGGTTTTGGATGAAGAAAATTTGTTGTTTCTTGCTGAGGGAAATGCCAAAACCTATGATGCTGATGTGGATGAGCAGCCAATTCAGGAAATAGGTCACAATCATCAAAATGCCTTTCAAGTCGCTGACTGTGATGCATTTGACTCTGATGTCGATGATGAACCTACTGCCCAGACAATCTTCATGGCTAGCATTTCACCAATGGTCTCTCCAAAGGTCTCATCACCACAGCAGGCTGGTCCATCCAAAGATTCAATCATTTCAGAGGTATTAAAACTATACAATGAAGTTGATGAGCAAAAGATACATAACGAAGTACAATCACATGAAACTAATGAATCAGATATAGATAATGTGGGTAATAGTAATATTGTCCCATATGATCAATATGTGACACAAAGTGAAAGTGAGATTGTACCAAGTGATGCATCTTCTGCAGTCAATGATGACTATATTTTTGATGAATACACTGCATGTGCCCCTGATGATTCTGTTATCTCTGAACTGAATGCCTATAAAGAACAAGTTGCTATTTATGAACAACGTGCTAAGTTTGAGTTAACTACCCGTGAGCAGGAAATGGATGACCAGATGCGTACAATTTTAGAAAAAGTAAGTTTAGGGAAGAAATATTAAAACAAGAGCTAGGTTCCTTAAAAAACAAACTAAACAAAACTGTTAAGCAAAAGCAAGAACTTCAAGAAAATGTTAAAGTGCTTAAACAGGAATTTAATGCTAAGGAATCAAAACTTTTAACTGATTTTTCCAACTTAAAAACTTTGAAAAACAAGCTTGAAAATAAGTTGTACGTACAAGAAAATACCATTCAGACTGCTCACATGATCACTAAGCACAGAGTCTTAAGCGATAAGCATAGTATATCTCTTGTTGATGAACCAAATCCTGAGATTGGTAAGAAAGCAAAAGCTGCTCAAAAAGCAATCTATGATGGTAACGAAATTCTTAAACCTAGACAAATACCTACATGTGTTGAGTGCGCTGAGGAGGATATACAATTGGAAGAAATCAAGAGAGTGAAATCTGATAAGAAATCAAATGATCCTTGGTGCATCAAGTATAACATAACACCTAAACCCCATGATTACACTAAGGAAAATTGGATTGCCTTAAATAAGTTTAGACCTCAAACACTGTTAACACCAGAACAAGTTTTTTGGAAGAAAGACATGGATAAGCAAAAAGCTGAAGAACTTATTGAAAAGATCCCTCCTCTTAGGAAAGTACCCCCTGCTACTGTGTATCCTCCAAATACACCAATGCATCTAGTGCCTAGAACTCTCCCTACTAAAAGTAAGACCTTAATTAGCCTATATGTTGTAAACCAACTATTCGTTGATTTCGAGAAAACATGTAAGAAGCGAATCACACCTACAGGGATTACTGAAGGGGAAAGGGGTTTTTAGCAAACTAAAGAATGCTATTTAACTGAGGTCATACCTTTCTTTAAACAATTAAAATGTTAATTTGAGAGTCTTCAAAAAGGGATATACTCAGATATCAAAGAAATGGAAAAGGAATTTGATGCAATGATAGTTGAGGTCAATGATTATGAACGGGAACTCAAATATAATGAAATTGAAAGGAAGAATCTGCATATCTTAAATGAGAACTTAGTATTGAGTTGTGTGGCTCAAGATGTGTTTTATACTGTTACTAAGCATTCTATTACTGCTTCTCAATTTCATTAATTATCTGTTGCTTTGAAAGTTTCCCATGATCGTATCATTGAGCTTGAAAACAAAAACTCAAAACTAAATGAGAAAATTGACCAGGATGATCACGATAATTTGGTAAAACATTTTTCTAAGCTAGAAGTTGAACATTTGAATTTGCAACTAAAATATCAACATCTTAAAGAAAATGTCAAAACCTCAAACATCAAGACATCCTCAAATGTTCCAGAGTTTGATGCAGTTTTTGAAATAAACAAACGTGATGAACAGATTCAAGCTCATTGTAACACGATCAGAAAGTTGAAAGCCCAAATTTCACAATTAAAGGGTGAAAAGAACAATGTGTCTGGCTCCCAAATGCTTCCTCCTTTAGATTCTCAATTTTCTCAAAACTTTCATCTTCAAAACATCATTAATGTATTACAACAAGAAAATGAGAGTTTTATAGAAGAAAATGAAAAGGTCAAACGACACTTCAAAGAGTTATACGATTCAATGAAAGTCACTCGTGACAAAAACAATGAAAAAAATAACTTCGTTACAAAAGGAAATTGAGAATCTGAAGAGTCAGGAAAAAGAGAAAATGCCACTTGTCTTTAATGAGAATGTTGCATCAAAGTCTTCTGCAGACTCTAAACATACTGTGACTGTTAAATACCTTCCTCCTCATCTTAGAAATAATGAACTTGTGTTTCATAACTATTTCTTTCACCTTAAGGATAGTCTAGAATGTCTTCGTGAGATTGTAGAAGAGGATCACATAAATAAGCCACTTGATAGTGAAATTAGGTTTGCTTGCATACAGGCCAAACGATCTCAGGAGCTGTTAGAATGTTTAAGAGCAACATGTCCTAAATCCTTATGTGAGAAAGATAAAGCTGTGATGCCTTGCTCTATGCCTAGTGTTAAGAAAGTGAACTTTAATGTGCCTTCAAGTAGTTCAGATCCCAGCACTTCTAAACCTGAAATGTAAAAAGTAGCAAAACCAACTAATGTTCCCATTCCCTCTACAGGAGTAAAAAGTGACACCAAAGCGAGCAGGTAAAAGCCTAAAGGCAACACAAAGAATGACAGGACCTTGCAAGCTAGGAATGTTCAGTGGAAAAGAGTAGAAGATCACCTTAGGAAGAATGAAACTTTGTTGAATAAAACGAATCGTGTTGATTCTAGTGTTAGCTCTAAGCATGTTGTAATTAATGCGAATTCTGCTACTTTTGGCAAAACATGTAATGATGATTGCTTGGTTTCTGTTTCTAATCATGTATGTGGTGTGAATGATTTGATTAATGCTGTTAAATACCCAGTTAAAATTGTTAATGCCAAAAATCAAGTGAAGAAGGCTAGTAAGCAAAGGCGGAAGAAGGTTAGAAAACATTGGAAACCCACAGGAAGAAAATTTAGTAATATAGGTTATCAGTGGATACCTACTGACCACAAACTTAATCTTAAAGAGATGTGCCCTAAATTATGTAAGTCAATGCCCAATAGGAAATGGATGCCCACTGGTAGAACTATACCTTTAAGAAGTGAACATACCTTGAATAGATCTACTGTTTCTACTAGCCCGACATCTACCACTAATGATTGTATTGACTCTGCTTCTGATGTGGATGTTCCAATCTCTTTGTCTAACCAAGTGGAACCCATTATTGCATGGGGATCCCAATTATCCAGTTATCCATTCTTGTCTGTGTTCAACTACAGGTCGTTCAAATTGTTCTGTGGTACATGGACTCATGATGTTCCAAGCATATGACTGGAGATCGCTCGCGGCTCATGAACTTCATGAGTAAATTTATCGGGACTGTTAGATTCGGGAATGACCATTTTGGTGCAATTATGGGTTATGGAGACTATGTTGTTGGTGACAGTGTAATCTCCAGGGTATATTATGTTGAAGGTCTTGGTCATAACCTGTTCTCTGTTGGTCAATTCTGTGATTCCGATCTAGAGGTGGCTTTTAGAAAACACACTTGTTTTGTTAGAGAACTTGATGGTGTGGAACTGTTAAGAGGAACACGTGGTTCAAACCTATACACCATCTCTATCGAAGACATGATGAAGTCTTCTCCAATCTGCTTGTTGTCAAAGGCTTCGAAAACAAAGTCATGGTTATGGCATCGCCGTCTCAATCACTTGAACTTCGGCACCATTAATGATCTTTCCAGAAAGGACCTTGTAAGAGGCTTACCCAGATTAAAGTATGAAAAAGATCATCTTTGTTCAACATGCCAATTGGGAAAAAGCAGGAAATATGCCCACAAACCCAAACCCGCAAACTCAGTTATGGAAGTTCTTCATACTCTTCATATGGATTTGTGCGGACCTATGAGAGTGCAAACGATAAATGGGAAGAAATATGTTTTAGTCGTTGTTGATGACTACTCTCGATTTACTTGGGTTAAGTTTTTGAGGACAAAGGATGAAACTCCAGATGTCATCATCAAACTTATCAAGCAGCTTCAGGTTCGACTTAATAAGACTGTTAGAATTATTCGAACAGACAATGGCACTGAGTTTTTTAACAAAGACCTAAGTCAATTATATGAAAGCTTTGGAATCAGTCATCAAAGAAGTGTTCCACGCACGCCTCAACAGAACGGTGTAGTTGAAAGACGAAATCGAACCCTTGTTGAAGCTGCAAGAACAATGCTAATATACTCAAAGGTTCCAATGTTTCTTTGGGCTGAAGTCATTGCCACTGCTTGCTACACCCAAAATCTTTCCCTCATACACACCTCACATGGAAAAACTCCTTATGAACTTGTCCATAAACGAAAACCTGATCTCTCCTACCTTCGTGTATTTGGTGCTTTGTGCTATCCAACGAATGACGATCAAGATTTAGGTAAATTAAGAGCTAAGGCGGACATTGGAGTTTTTGTGGGTTATGCACCAAACAAGAAGGGTTACCGAATCTACAACAAAAGAACTCGAGATATCATGGAAACTATTCACGTCACGTTCGATGAGCTGTCTGGGAAAATGGCTCCTGGACAATCAAGTTCTGGACCCGCATCACAACATTCATTAAGTACTCCCATTAGTTATTCTCTTATACAAAATCCCTCACCAGCAACTCCATATGTACCCCCTTCGAAAGATGATTTGAAGAAACTGTTTAATCCAATGTTTGATGAACACTATGAGCCTATTGCTAATGACTAGTCAACATAGATAACCCCTCAGTTTCTATGTCATTGAGTCAAGATGCGCCTACTGATGATCACTCAGTCTCATCATTAAATCCTCAATCATCGAGTGTACATCATGGAATTGTCTCTGGCACCTATGATGGAGATAACCCCTTTGCTACTCCCGAAGATGCTCTCTTTGAGAACATATTTGCTCCTGAACCATCATCAGAACCATCTTCATCAGGGGAAAACGACTTTGCTACTTCAGTTCCTCAACAACAACCACACGAACACCTTAGAAAATGGACACATGATCATCCATTGGACAACATCATTGGAAACCCCTCTCGTCCAGTATCCACTCGTAAAAAACTTGCAACTGATGCCTTATGGTGCTTCTTCAACTCCGTACTATCTAAGATCGAACCAAAAGACGTTAAAACTGCCATGAATGAAGACAGCTGGTTCAATGCCATGCAAGAAGAAATTCATGAGTTCGATCGACTAGATGTATGGGAATTAGTACCTGCTCCTGACTGTGCTATGATCATTGCTCTAAAGTGGATCTTCAAAGTAAAACTTGATGAGCATGGTGATGTGTTAAAGAACAAGGCTCGATTAGTTGCAAAAGGATACCGTCAAGAGGAGGGTATTGACTTTGAAGAATCATTTGCTCCAGTTGCACGTATCGAGGCAATCAGAATCTTCCTGGCTAATGCTGCAAGTAAGAACATGGTAGTCTATCAGATGGATGTAAAGACAGCCTTTCTTAATGGAGATCTTAAAAGCCAACCTGAAGGTTTTGTGAATCCAGAGCATCCTACTCATGTCTATCGCTTGAAGAAGGCTCTTTACGGTTTGAAGCAAGCTCCAAGGGCATGGTACGATACACTATCAAAGTTTCTTCTATCTACTGGATTCAGCAAAGGAGCAGTTGATCCGACATTGTTCACCAGAAAGTCAGGAAAACACTTAATTCACGTTCAAATCTATGTTGATGATATTATTTTTGCCTCGAATGACCCCAATGAATGTGACCGTTTTTCTAAGGAGATGGGATCCAAATTTCAAATATCAATGATGGGACAAATGTCATTTTTCTTGGGATTACAAATTTCACAAAGTCCCGGAGGCATTTTTATCAATCAATCTAAATATGCTAATGAGATTTTAAAGAAATTTGGATTTGATTCTTGTGACCCTGTTGACACTCCCATGGTGGAGCGTACTAAACTGGATGAGGACCTCTCAGGGATCATGGTTGATCAGACTAAATATCGTAGTATGATTGGGTCCCTGATGTACCTTACTGCCAGTAGACCAGACATTCCGTTCGTTGTATGCATGTGTGCTAGATACCAGGCTAAGCCTACTAAAAAGCACCTTGAAGCGGTTAAACGGGTCTTTCAGTATCTCCAAGGAACCATCAACATGGAACTTTGGTACCCGAAGGACACCGGTATGTCACTAACAGCATATGCAGATGCTGACCATGCAGGATGTCAAGATACACGTCGAAGCATGTCAGGAGGTGCTCAGTTTTTGGGTGATAAGCTTGTGAGCTGGTCTTCAAAGAAACAAATGAGTACTTCTATATCCTCTACAGAGGCAGAATACATAGCCATGTCATCTTGTTGTGCTCAAATCCTATGGATGAGATACCAATTATCTGACTATGGCTTTAAATTCAACAAAATCCCTCTATATTGTGATAACAAAAGTGCCATTGCTCTCTCATGCAACAACGTTCAACATTCAAGAGCAAAGCATATCGACATTCGACATCATTTCATCAGGGAGCAAGTGGAGAACGGTGTGACACACGGTAAATTTTCACTAAAATTTAATTGATAATTTGTAATTTATTATTGCTAAGCATAAGTCATTAAGCATGCATAAGCTTTACCTGATCATTTGAGCAGTTAACTCGCATACTGTAGACTATTTCATCACTTTTTCATTCATATCATTTTATGAATATTTCATTTCATTTTGTCTTATGATGAAATTGTAAGACGAGAGGTTATCTCGTTTACCCCAGTGACCGACACTGCACGCGTACCGACACTATGATAAGGACTTGATAAAAACAAACGACAAAAGTCCGTGATATGGAATATTACCAAAAATCAAAAATATTTCAGACGCGTAACAATAAGATACTACGTTATAAAAATTATCAAACAATGATACCTCTGTCACAGTTTAATATCGCGGGACACAAAATATTTAACACACTATCACTTAGATAAAAAAATTCTATAATACTCAACCACAATTAAAATATAAGGGCAACACAAGTACATGTACACAAATATTTCCTAAGTATACATTACATATACATATACTCTTACTTACATAAATTTCTTTTACTTATATTACCTTTACAAGAAAACATTTTACAAAACTTTGAGGTATTTTCCCTTTATCTCTCTTCCCACTCACGACAAAAACAAAACAAAAGCAGAGAAAATAAGATTTGCAAATCTTCATCTTCAACCTCCCTCTACCTCTAGACCTACGCCCCATCTAGGTCGGATCTTCCAAAAAGGGAAAACCCAACATGCTATCCCATCATATTCTTCTCTTCCATACCAAAACCAAGTAAGTTTTTGGTCTCTCCAAATCTCCTCTTTGATGCGCCGTTTACGATTCGAAAAAGACAAGAAGAACCAAGACAAAATTCATCCAAGAAGAATCATATCTTCACCTCAATCTACCTTGAACAAAATCCAAGATTAGCCTAAGATTTTGGAAGTTAGCCCCATTCGGCTTCAATCCAAATACCCAAGAGGAGTAAAGTGAGGTCAAAGACCCTCTACAAGACTTCCTATTTCACTAACTCGAGCCAGGAGAGTTACCCTCATTCATCATTTACTTACCTTTCTCCAAACTCTTCATCTACTGGTGGCAACAAGCATTCGTTTTCATTAGGATCGAGTCAAGGAAGGTTAGAGTTGGGCTCAGTTTCAGTCTCGAGTTAGCTACCATCCTCGTCCGTTTCATCTCCTTTGATAAGGTTTAACATTTTCCTTCTTGTAATTTTCATTGTATTATGAAACTGGATAGTGAGAGGTTAAGGTTGATACTTTGTAATGAGTCGTGTTTGTGATTTTCGGATTATAAAGTTACTATCCAAATTGGTGTATTGTGTCAAAAAGTGTTATGCATCCGGTTATGTTAATCACCATCCTTCCTTATTTTTGGGTTGGGTACAGTCTCGATGAGAACCCACTTGGGTACTCGAGGCATCCATCAGTCAATGTCCACATTGTTGTTTCATATTGATATAGGCCTTATGATAAAGAAACCATTTTTATGTTATAACAAATTGTTAACAAGAGAAGTGGATTTTGTTGCCGCAGTGTCTTACGTCTAGAATTTGGTCGCACTTGTGTGAGTCGTGTTTAATCCTCATTAGAAGTCGAAAATCTCGCTATGGTTGTACCACAATGACTCGACAAGAAGTATTAACTTATAAATCTTAGAGTAGTCTTGGCTTGTGACATTTAGTCTTAAGGATAGATACATAATGGAAAAGAAAATGGGTGGGTTGATTTCGTTAGGAGTCAAGACCCCAACCGGAATAAACCGTAGTTGTTTTTCTTCAAACCATACGTGGTTACCAAGCTCAATAAAAAGGATCTTATGAGTGTTAGTAACATGTATGTTTCTGCCATGGGTAGCAAAGAAAAACACCCCCGAAGGGTGTTTACTACCTGTTGATTTACACAAGATCACAAGGGTGGTCTTGAGTACCCATCATGTGTCTATTTTTGCTCGTGTTGCAACCCTGTAGCTCATGCTAGGAAACCCGTATGGCTGTCGGAGAGCCTGCAAAAATCAAAGCAAACTTCACTTACCATATTGGGTCGAATGGTGTCTCACAAATTGGTACAATCAACTCTTTTGTGTCATCACTCCGTGTCATGAAACCGGGCTAAACTAAGTTTTGATCCATGTAGTCGAGATGCGTTTCAAGCACATCAGTCGTGACATCCTTGGTTTGAGTTCGACCCCTAGTTAATGACATCTTGCCTGAAACTCCTCTTCACCCCGAGTATATCCTTAACAGCAAGGAGATAAAAATCAGCGTGGTTATTTGCACATCATCTTGGGTCGAAGTGTATGAAAGTTTCGTGCGGACTGTTGGGTAGTCATGATGTAACAACTGAAGCTAAAGTGGTGTCAAATTTAGTAACATGTGAAGCGTCTGAATTATGAATCATGCGCCTAGGAGCTAACCACAAATTTTAGTATTGCAAATCATTCTCCCAACATCATAAAAGCAAGTATTACAGAAATAAAATAAGCCATTAAAGAAATATGTAACTATCCTTATGTGTTGCTCAGGCCAAAAGCCCAACACTTTCTTCCTAAAACTATCCATGGGTCGAGCCCTTTTCTAGTATAAATTCCATTTCGGGCTAAGCCCAAGTCTAATGCTTGCGAAGTCGGGCCACATCCCACCTGTGTTATCCAAAGGTCCAATTGCAGTTGAATAAAGCAACGGGTAAAAAATTGTAACGTGAGTCGGAAATCAGTTAATGAGACTAAGTTTATTCACGCGTGGTCACCACTTCAAACTTAGTTATATGGACATATAAGTGTCGACAAATAATCAGCATGCAAGTCCTAATACGAGAAAAACAAGTATTGGAGATATAATCCATTTGACAAGGTTTACAACAAAGTTTAACGTCAAGGTGTAAACAAATTTATGTCATAAGGGATGCTAGTCGTACATGGTATATGTTAAGAACAAATTTTTGATAAACAAATAAAGACCACTATATCATTTTGTCATTTAATAATTTTGAGAGTCTTTAAACTTAACATAAGTATTTTCTAAAAGCAATTAGAAAATAATATTTGATTTTGACAATACTATTAGGTTTCAACATAAATAAGAATATACACATTCATATGCTTACTAGTAAAACATCGTAACTATTTTACAAACCAACTCTTTGGTTTTAATACACTTATAAAAACAATATAAATTGAACTATTTTAAGTGAGTGATACTTAAAACAATGAACTAAAACATTACCCTCCTTATCTAGGTCGCGTGTCGGTGCCGCTTCACAACAATCACTAAATCCCACTTTTGGATTGCACATTTGCTAAGGTGAGTTTTCATAGCCCCTCTTTTACTTGATAAACTGTTTTATACATCTTGGGGTGAGAAATATGCAAAACCTTTTTATGGACCAAACTATTACATGATTGTTATTACGTGGTTTAGCCTAAGCCCTTATGTCCCTAGAGAATGCCCTTTCTCATGAACCGTCAATTCCCCATTGGGAAACGCGAATGTTATAAATAGATCTATTGAGGGTGACTCCTCCGTTCGTTTGGCCATGCTTAGGTCAAGGCGAAACGTATACCATGTCGGAACCGAGTGTTGAGGGACAAAACACTCGCTATGGGCCCCTATATTGTATGACATCTTTTTGCATACAGAAACTGTCGTAGTATCGGTTGCATGAACTTAGAGCTAACGTAATAGACTTTCATCCATATATCATTATATTCTTGATAATGATTATATGTCTTTGCTTATGGTCCAGATTTACTATTTTAATCTAAACCTATGAACTCACCAGCTTTTAGCTGACCTTTTTAGCATATTTTCTCAGGTGTTTATTTGTGATCATGGATGCAAGGCAAGAGGTGGTATATGGTCGTAGTGATTCCTAAAGAAGGGTTTTACATAAAAACGATGTTTTTATATTGGGACCACAAAAATTATGGGATGTGCCCATGCATCTAAACAATGTTGTACGATATTGTTTCAAAATATTTTTATAAAACTTAACGGAGTATGTATTCCGTTCTGTATTACTTGTGTTATGATTCACCAATTTCGTAACGCTCCCAAATAACACGTATGCTTCCGCAAAACCAAATTTGGGGTGTTACAAACGGTGTGGTGGAACTTTATTTTGTGAGGACTGAATACCAATTAGCAGACATCTTCACCAAAGCTCTTCCTAGAGAACGTTTTGAGTTTATCCTCCCACGACTTGGTCTAAAGAGTCTACAACCGGAAACACTCAAATGTCTTCAAGGGGAAGACGAGGAGTAAAAGTTTTTCTTCATCCATCTCTTGTAAACATCTATTCAAAAAGCAAAATACAAAATTATAAATCCCACAAAAGAAAATAGAAAAATATAAAATATAAAAAATCCATAAAAAATCAGAAAATCTTTGAAAAAGCTAAAAAATATATATATATATATTTTATTCGATTTCATCTACGGTCTTTGTGCTGTCATTCAAAGAGTGACACGGGTCTTTAGATGAAGTTCGAATGTACATAATTTAAAGGAATATATATATATATATAAATATTTTTTGAGAGAAAGAAAAACAAAAGGTTTATAATCATCCCAGTCTATACCCTGTTTTTAAAAGAAAGAACAGAGTCTTGCTTTATCTTATTTTTTCAAATCTCATGCTCTGATTCTAAATACAAATGTTTGTCACCAAAACGACAAATGTTTTCTTCACAAATATTTTTCCTTCTATAAATTATTCTGAAAAATATTTGTTATCTAATGAAAACTAATAGCTTTGAAACATAACTCAGCTTCAATTTCTGAAAATCATCTCGACTTGACATTTGTCAAAATCTCTATCTCTCAATCAACAACTTATATCATTGAGTGAGGGGGAGAATGATTTCAATTAAATCAAAAGGTTATTTGTCATACAATTGGTTCAGACCAAGGCTTATTTCATGTTTTCAAAAGATACTCAAGCATGCTTAATCTTTGGAGTTTAAAGTCTCAGATTTGATCCTTATCGGTTAAATGTTTTCATAAGCAAGTCACAATTCTCCTCAAAAGCTCTAAAAAACAATTTAAATCTATAGAGATCACAAACCTCAAATGATTTGAAAATTGTGATCGGGGGAGAATTTGTGATTTAAATTGGTTTTAAACTGATAATTCGACAAATGGTTTGTAAGCGACTAGCAAGCTCTCCTCCCTACATGTGCCAAACGGTTTCAAATTTTCCATGCACATGTTAAGGGGGAGCATCTATATCAAACCAAAAAGGATTGAAACGTGATTGTTTTGTCTCTAAGTATAGTTTTTCCCTAATATGTGCAAAACACTTTCGAATCTCGATGCACATATTGAGGGGGAGCAAATTTTTGAAAACCACATCCTTTCCCAAAAATATCTTTAACTAAGTGTGAAAAATACTAATCTTGATCGGGAAGGTGATGTCGATATTTTTAGAAAATGTTAATCAATGAATTGAATTCTTCCTCTTGCCTCCATGTGCCAAAACAATTTCAAATATACGATGCACATGTTGAGGGGGAGCTCTTTTTCTGAAATATCATAAACAATTCAGGTACAAAATGCTTTGATAATATATCACAAGTACCTGGAATGATTTTCAAATGGTTTTCAATTGGTTCCAATGGCAGAAGAACAATATCATAAAAGACCGACCAAAATTACTTTATGTATGGTGATATAAGGATGGTTAGGTTAGGTATTCGTTCCCACGATCCCGCCAGAGCCGGAAGGATCTACCCAGGGACAATCCACTTGTTAGTATAGATGAAAAAAAGGAGAAAAGTGAGAAACGGTAAGAGTGCGGACTGAGACTGAGCTAGTACTGGAATAAACCTAACAAGGTTCTAGTTATGAAGTCTCGGTAAGCACTGAAGGGGTTGAAGAGTGAAAAAGAATTAAATGAGAAAAGGGTGAAAATAAATAGTCATCCATTAATTCAACCTTAGGGCAGAAACCGGGTTCAATACATATGCTACTAGCGTCTACTAAGGTAACACTGGTATTGAAGACAAGACGTCATGGACCCAGTGACGCACTGCACTACAACTTCCCAAGCTACTCAAGTTCCTCTTAAAAGGACTTGTTTCATTCTCACGGGGAACCTACATTATCTATCGACTTTCTCATAGAGATTGTTGATATTGAAGGAGGAGACCCTCTCCCTAGTCTCCGACATAGGAACCAAATGTGCACAATTGAGTCTAGAGCCACGAGATCGTCAATAAATCTCATTAAGGACACAACCAATGAAGACTCTCTGTTTCACACAATGTGGAAAGAGAGAATAGATGTTAAGAGTCATACGCATTATCCTTGTGGTATTGCCAGAACATCTGAGTGATATGCAAACATATTCACAATGAAGATGGAAAGCCTTCTAGAGCCAACATCAAACAAGCTCTTGGTATGTGGCATGTGAGATCTATCCAATAGATCAACCATGTGACAACTGAACAGAAACAATGGGGCGATTCAAAATTATGAATCAATCCTGGTTCAGGTTATGGATTGACGGATACCTTTGAAAAACCAGTCGTTGTGCTTAAAATTCTTTTCTCTAGCACATCGACTGTGTATTAATATTTCAAAAATAAAAGGTGTTTATGATTGATAACTGATTTTCCTTAAAACCTTCGTTGTATTGCAAAAACATTTTATTGAGCAGTACACGATTGTTTTTCAAATCTCTTTTCATCAATAAGTGAATCTCAAATTCGCTGGTTCACTCACTCCGTGTTGCCTTCTTTAAGACGTTTCGGTTTGAGAACAGCCAGAACAGCTGCGAAACCCTGTCAAGGAGATTATTCGGAATTATACCTGATCACAGGCAGTACTTGTACTGATCAACGGGGAACCGTGGGCCGTGTACCTCAATTCAACGAAAGTGATCAAAGACACTTTCGTGCGCTTTATTGCTAACTGTTGTATGCAGGTACACCCGACGTTTGCTGTTGATCAGAATGGAGAGGTAAATCCATAGCCGCATGCTCACTCAACACATTCATATCCAAAAAAATCATGATAAGTGCATCAATGACTCTAATATTGTCACTCCATGCTTCTGCTACGCTGCTGCAAATATCATGAATCAACTAAAGCTTCCGCTACTCTGATGAGAAGAAATCATGATCCAGAATGTGAGCATGTCGGTCCAAAAGTCACAACATCACATAATGTCAACACTACAAAGGAAGAGTCAGAGATTCTAGAAGCTGATGATCTCAAAGCTGGCTCAAAACTCATGATCACGTGGATCAGTTTAAGACCTCCAATTGGATGAACCATACATGCAAAACATGAAGAATCAAAGACTACAAGCTACAGAGCAAAGAACTTTAACAAGAATCCAAGAACAATAGTAATGTAATATCTGTTTGTATTCAATGTAATTTGAGGTGACCTCCCTTAGGGGGAGATTGTTAGGATTTAGAAAATCCATGTATTAAAGTGTCGGTCACCTCAAGTATATGTAATCGCTGGAAAGCTCGTAGTCGTAGTTATTTAATGTTAGTTAGAATTTAGTTAAGTAACACCGTGGAGGACGGACGGGTCTTTACCCATTGTATGCCTGATCCACAACTCGTAGGTGGCGTTTTATGTAAGGTACTATAAATACCCTCTACCTCCCAAGGTAGAGGGTTGGAGCTCATAATAAGATTTTACTTTCTCTCACTAAGTTCCCAAACCTCTTAACTTTCTCTCTCTAAAAACCTGTAGTGTACGCCCCATTATAATCATGGTTTGATGTGTTTGTGAAATCCAATATGTTACACATGTGTTTTATGATTTCTGTTTTCTATTATTGTTTGAGCCAATTTTGACAAGTGAGTGCTCAATTTTGACTTATATTTGCTAATTAGATGGCTCAATCCTGTCACATTGTAAAATCGAGCTCTGCCATTGTTGAAATTTGGTTTTAATACAGTTTTTTTGTTTCTTGAAATGACTATGATATAACGTTTTTCTTTATTAACGTAAATGTACGAAATAGAAAACTTTTATTCATAAATTAAAAACATTTTTTGAAAAGCAGAAATGATATATAAAGAACTCTCAAAAAAAGAGAAGCCAAAAGGAATACAAAAAAAAAAACACCAGGGCCATCAAGGAGAGGACCAAATAAAAACTAAAAAAAGAATACAAAAATTGAGGGGCAAAGACCACCACATGTAAATAGACAGCTCCACCTCTAGACCGATATCGGAAGGCTTTGACACCCAGACACGCTAGTTTAACATTTTCTTTTCCTTACGCCATCTGTTGGAAAACCACAAGAGGGACGAAGATTGGACCCGTGGAAAGATATCAACCTTTAGCTCTTCTTGCCTTTCTTCAATCTTAGAATGGACAACCTTATTCCTCCAAACCCATATATGCCATAAAACACTGTAGCAAACACCATTGAAGATAGTTTTTCCATATACGGGAAAATTATTCCCGAGAGATCCTGACACCAAATCCATAATTGATAGGTTTGGAGGAACATGTATACCCCACCAGCTTAGGCATTTACGCCATATGACTAGAGATTTCGAACATGAGAGAAACAGGTGCTCTATAGTCTCAGAATGATCACCACATAAAGGACAAAGAACGGATGGGATATCAATACCTCGCAAGTCAAGACTAGATAAGAGATGGAGCCTATCAAGCACGAGACGCCAAATAAAAATATTTATCTTTCTCGGACCAAGGGAAATCCAATCATGGGTTTTACCAGGGCTGCAATCCGATAAATATGCGGAATCAATAATACTCGAAAGATGTTTAACCGTGAAGAGACCATCATTGCTAAGAGCCCAGCTCCAACCATCCTTCGCTTGAGGATGAAGAACAAAACAATCAAGAAGAGAAGAAAGAGATTGTAACTCGGAAGAGGCCCGACCCCTAGGAGATGCTCGCCAATCCCAATTTCCTTTCCAAATGTCGTTCTCAAGGCACCAACGATCTTTAATCATGCAATCTTTTGAGCGCTCAAGGGCAAAAAGACGCGGAAATTGATACATCAGAGGAAGGCCAGAATGAAACCATTTATCACACCAAAATGAAGTGTTATCCCCACAACCCACTTTTCTCACGAACGAGTTGTTGAAAGGGATATCAAAACAATCAATTGCAACCCCTACACTCCTTATATTTTCCCACACAGAAGTGTTTAGGCCTCGGCCTAGGCCACCATACAATCCACCTTCACATCCATATAGATAGGAAATAACTCTACACCAAAGCGCTTCTTTTTCAGTATGAAACCGCCACCACCATTTGGCAAGGAGGCTCAGGTTTTTTGCATATAAGCTACCAATACCAAGGCCCCCTTGGTCATAACTAGCAAGAGCAGTTCTCTATTTAACCCAATAAATTTTTTTAGCCTCTTCTTTAAAGCCCCAAAAAATCGACATCGAATGCTTTCGAGCGTAGAAACTACCTTGTTTGGGGCCCGAAACAATGAAAGGTAATATAGAGGTACACTACCTAGGACCAACTTTGTGAGAGTCAATCGTCTCCCAAAAGAAAGGCAATTTGCCTTCCAAGAAGAAAGTCGATTTGTGAATTTATCAATCACTTCGGTCCAATTGCAGGTTTTTGACATATCCTTACCTACCGGCAACCCAAGGTATTTGAGCGTCGTCTGCAAATTGCAATAAAGAAAGATTTGTTCCATCGTCGCCCAAACTAATACCATTGAATAAGTCTTTTTCACATGCTTCAAGGATCAGACTTTTAATTTCTTGTTCTTCTTCTGAGTCGGTGAACATAATCGTATCGGAATTCATTTGAAAAATAAAATGAATGAGATATATGTTGTTTGAATGAAATATGAGAAGATATGTATAAAAATGGCAAAGTTTGGAGGTATCTATAGAGAAAAATGAGTAGTTTTTTTTTTTTTTTTTTTTTTTTTTTTTTTTTTTTTTTATTATTATTATTTTTATTTATTTATTTATTTTAATAATACAACGGTAACTTTATTAAATGGGCCTGGATTTTTTTCAATTTTTGCAAGGTGAACGAGAGTCACCTTATGTATCCTTGGGAATATAAACTCGCGAGTGACATTGAACCTAGGACAAGGAGATAGCGAGTGAGTTTGAAGTTAAGGTGAGGAGGTCACCATTCTTGCCGACTAGTCTTACAATTACTTGACTATCATGTGCAACAAGTTAACAGACCAATGTTAAACCACATACTATATGTGTAATTTGCTCAAATTAAATTGACACTAGCTAGTTAACCTTTCTTCATTTGCTATAAAGAGAAGTTATGTCTTCTGATAGGGTTGCGTTGAAGTTGTACTTGTTAATTTGTTATGAGGTGAGTGCTTGTCTTTGTCTAACTTGGAACTTGCTTGTTGTAGTTTTTGAGTTGTGTGTATCCATTATATAACCTAAAAACTGTAATTAAACGCACACATAAACGTTAAACTAGTCAAAGCAAACAGTAATAGAATACAATCCACAACAATTCTTGTCACTAGCTAGCATCAAGAATAGATTTGTTCAACTGAGAAGCATGTGAACAGTGTTCTTTCGGTGTCCGCTCTTTAAACGAGATCTATCACTTGGTTTGAATATGTTGTCCAGAACATAATTCAAGATAGAGATTTGGATAATCTTGAATGAAATTGGGTGCATCTGTAAACTACGACAAGGAAAAAAATAGTCATTTGTGTACTAGACGTTTATGGACATATGTTAAACCACATAGACTACATGTATAGTTTATTTAAAATAAATTGATACTAGCTAACTAACCTTTCTTCGTAGTTTATTTAAAATAAACGAACACTAGCTAGTTAACTAACCTTTCTTCATGCTCATGCTAAAAAAACTCTAAAGACATAAAAAGTATGGCATACTAAAAAGCAAAAGCCCAGAATGAAGTTGCATACTAAAAAGTATGGCATTGGAGTCAAGGAAGAAGTAATCTGCTTCCCGAGGACTAGTTATATATAACAGAAGGAAATTTAATTAACTAAACCTCAGGATGCAGATTACTTGAACCCGACCCAATTTAGTATATTTACTATTAAGTGGGAATCAAATTGGATCCTTGATTGTGTTAAGAACTTGGGATACATATGATGTCAAGTTGGTGAAAGAAAGAAATGATATCTATAACTAGAGTGATGGGATCTATTTATAAGCTTCCAAGTAGTTTGAAGAATCAAAGTGCATGGGGTCATTGTCAATTGAATAATCTAAACATTAAAGATGGGTGAACAACTAATTAACATTTAAGGGGTGCAAAATGCTAAGCATAAAAAAACTACCATATTTGTATACCAAAAGCTATTAGTTATATGATTTAATGAATAGCAACAATTAATTGAATATTACATTGATCAACTCTAGTAGTGTAGGTATTTTCTCTGTAATAGAATAATTAGGTGCTTGAATAAAGTGGAAAGAAATATATCTAGCTTGATTCTATTCTTGTTTAGCCAATGATGAAGTTAGAACATTCCATTTTGATAATGATATTGATTGATGGCTTGACTGCTTTCTAAACACGACATAGATGCCTTGTTGCAGTTCAATATCGAAAAGAAAAAGAAAAAGACGGGCACTAATCAAACGATCCAATAATTAATTTACTTCCTTGTTGGTTCCAATAACACACCTTTCAAACATACATTCATTTATTAAGCCAAACTAGATGTCTTATTGTTGCAATAAACCACATGAGAAGTAAATAAGCAATCACAACCAAGAACATAAAAGTTCACGTGGTCCCACCGATCACGAGATGATTATCCTACGTCTACTCGTAGCATGCAATAATCTATCTTACAAAAGGTGTTATAAACATGGAACCCAGGCTATAATTTTTGTACCCATAAATACCTACGAGGGCTTGTACAATATTGGACCAAGCCCTAACAAAGACAAAATCCCCCTCCCACTTAACGTAAGTAAAACCATTTATTCGGTTCGTGAAACCCACCCCCTCCCCCTTACTCATCGTATCACATATATAGATTGGTGTTGTTTGCTTTTACGAAAAACCTTTCAATGCCTTGTAATGCCTCGAGTAAGAGGCGGTAAGATGGCCAACTATTTTTTTCTTCTTGTTAACACGCGACAAGTGGTTGGAGTACTTTCTCAATGAATAAGACAAACATGCAAGTCATGTCTTGTTTCCTCCTAACGTTTTTTTTTTTTTATTTTTTATTTTTTTTATTTTTTTTTGTTTTATTTTTTTCGCGTCTTCAAAGCACATCTTTTAATATCAGAGAAAATTGCACATATTTTTTAATCAAAGAAAGTGATATTTGCGTTCATTTATTTTTGTTAACAACAGCAACAACAACAACAACAATAGACTCATTTATCTAAAAACGATATTTACAAAAATCTTTCAACCCTTTTCCATATCATTATTGTTTAAAATTCTTTAGTTTCAGCTCTTACCACAAAAGTAAATGTATCAAAATAGTTAAGAGTATTCACAATGCATAGCTTTTGTGAAAGCTTGGTACTATTCGAAAAAGTCATTTGATAACTTTTTTGCATTGTAAAAGTGAACTTTTACAAAAGTTTTTTAAAATGACTTGTAGTTTTACGAGTGTTTGATAGAAAAAGCAATAAGTCATTCTCATTAAATGAGTTGTGCATTTATCGTGAAACAAATATATTAATATAAAAGTATGCATTAAATGCAAAGTTTTTAAACATTTGATGCATTGTAGATGTTTAATAGTTATAACTAACGTTATTAAATTAAGGGTCCTACTATGTGAGGCGATTGACAACAGTGAAAAATTTGCCACCAATTGATATTCATCTGTTGTCAATCGCCTCACATAGGGATGCGCCTCCATTTGTTGCGCAGGAGGATGATTATGTTCATCGCATATCACACTTAACGTCCAACCATTGTATACCCATGAATATTTTCCTATTAACATGAATGGGCAGTTAGTTTTTCTTGTTGCCGTATCTTTACTTGATTGCTTCCCTTTATATTGACCACAAAGATCACACATAAGATCGACTTCATTTGTAAAACTACTTGTGTTCGCCTTTGATCTTTTAGTTATGATGACATAACCGAGAGGGCGTGCCTTATTTTGTGCCCAAGTTTTTAAATCTTCATGAGAATTAAACACCTAAAATTGAGATTGTTTTTGTTAACAATGAGTTATAATTACATGATAATACTATAAATATAAAACATATAGAATATTAGTACAATACCTCATCGGTAAAAATGGTGACACATATGCAGGGAATTCATCATCTTCAGTCGAGTTGTTTTCATAAAAAAATGACATTTTTACGTATGCTAACAAAAAAAAACATGCAACAAAGTAAAGATAGGCAAATTACGTATGACATTTTTACGTAAATAAAGATAGGCAAAAATGTTCCACGTATGCTAACAAAAAATGGTCCCACGTATGCTAACAAAAAATTACGTATGACATTTTTACGTAAATAAAGATAGGCAAAAATGTTCCACGCATGCTAACAAAAAATGGTCCCACATATGCTAACAAAAAATTACGTATGACATTTTTACGTAATACTATACAATATATATTTCAAGACAGTGTGATATTTCAAAATGCTAACAAAAGTGTCCTACACATATACAAAGTGTCCCACGTATGCTATGACAGTGACTAGTTTTAATATAACTTAATACTATACAATATATAATACAAAATAAAAAAACATGTTGTACCTGTGATTGTGACAACTTTTTAGAAAGCAAAACACCTTCTCTCTCTACATGATACCTTCTCTCTTCTCTATTTTTATGTTGGTGATGATGTTGTTGTTTACCGGTGATGATGGTAAGATGTTTATATAATGTTATCTTTCACTAAAAGTTAGTTAGTAGTTGAATATTGTAATAAATATTTTTTAATTTTCCTATATAAAAAGTCCTAGTTATATAATGGATCAGTCAAAGTAATTAAATACAAAGTAGGAATACTAGGGTACTTATCCCAATAAAATTACTTTCAGGTTTGACTAGGTCTAAATAGTGGAATTGGGGTAGTGATAGTAGGACCCTTTTTTAATGACTTGATTACAGGTTTCATTTTCACCTTGGGTCCTACTAATCCAACATTAATTTCACTATCTAAACCCAAGTCATGAAAGTAAAAAAGTTATTTCATTGGAAACATAAAAAAGAAACACATGTTTGAACCCAAAGTCAAAATTAATATTACCTCAAAAGTAACCTACCCTTTAATTAATGACCAATTACTTTTCTTATGTCAGTTTTTCTTTTATTGATTTTTCTCTGTTCATGGGTTTTTTTTCCCTTTCTTTGTCCATATTTTGATTAGTACACAATATATAAATTCAGTAAAAAGTTATCGAACCATTTTTTTATTTTTATTTACTTTTTTTTTTGTCTTTTTTCATTATTTTGAATTATTTCTAGTTTCTAACAATGTGTAAAAATTATGTGCCCCGTACAAATTTATAAACTAATGTGTTAAATATGAGAGGTGATATATTTTGAATTGTCTTTCTAGTTTCTAATGCTTCATGCCATATTTTTAAATAAAGAAAAAATAGCTCATTTTCTTTCTTTAGAATTTAGACGTGGAGTTATGAAGAATTGAAGATTTTAACACTTTATTTAATTTTGAATTTACGTTTATATATTTGTTTACTTATATATTTATATTTGGATAAGTAGAAAAGAAAAAAATAATATAAGTAATGATTGTAATAAAAGTGCATTAAATGATTAGTCAAAGTGTTATAATAATTATATCATCATTAGTGCACATTTAACTCTAAAAATAATAAATTCAATGATTGATATAATAAATAAGGTTTATTTAGTGAAAAATATGGGTTCATTTAGGATTACCATAATGAAAAATATGGGTTCATTTAGTGAAAAATTGTTTAAAATTACTTTTTTTTAAATATAATTATTGTTTAAAATTAAGAAAGGCAAAAGTACTCCAATAGTTATATCCTATGTTATTAAATTAAGAGACAGGAGTTCAAGTTTTGCTTTGTCACTCGTTAGATATTTATGCTTACCTTTTTTAAAACCTAGTTAAAACACTCTTTTAATTCACTATTCCTTGTGATATCTCAAATACACATAATCTATTATTTTCTTTATCATTTGAGACTTTGTGCATAACTAACAACTAGTGATTTTACAGCATAACAAATACCACGTTAATGTATTATCACTTATGATATTTCATAGAAAAGACACGATGAGACGTAGGAGTGAAACCTAATTATCGATATTTCTCTAAACCAATCAATGAATCACACTAATAATGCTTCACTAATTAACAAATAATCACAAGTATCTTCTCTGTAATCCTACATAAACAATTTAAATCAAAATTTTGCTAATTAGCAGAAAAAACAACAATAATAACAATAAAAAAAAAAATCTAATAGTGAAGATTTGATTATAAACCATACCTTTGGTTGTATAAATTGGTTTGTTTTGAGTCGTAAATTTTGCCGGAATCGACTTCTTGATGTTAAATCCTTCCATTTTAATGTGATTTAACAATTTCCTACAATTAATTTTGACAGGTTGAATGAGGTGGTTGGTGGTTGTTACTCCCTCCGTCTCAAATTTTATGTCCATTTTGACTTTTTCAATTAAACGTTTGCCTTAAATATATCTTTTTGTATTATATAATACTTTTTGTAAAATATATGAATGAAATTAGGTTTTAAATATATTTTAATTGGTATAACTTTCATCAAGTATTATTTGATAAAAAAAAAATATTTAACGTCAAAGTTTAATTTAAAAAGTCAAAATAAACATAAAATTTGGGACGGAGGTAGTAATAAAATAAGTGAAATGATGGTTATAATTACATTAATGTAGACATAGCAAATTAGAATACAATAACTTTTGGTGTATCAAAAATGACTATAAGACTAGGTGTAATGGTGATCGAGTTCATCACCACCAACTTATCGGCACATTAACTTCTCTCTTTACCACCAATATCACCGCCAAACATATGTAATAAGACCACCAACTTCACCAAATAAAAATACAATACTTAAACACAAACATACCCCTACAATACACTCAGACACAAAAACAAAAAAAAAGTCAGTCGTATCCACGACCAAATTGTGGGGCGGTGGTGTAATAAAGCTATGTGTAATGGATGCATTAAACACACGTTGTCCTCCCAAATTCATACCCCCGCCACATGTCTTGTTAAAACACCCCCACAACCAACGGGTTGTCTCCCTGATTTTGTGAGAACTCGGTTGTGCAGACGACCGAGTTGTGTGGAGAAAGAAAGCCATTTTTGCATGTATGTAAGTATATAATGAAATATATTTGTGTTTAAGCGAGTTATGTGTGGGTGATAAAGTTTATGGTCTTATTACATTTGTTTGATGATGAAGTGAAAAAGTGATGTTACATTGAATTGGCAATGGTGTTATTAGTCATTACACCCAACCTAAGAGACAACCTAGTCGTGGGGCTCTCGTTGAAGATTCACCTACGAAGTAATATTTATAAGCGTTGAACATTTAAGAACCATTTTACACATTATGATTACATTTAAAGCTAAAAACTACTATTACTGCTCATAGCTACATACTTTTACTCATATTTTCCCAAAACAAACCCATTATCCTTTGTGATAAATCAAACCCAACTACATCAACAATATACAATTTGTTATTCCCGCCCATTAGCACCACTATATTCCACAAAACCCACAACAATTATATCATCACTTCATCACCAACAATGGTAACCACCACCACAGACATGATCCAAAACCGTTTCTCATCTTTCTTAATCTACCAATCAATCCAATCAACAATCATTTACATCTTCTACAAAACCCTAATTTCACCACCAACCACTTCCCACTTCCTCTCATTCATCTTCTTCCATCTTTCGCTCCTTATATTCTCCACTTCCCTCTTTATCGTATCTTCGCCGCAGCCCGTTCGCGGCGTCTCGCTTCTCGAGCTGCTGTTTGGGGTTGTTAAGCTGGTTTTTGTTTACGGCGGTCAGCCGTTGCCTGATGGGTTTAGGGTTAGGGTTAGGGTTACTTTTAGGTTTTTGTTGTTTGTTGTTTCGGCTGTGGTTTCGGGGTTTGGTTGTGTTGTTTGTTTGTGTGGGGGGTTAGGGTTAGGGTTAGGGTTTAGGGGTTTGGTTATTGGGTTGTTTTATGGAGTGTATTATGTGTTTTTGAAGAGATGGGTTTTGGAGTTTCCTATAATTCAGGTGATAATACCTTTTATTTTCGATCGATTGTTTGTTTGTTTGCTTCTAATGATTAATATGTAGGAAGGGACAGAATTAGAACTAAGAATGACTAGGTGCGTTTACGAAAAATTAAACAAGACCATAAACACATTTTTTTTAAACATGTGCATTTTGGAAAATTTGAGCGTTTTTATAACAATTAGCACTACGGCGCAAAAATCCATGGGTGTCCCGGGACCGCCCGGGTTCCGTCACTATATGTAGGATATGTAAAAAAATTGCTAAACTATACTAAAATATTAGATAATTGTTTATAGGCAAATTGTTGTTAGGGGGTGTCTGATTAAGCTTATTCGTGTGCTTATGAACTTTATATAATTTCGGCTTATTTTACATAAGCTCAAATTTTCCAGCTTATTTTGATGCGTATGGGCTTATATTAAGTTATTACATCATAATAAGCCTATATAAGCCAAGGTTGTAAAAATCGCTAGGCGCTAGTGAGGCGGTCGGGTAGGGCCTAGCAATTAATCGGTTAGGCGGGGATTAATCGGGGATTAATCGGATTGGAATTTTTATGCACAAAATTGTAATTTTAGATATTATTTTATATTATATGTATGAGATAAGCATAATGCATCAAAGTTCAAGTATTTCAAGTGTTCAAATATAAAAATAATACATAATTCTTCAAAGTTCAAAGTCAAACATAGCTATTACTTGGTTTGTTGACCATTTTTAAGCGATCTTTGACCGATTAATCGGTTTGTTGACCAATTTTTAAGTGATTTTGTCTGATTTTTAAGCGGTTTTATTGACCGATTTTTAAGCAATTTTGTTCGATTAATCCAATTAGATCGATTTTGTCCGATTAATCGATTTGTTGACCATTTTTAAGCGATCTTTGACCAAAACGATTAAATAGGCCGATTATGATAAATCAAGGCGCTTAGTGAGCGATCAGCGATTATGCGGGGATTAATCGGCCGCCTGGACCGATTTTTACAACAGAGATTATAAGCCAATAAGTCTCAAATTAAGCCGGAAAATTTGAGGTTATGTAAAATAAGCCGAAATCATATAAGCTCGAAAGCTCACAAATAAGCTTAAACAAACACCACCTTAGGAAATCTGTAGTGATTTGTTTTTAAGCATTGTGTTATTTGTGGTGACAATTGTTTTGGGGACGGAAGGAGAAGCAGCAATGTGTATGGATTTTGATCAGTTTTGTACTAGCTTGTTGGTTAATATTACTATAAATAGCATGTTTGATGATTTAGGGGTTGTCGTTGGGATGGAATTAAGTATTTGCATATTTAGTTCCTAGGTTTTGGGTAACGGATATGTTACAATAGCTAATTTTCTCTTTGATCTATTACGAATAATTAGAATTTCGTGAACTGTCTATACCCTTGAAAGTGACTGTTGCTAGATTAAGCGGTAGGTTAAAGCAAAGTGTAATAGTCTTCTGACCAGTCATAACCTGTTTTCTGTTATATCGATATTTGTGTGATCATTTGTAAATTCAACATGAAAGCATCAATGTGTACAGTGTATGTAATGTTGTACTACTTTCATAAGAGATTTTCTATACCTGATTTTTCATGTTTATTTTGACAGCGACCCCTTTTCTTCAGCTACAAAATGGGTGTTCGTAAGGCAATTGTAAAAGCTGCTAGGCTTTCAAGTGTCGGGTACCTAGTTTCATTAGCGCTGCCTATTTTTATCAAGGAGCACAAAGATCAGCGGACAATGGGAGCTTTTTTTGCGGAGCAGATAGTTTTTTACTTTGCATCCTTTGTGGTGTTCCTCTGCTGGGAACTAAATTGTCATTTGCTTCAGGTTTTATTCAAAGCACAATTCTTTTTTTCATTAACTAGAGGTGGCAGTTTCGACTCCCTAACTTATGAATGGGTCGATTAGGATTATGATTTATCTTTAACTAGCATATTAACCCGCGACACGGTGAACTCACTGCAAACTAGAACAAATTACTGCTGTCTATAAAAGGTTTTGTTCAAATTTCAACTTTTACCATATATAAAGATTTGTCAAATTGGTAAAAATCAATATAGCCTAAAAAGACCATCTAAATCATCTAAATCGTTTTATTCAATATATACTATGGAATTAGTATTATTCAAGTAAGATCATACCGACACAAAAAAACTTCTATAATTTTCAACAAAAAGTATTCAGCTAAAAAATGTACCTGTTCGGGCTCAATACTATACTCGTCCGTTATTTCATCTTAGTATTGACCTCCTTTCATCTATATTTAAGGCATTCACTAAATTGCAAAATTTGGTTTGTAGGTGTTTCTTACAGAGAGGTACTTATTTGCTCCCACAAAGGGATCAGCAGCAGCGGAAACAAACCCAAGTGACCATCTTCTTGCAGCCCTCGAGGAGAGCACTTCAAGATCTCTTATACGTTATCTTGCTTATCTTGACCTCTGCATGGTTAGTGAGAGTAATGTTGACACCTGGCGCCGAGCTGCATTTTTTGAAGAGACCGGTGAGACCTACAAAAAAGTGATTGGTGTTTGCCTGAAGCCCCTGGAACAGCTCACCTTGGAATTGAGTGAAGGGCTTGGAAGTTCGCCAGAGAAGTCATTCCAATTGTCCAATCAGTTACGTTCTTCTAATGGACCGCCAAGACTCTATGAACCATTTTATGACCATCAGGTGAATAGTTTTGCTGATAAATTAGTTGTTTGCTTTATTCTGCAATATATACTTTTTGTAGTATATTATTACTCATTAAAGTGGCAAAATTGGGCTGCCAGAAGTTTGATCATCTTTAGATGTCACATTTAGGCATTTAGCCTTCGACGGTCATTGCTTGCATTTACAATAAGCAAATGAATCTGAGGTATGTGAGTATGTCACGTATCCATAAGTACTTTAAGGAGCATGCTTTAGATCCCAATTCCATACAACTATCACTTTTGCTTTCAGTCTTCTAGACACCAACTAGTAAGATGTGGTATGATTTTAGAGGTCGTAAGACTACATTGAGGTTTCTACTCCATCAACCTATTTTTACCTCTAGTCACCATACAACAAAATTGCATGATATTGTGGATTGTACCTTTTGATTTAGTTGCAGATAATATGCGTAGGCACATATGATCATGTGCATCTTATTCAAACATGGTATCAGTGAATGGTGTTGTGATTATACTAGAGTAGTATGAATTTTTTTGTAGATGTAACAAGAGCTTTTATTTTTTTTTGTGTAATAGGGGATTTTCGAACGTGAGTATATGGGCTTGGACTTTTATTAGGTCTATCTGGACAATGCTGCTTCTTATAATCTAGCAGTTGGTGCTTCTTAATAGAACATGAGGCTGTATGGTGTTCTGCGCTTGACAATACCATATGTATAGTATTTAGGTTCTCAATGATTTTTGATGGTTTATCGACTTTTAGTGGTTGCTTTATGCCTTTAAGGTTGTTCCCAACTAGAATTGTTGGATTGTTTAGACTGTTGCAGAGTATTCAGTTACTAGCTTGACTTATTCTCAGTTGTTTGTGAGGTATGCAATAATGGAAATTAGGAGCTGGAACACGAACAAGCAAACACTTCGCTAGTTTTACCAGAAGATAGATAACACCTTAAACAGAACATGTTGGATCTTTTTTTTTTTTACTTTTTAAGCTATCTGGACTTGTGGACACGTAGATTATTTCACTTACACAGTTAAAGGTGGGACATAGACACGTAGTGATGATGATCATGTTTGTGAAGGTTTGCATCTCAAACTCCAGCTGGACTCAAATTTGTTTCCTTTTTTCCATAATGTATTAGCCCAGACAAGAAGTTACAGAAAAATCAAGCATAAAATTACAAAGGAAAAGATGGCATATCGATTTTTTTGTAAATTATTCCGTATATAAATGCTCTCCCAGATACGTAACTTGTTCCCGCAGGCTGGTATAATACCAGTTAATTAGATTGGTAAGCACCCCGCAAAATGATATCAATAGTTTGAATAAAGTGTTACATAACATTTTAATTCGTTATAAATATCAAAGATTAGACAACATACACTTGATCCTTTCATTTGATGGTAAGAGATACAGAGCTAATAAGTCCATGTGCAGTAAAGGACAGACTGATGATAACAAAAGGACTAGCTTGCCTTTACACTTGCTTGTGTTTGCGTGTTTTCTTTAAGATTTACAATGTGCAATTGTGCCTAAGTTCGTAACGACATGCCAGTACATCCCTGAAGTTTGCAAACTAATCTAAAGCATAGAGATTTGCAAATCTTACTTGACTATGTTGAAAAATTATTGATAAGTAGCAACTCATGAATATCTGAACAACATTTTGTTTTATTTGGAAAATAACAATATTAATCAGGATTTGGGTGATCGTAAATGGCACATATTTAAGCTCAAGACTGTCATGTGGAGGTAGGGTTTTCTCCAGTGGACATAAAAAGCTTGTTGCAAAAAATTATTATGTTTACACACTTTATTGAAGGACTAGGTTTATTTAGTATATTGATGGAATCACTTAATGGACTTTGGAAGACTTCTTTCAAAGAAGAAAAGTTGGGTCAATCTCTGCTTATGTTTCAAATGTTTGTTTAAACAAATACTACGTATCCGGTAAACAAAGTGGTCTAGTGGCAGGTTAAAGCATCCTTACAAATTGCTTTCTGTCTTAATGGTTGCTTAAGTGGCCAGGAGCAGGGATTTCCTTTTAGCTCTAATACTAGTAATCTGTTTGTGGTTTAACGAGTGTATTATTAGTAAGAGGAAACCATAGATACTCACTCATGGTTCGTGCGTTGTGAACTTGTGATTAGGGTTGGTAATTTGGTCAATTATGCTTATCAATGGGTTGTTTAATGTTATATTTTATCTTTAACGGGTCAAATGGGTTAAACGGCTGAAACTCCTAATGTATTTATAATGCGTACAACAATTTATATTTTTTTATTAAAAAGATTATTATTATTATCATAAATTACTAGTTGTTTGATTATGTATAAATGTGTATTTTTATTTTGGACCCTATCTGGTTTTGCAATTTTGGCTACTGTTTTGGATCAACCCGAAACCAACCTGCCCATTTTGCCACATTTAGTAGTAAACCAACAAAACAATTCCACATTTAATAAGGCCTCGTACACGTGAAACATTCATATATCTTTGCTCATATCATTTTCTGCTCTGTAGCTGACTAGTATTACCTTACAGATATGTGCATGGTGTGCTCGGATTGTAACTTCACTGACTATACGTTCCCACAAAGAAGACCGTTTTGGAGTTGCTCAACTCTCTGGTTGCAACGCTGCTACAACCTCTACCCTTTTGGCTTGCTTGTTAGCAGTTGAAGCTATAATGGGAAAAAAGACTAACCTTCAATCTTCAAACCAGTTTTTAATGGGTCCCGCCGATATTAGATGGGCAGCATTGGGCCAAAGAAGAAAAGACACAACAAATGGTATGACATCCAATAAGAAAGACGGCCCTCACTACGCAAAAGCATATTATATGGCAGACATCCTCAGGACTTCAATTTACCAAATTGTGTCAAATTTCCATCACGAAATGGTTACTAGTTCTAAAGGTGGATTGCTTGAGAAGGATTGGATCACTACTGGTAAGCCTTTGTATGGAAGCCGTGAGCTGCTTGTACATAAGCTAAAAATGTTTCTCGAGTTTCAAGCTAATTAGCGGTTTTGCTGGCTACATCATCTCCATTTTCCAGTGAAGAACATGGACATGTTAGCTGTTGATATGTGGATTATATTCCTCCTTTTGTTTCATCTTTTGCACCACTATAATGTACTAACACTTGATGCTGAAGACCTTAATAGTGGAAAGAAATTGATTCATCATATTAGTTATTTTTGGTTATGGTCTCTTTAACAGTCGTTCGTTTAGTCTGTACTTTCAAAATTGCTCTGTGTTTTAGGCGGTGCTATTTAATTTAAAAATTGTGAACAAAATGGCTGCTGTAACCTGGTTACAGTGAAAGGGGTGAAATGTCATGTAAAAAAAGTTTGGGTATGCTGTGAAATACAGGGTGATTGGCTATATATATGGACTAATGGATGAGCGAGTTACAAAATGGAACATGTTTGGCCGAATTAGTTAAAGCTGTTTACTGATACGACTTGGAATATGTTGGTTTGAGTTTATATTAAACACTCTTGGCTCGGTTTCTGTAATTTTTTGAAAATTTTAATATGTTTAAGTTAAACTTATCCACCGAAACAAGCATCTTGGCGAAAAAAGAAGTAAGTCAAGTAACTCCATGTTGCCCAAACTTTACATTAGAACATTTCTGTACCTTGCAAGACTTCAATCAAGACTCGGTACTGTATTTACCTAGAGGTGTTCAAGTCATTATATATGATTTGCCGATTATTTTTAAGGAGGCACGTTTTATATGCTTATGCACATATGTGGATCATACAACTTTGTGTGCCCAGAGTTATACTTTTTATTTCATAATCTTCTTTATAATTTAACTAGATTAGGGCGTGCACGCACGGTTCTTAAAAGTGAGTATGTTGAACTGATTAAATGAAAAAGAATTTGGGTTATAGGAAGAACATAGGTTAAAACCAATAATGTTCAATAGTTCTAACTACACTTACTTTTACGGTCACTCAATGTCGCTACCTTCAGGAACATCATGATTTGATCATTTTGTCAAAAGAAACATAAATATTGGTTATAATTTTTATTTAGCAAACTAAAATAAGATGAACCCGTAGAAATGATCAAGTCATTTTGCATTTAATCAAATGAAAGATTAACATCTTTCATATTCATTTTGAACACGTACGCCACATTATTCTACGACGTAACTTTATTATCTTGTGATGGACCATCAAAGCTATACTCCGTAGTTTTTATTCTTGGCACAACAAATCAAATTGTTTTATTTTATAAGAAAAATAAGGACAAATGCTTGTGTACACTTAAATTTGTCGACACGCAATATTAATGTGTTGCCAAAAGAAAATTTGTGTAAACTACAAGCCAACAATCTGCCAACATTTTGCTGCACACATACCCTAATCCTTGAACTTCTATGCCTACGTTGTTGTCTCGACAAGAGCCGTTTGGTATTGAAACTCAAGAAATTGCTAAATACCAATGTTGCAAAAATCGTGAATCGGTAGTCGGGCGGTCGACCACCCTGCAGCGAGTAATCGGTCAAGACGGGATTAATCGGTTATTAATCGGATTGGCATTTCCTGCAAGTTTGGGTATTTCTTGAGACCAAACTAAATATCTTAACTGATTCCAAGCCTACTATGTTTCCAGACCTCAATAAAATGCTCCAATTCTGATTATAAGGCTCATTGTGCGTTATAAGTGAAATAAACGATCCCCATTGTGCGTCATAAGTGAAATTATTATTTTTTTAAAGTTGACCGATTCGACCGATTTTTGACCGATTCGACCGATTTTTAACCGATTCGGCCGATTTTTTTACCTGGCCGATTTTTTGACCGATTTTCAAAATTCTACAAGGTGTATGGCCGATTACCGATTAATCGGCCGATTCGGCCGATTTTTGCAACACTGCTAAATACATTAATTGCAAAAAAGCTTGTGCCTTGTACTATTGTTAGAGGATTAGGTGTGGGCTCGCCATGGGACTTCACCGTCCGACGTGGAAGTTCGCCGAAGTTCGCCGTCACATCGGTTGACCTCGTCGTCACTCGCCGTGGCTCCCCTCTTCGTCTGGACAACGAGCATCTCTCCACTGACATTTCTGACAAATTACATACCAAACGCATTAAAAATTGTTTTGAAAAAAAATCTAAATGTTGTAAAAAGGATAGTTTTTTTTTTTTTTTTTTTTTTTTTTTTTTTTTTTTTTACCACCCCTATAAATACTAAACCAGTTCAATCAAAATAAACACACTTTTACACATTATAAAATCTACATATATAAACATGAGTGAATCATCTTTTTCCGGTGAAAGTGACATTGAAGAGATAGCGGACCTAGAAATGTTTATTCAAGAGTTTGAGGAAGAGCAATCGTTGCAACAACAAGAAGCCGGTCCTTCATGCCATCGTCGATACGTCCCCCGTGAACGTGAAGTTGCTTAAGCACGTCTACTTGCTAACTATTTTGGTAACAACCCAAAATATACGGACGAAAATTTTAATCATCGTTTTCGTATGAGCCGTAGACTATTTTTACAAATAGTACAAGATATTGAAACATATATTGAAACTCATCATCCTCTTCTCAAGCATTTTGATTTCGTTAGAGTCCAACCCGATGCTAGGGATATAATGAGTTTTAGTGTGATTATGAAGTGCACATGTGCCCTACGCCAATTGGCTTACGGGGTATCAACTAATGCATTAGATGAGTATTTACAAATAGGTGAACAATGTGCACATGATTGCCTAGATTTTTTTACTATGTGCATAATCCATCTATATGTGAAGGAGTTTTTAAGAAAACCAGATGAGGATGACATTCGTAACTTATACAATGCACATAACATTGTTCATAAGCTACCAGGAATGTTGGAGAGCATCGATTGTATGCACTGGGAATGGAAAAACTGTCCGAAAGAATGGCAAGGCCAATTTCATAGAGGTGATAAAAAATATCCAACTATAATGCTTGAAGCCGTTGCTTCATACGATTTGTGGATTTGGCATGCATTTTTTGGGGTAGCGGGTGCGAATAACGATCTTACGGTTTTAAATAATTCTCCGTTATTCGACGACCTGCTTGATGACATCGCCCCTGAGGTTGACTTTGAAGTATACGGGTGTAAATTTAAGCAAGGGTATTATCTAGCTGACGGAATTTACCCGGAGTGGGCATCTTTTGTCAAGTCATTTACAGTTGCAAGTAACCCAAAAAATATGGCATTCAAAGCGAAACAAGAAAGTGCTCGAAAAGATATCGAAAGAGCTTCTGGTGTCCTCTAAGGATGTTGGCATATCATTGCCCAACCGCCGCGTGCATTTACTGTTGGCAAGTTACGGAGAATCATGTACTCGTGCATCATATTGCATAACATGATTTTGAAAGATCAACAATTTGCGATATCCGACATTGCTGAAACGTATATTTCTCCGACACCAAATTTTCAACGGACATGGATTGAACGTTGCGAATTGCAAAGGAAAAAAACCAAAGAACTACAAGATAAACGCAAACACGCAAAGCTTCAACGATGTCTCATCGAGCATGTTTGGCAACAAGTTCAATGGGAACAATTTCAACAACAAAATCCAAATAATTAGTTTCGTTATAATTTACGTTTCGTATGTTTTTTATTATGTTTTTTTTACCGTATCTTTATTTTACGTTTCGTATGGTTTTTATTATGTTGTATTGTATTTTTATTTTTAATGAAATGAATTTAGTTTATTTGAAAATTTGAATAAAAAAAATAAAGTTGTAGTGGTGGGCCCCAAATGAAGATGTTGAGGTTTGTTGTGAGTGAGGGGGGTTAATTGTGGTTAGTTGTGGAGGTTTGTTATGATGATGTGGAGGTGATGAAGAGGTTGGGGTTTGTCACGACACCTAATCCTCTTATGATCTCTTCAACATATACTAAGGTTGTGTTTCTTTTTTTTCCCTTAGCTAAGGGAGTGGGTCCACATAACATTTAATAATATTTCTTTTTAAGTAGGACTCACTAATATTCCTTACTTCCTCTATATACACAAGCCAAAAAATAATAGCCTCTCCACATTAAGATGCTAATATAGATGTGGATCCCACTATTCCTTCCTCATATGAAAAAAAAGAAACAGCCCTTAAGTGGTTTATATAATAACTTATATCATATAAGTAGAGCAAATATCAAATAAGAAATAAAAGTAAAATAAGAAGTATTGAAATAACCACAGCCGTTAACTGTAATTATAAGATGTAAAATGACATAAATGGAGATATCTATAATTGTAAACGAATCTAAAACATAAAAAAATAATTTCATTATATTATTAATAATCGTAGCGCTTTAAGACAACATGCTTGTAATAGTCATTGAGAACGTGCATTCTATATTTATGTAACAATGGATATTTGTTTCTTGCACATGAGTCAACTATTGATGGAACAGTGAAGTCATTTTGATGAAAACCTACCATATCTATTTATACTAATGTGACAAAATATAAGTAAAGACCATCAAGTTGGAATTGCCATTCTGTTTATAGAATTTTGTGATGTAGATAAAAACTCTCAACCTACAGTGATGTCCGCATACAAACTTTATGGAGATTCTTAGTTGGCGAGTAGCTCTTTATAAACCCGGGCAGTGGGGTTTTGGGTTTAGCAGGTTAAAGTAAGTCCAAACCAATATATGTGATGGATATGTGGGCTTCCACCATGTACTTATTTTCAATCATGGTTCATCAGAATAAAAATGATGTTTGCCTAAAATATGTGCTTAACAACGAGAGTCGCAAAATACATACAAGTGATGACATAGAATTGCAAAAAAAAATTGCTACATATAAAAAGATAGGGATTAGTTCTTGTGAAATAGCATCTAAAACTAAAATAGGTAGGACACCATCCTAATTTGACACGTGTCTAGCTATACAAGGGCTATTAAGGCATTGTACATGAAATTTCTTTTAATGATATAACTGTTTCGATGCATCTCTATATTTTAGGAAACCTTTTTCATTAATTCAAAAATTATTATTGCATCCTATTTTTTTTTTTATTATCTTGAAGATATAGTTAGCAGATGGTGGTTCATATATGGTATGGGCGATGATAAATACACGGATGAGTTTGATAGGTTCACAGAAAGTTATTAGTCATTGACTATTATACCTTTGGACACTTCTACTTTTAGTGTACCAAAATGTCTCTCGACAACCACCTCCTCACTTCCTCCTTTACCGGTCTTCCACTATCACTATATCTGGGTTTATCCGACATTTTTCCACCACCATTGCCATGATTTGCAGTCATTTAGTTTGACCTTATATGTTATTGCGACACCCCCAAATCAACACATCCGCGGAATGAAGCATTAATCATGACACGGTATTTTTCTTATAACAAACCACAAAACTTCAACTAGCAATTGGCACTCATACTCGAAAATCAACCAAAAATTATATGTGCAAACGCCACAAAATATAACTGGAAATTGAAAGTGTAGAATTCTCTAAACTCACTCAACTCAACAATGATCTTAAGAACCTACATAAAACCAAACAACAATAATGAGAGACATAATATAATGATGTTCTTGCATGGGTTAATGTAAGCAACCACTATATGTAATAGAGAAATAGGGTCACAAAACTCAAACACCACCATACCAAGATGTAGCATAGTATAGCAAGCATTGAATTATGGTTCAAAATACACAAAAGATGACACGATAACATATTATGGACGAATTTGCGGTGCCCGGTAGGTGTACGGTAACAATGGCATGCTTATTCAAGGAATAACTACAGATCTCTCTGCTTTCATTCCGATCAATATCGCGACCAAGTGTCGGTGTTGGTGCCATGCCGGTCGATAGTTGATCGCGTATGACCCCCCGGCACTTATACGGGTCGGGCGCGGACCAAATATGATTGTGTATAATGTCCCCGGCACTAATACGGGTCGGGCGCGGACTAGATACATACCCCGTCAATGGTCACCAAACCATCGTCCAGGCACCCACGGCGCGGATAGTAGATATGTCCGAAGAAGGACACAACCGCGCCCAACATAAAAGGTAGGGAATCTCGACCAGGCCTGGTGTACTACAGCCTGCAATCCCCGAAAAGGGAAAGCGGGACAACTCCCGCCCAAAAGAATCACTGTCACAACAATGAGGCAAGCTCTGGAGTTGACCTACGTCACTCCCCACTTACAAACTGTCGCTCTCATGGCCCGTGACCTTGAGAACACGACAGAAAGGTCAACCATATAAATAGAGGCCTTGCCACTATTCAAACGGTAACACATATTCACTCTCTCTCTAGAACTAACTTTCTCTCTCTAGAAAACCATTACTTACTCTCACGCCGGAGGTTGACCGCGGAACCCCCTTCCGCGGTGAGACTAACGGTGTTTGCTTTCTTAGCAGCTTTAAACCAAGAATCATACTTAATACAAGATCTATTTCCCGGGAAGTTAGCATACACTAATCTTCATCAGGGGAGCGCCCAGATTTGTATTAACAAGTTGGCGCCATCCGTGGGACCAGTGACATAACTGCGTTTCCAAAAAACTATAATGAGTAACCTGGCAGAAAACCCTTCCCCATCTCCTGAGCCGTCCACGGTCAGAAACACGGGTGGGAAGGAAAAAGTGCAGGACGCAGAACAATACCGCCCTAATGCCGCAACAGACGAGTCGATAAGGGAGTTCTGCGAAAGGCACTACCATCGGATCTTGCCCTTAATGGCGGAAAAGGTCCATCAAGAAAAACTAGACCGGGTCAAAACCCGTCTGGATTTTGATGATGAGACCAGGAACGAGAGATCTCGAGAACACGCCCGGAATACCCGCCCGGAGTCTGAAAGAAAACGGTCCTCTAAAAGGAGGCACGGGGCCAGTCCTAGTGCCAGGTCAGACCCTTCGGAATATTCCAAGTCACGGAGTGTCTTCTCGAGACTCAGCAGTCGAGGCGATGGGTGTTCTAGAGAAAAGAGCCAGTTGGAAGCCAAGAGGCCGCGACCGAATGTATTCTCAAGGCTGGAGAAGGAACGTCCGCACGTGACCACAAGACTCGGTGACCAAAAACCAACTGTGTTCTCCAGACTTCAATCGAAGGTGTCTTCCCGCAGGCAACGTAAAAGAGAAGCCGAAGAGCAAAAAAAATGGGACGCGGCTGAAAAGGATTCGGTCGATAAACACCAACGAAGTCGGAGCTTGACCCGCGACAGTGCTTCTCACTCAAAGTCTGGCAGAGGGGAAACGTATCACTCATGCCGCAGCAGAACCAGAGAGGTGTCTCCTCCAGAAAGCGAAGAAAGCACGGGAGGGCATTGGAAGTCCACCCCGAAGAACAAAGGAGGAAGGGAATCCGATGAACTTTATTCCCCGTATGACGTGGCTGATGCAGACCCCTTCACCCACCGAATACGGAATTTCGAGTTCCCAAAAAGAACAAGAATGCCGCCTCACATCAGAACATACGATGGGACAGGAGATCCGGAGGATCATATGAAGATCTTCCAAACCGCGGCCAAGGTGGAAAGATGGGCCATGCCTACATGGTGCCACATGTTCATCTCCACGCTAATTGGGCACATTCGCGTTTGGTTTGATAAGCTGCGGCCAGAGAGCATTGAAAACTTTGAAGAATTAAGGTCAAGTTTCCTCTCATACTTCCTTCAGCAGAAGAAGTATACGAAAGACCCTGTTGAGTTGCACCACATAAAACAACGGGAAGGAGAGTCCACGGAAGCGTTTGTGGGGCGCTTCAAGACGGAGAGCATGCATGTGAAAGGAGCCCCGGAATGCATGAGAGTGTCAGGCTTCATGCATGGGATAACAAACTCGGAACTAATCAGAAGGCTCAATGACAACATTCCCCAAACGCAAGATGAGATGTGGAAGGTAGTAAAAGCATTCCTCAGAGGTGAGTTGGCCGCGGCCAACCAGACAAAGAAGAAACATTCCCACTGGAAGAACCAGGACGGAGGATAGAAAAACATCCAGATCTTCGAGAGAAAGGGGGAGTTCAAGACCCGCTCGAGGCCTGAAAAGAAGAGGGGGGACAGGTTCACCCCCTCACAAAAACGCCGAAAGAAATCCTGGCCATGGATACGGTCAAATTCACAGCCCCTCCGCCAATGTCCAACCCAGTCGAGTCTAGAAATAAAGACAAGTACTGTGATTTCCACAGAGAAAAAGGGCACAACACGGACGAATGCTATCAGTTGAAAAAACAGATAGAGGAGGCGGTTAGGTCTGGACAGCTCGCACACCTGGTCAAGGAAATCAAGAATGGGGTCCAAAAGAATGGCGGTCCCAAAGGCGAAAAAAAGGACACCGCAGCCAAGGACAAAGCTCATGCCATATACATGGTCCAAACTTGGCAGCGGACGGTCAAACCCAAGCTGGGTGCGGATGCAGTCCTGAACATGGAAATATCCTTTCCCCCATATCCGGGGATGATTGGGATGACCACCCGCTAGTGATCAAGGCAGATGTAGAGGGGTGCACAATCCACAGGATGTACGTGGATAACGGAAGCGCCTCAGAAGTTCGATACGAGCACTGCTTTAACAAGCTAAGCCCGGACATCCGCAAAAGACTGATCCCCGCCTCGGCACCATTACTGGGTTTTAGTGGAGAACTTTCATGGCCATTAGGGCAGATTCTCCTGGAGGTAACATTGGCAGACGAGGAGAGGTCAGCCAGCGCTTGGATGAACTTCATGGTGGTGCGACCTCCTTCTCCTTACAATGGGATAATTGGACGGTCGGGGTTTAGGCTGTTGAGAATAGTGCCATCCACAGTGCACGGTATGTTGAAGTTCCCTACCTGTAACGGATTCGTGACTTTGCACAGTGACAAGGTAGTTCTGGTTGAATGCAGAATGGTCGCAGAACCAGAACCCTATCGTACTACCAGGGAGGCAGAGGTGAAGGAAGGAATTGCAGTCGCGATTAACCCCAGATTCCCTGACCAAACGATCACCATTGGGGGGGGGGGGGTTAAGTGAAAAAGGGAAAAAGAGCCTATGCGATCTACTCAAAAATAACTTGGACATCTTTGCTTGGGAACCCTCTGATATGACCGGAGTCCCGCGGACAATCGCGGAACACAGGCTGAACGTCAGAGATGGCTACAACCCCGTACGGCAAAAGAAGAGAGGGCAAGCCCCAGAAAGAAACAAAGCAATCAATGAAGATATTACCAAGTTGGTTGCAGCAGGAATCATGAAGGAAGTACACTACCACGACTGGTTGTCTAATCCCGTTCTCGTCAAAAAGAGCGACGGAAGCTGGAGAATGTGTGTGGATTTCAAAGATCTGAACAAAGCCTGTCCAAAGGATTGCTACCCCCTGCCGGAGATCGACTGGAAGGTCGAGTCCCTCTACGGATACTCATTTAAATGCTTCCTCGACGCGTATAAAGGGTACCACCAAATACAAATGGCAGCCGGGGACGAGGAGAAAACAGCATTCCACACAAACCAAGGCATCTTCTGCTACACCAAAATGCCTTTTGGTTTAAAGAATGCTGGCGCCACGTACCAAAGGCTCGTAGACAGGGCATTTGAGAAACAGATTGGAAGAAATTTGGAAGTGTACGTTGACGATCTAGTCATCAAAAGCCACTCAGAAGAAGAAGTGCTCAGAGACATAGAGGAGACTTTCAGAACCCTACGGAATATCAACATGAAACTAAACCCTAAGAAATGCACATTTGGGGCAGAACAAGGGATGTTCCTAGGACATGTGATAAGCAAGGAGGGCATCAGAGCCTGCCCAGACAAGTCCAAGGCCGTGGCCGTGCTCAGATACCCAACAACCAAAAAGGAGGTGCAATCTTTGAATGGAAAGTTAGCTAGTTTGAGCCGTTTTATGTCTAAGTCAGCAGAAAAATCGCTCCCATTCTTCAAGACACTGAAGAAGTGCATCAAGAAGAGCGACTTTCACTGGACAGCTGAGGCAGAACAGGCATTCAAAGAGATGAAGCAACACATTGCCGACCTACCAATGGTCATTGCACCACACCCGAAAGAAGAACTGATCATGTACCTGGCCGCGTCTCAGGAAGCTGTAAGTGCGGTTTTGTTGGCACAAAGAGAGTCGCGGAAACAGCCTGTGTATTTTGTCAGCCGCGCCCTAAAAGGTCCGGAGGTGAATTACCCCCCAATGGAAAAGTTGGTCCTCGCACTGGTGTATGCGTCCCGCAGAGTGCGGCGATACTTTCAAGCACACCCCGTGGCGGTAATCACGGATCAACCACTAAAGCAGGTCCTGACAAAAACGGAGAAGAGTGGAAGAATGGCCGGATGGGCGATAGAACTGGACGAGCATGACATTAGCTTCCGACCCCGGACATCCACTAAAGGACAAGTGCTAGCGGACTTCATCGCCGAGATGCCAGAGGAAGGAACTCCAGCCAACAAAGAAGAGAAGCAACCATACTCAGAGCCGTGGGATTTATTCATAGACGGTTCTTCATGCCAGGAAGGTTCCGAAGCAGGCCTAATCCTAACAAATCCTGATGGAAAAGAATTCACATACGCCCTGCGTTTTGAATTCGAGGCATCCAACAACGAGGCCGAGTATGAGGCACTGATCGCGGGATTGAGGATCGCGGAACAGATGCAGGTCGATAGTAGATATGATTCTGAAACGGGTATGGTATTTTGTGATTTTGAGATTTAAAGGTAAAAATGGGTGGGGGAAACTATTCGAGTGTAGTTTAGTAAATGAAGCACTAATTTTCTATGTAGGTAGTAATTGTGTCCGTGTAAATATCAATTGCCATATGGTATTGTTGCATGAACTTGATCGAATGGCATTATCATATCTTCGAATTATTGTATGTATTAATCTGTTTAATGCATTATATACATGTAACAGATTTTGATGTGATTAGATCAACTTATTTCATAAACATCTATATCTGCATCTTTTGAAAAATCAACGTCCAAAAAACCAATTCATATAATCATAAACAAAAACAATCATCATCATCATCATCCAATATATATCAGATGCACGAAGAAAGTTGGCAAAGATAAAGACAATCATATTAAAAAGAATGATAACGATATACTATATTGCTAAAGATGTAAATCGCATTAATGCAAACACGGAGCTGCAAGTTACACTCTTGATGCGAATTGAAGAATACATAAATAAAACAATCATCATCATAATTTTGCATCGTTGCATCGTCATCATCATAATCGAATTATACATCATCATCATTTTTCTGCATCTTCGTCATCATCAAACTTTATTCATTATAATGACTCGGTATTTGCATCAATCTTTGTTATTGTTTACCGGTCATAACAGATAAGTAAATAGGTCATTATCCTTTTTATATTTTTAGACATTTATATGTATTGTTGTTTTTCAAGTTTGTGCACCCATGGTATACAACTATACATGAATAAAATTTAGCTTTAAAATCTAGTTTATTATTGGTCGTACTTATATTTTCAATTCTTGCACGCATGGGTTATGATTTGTATAAACAATAAATTCTCATATGATCTTACTTAAACTTTTAAAATGAAGATAATGAATAGTAGTCAATTTTAAATAGTTAACTACTAAATAATATGCATTTTACATGAGTAGTTGCAATATGTACAATTTCATGTATGTCGAATAATGAAACCTGTAGATATTATGTTTTATTGATCTCCTATCTATAATGCAAATAACCTAAAAGTCGGATAACTCGTATTTTATACATATTTTTATGGTCGTTATTCTGTATTTTATTTATGTTCAAATAGACTATCGAGGACTTTTTGGTGCTTAGTTACTTAGAAATGATGATTATAAGTCAATGATGAAGAACAATGAAGAAATGCCTAAATAATGAAGTTATGTTGCCTTGAGATGAATAAATGATAAACAAGGAACCTAAAGTGGATGATAAGGAAAGGTTGAAGATTTCCAGGACGGATTCCTTGATTGCGAAACAACTACAAGATCGCGGCGAGAGCAAGGTTACAAAGATATTGGATATGTAACATGAGCTCATTTTGAAATCGTTTATTACATGAGCCCTAGAAAAGGTTTGTGCTCGAACCCGTGCTTGCTTAAGCTTGGATCTTTCGAGCTTTCTGCGTGGGTCGTTAGGCGCCAAACTCGAGCTAAATGCACAAGGGTCGAAACGAGCTCGAGCTCAAGCTCGAGACTTATGATCGTAAACGAGCCAAGCTTGGGCTCGATTTAGCTTGTTTTCACCTTTATTCGGTTGTTATATTATGTATACTCTAACTTTGAGGATAAACTTCATTAAATTACTAACGAGCTTAACTGATAATTGATACTAGGTAGTTGAGACTTCCACTTAGTCAAGTTCTAAGTAACATGTTGCACCTTACAAAATTTAGGGTATTAAAAAAAAGGTTTTTCTAACATGTGTTTCGGGGCACATGTTAAGCACACCAAAAGAACGGCGGGACCTACGAAAAAGGACGTCCGGTCCCACAAAAAATACACTTTTCAAATAAAATATTTAGGTCCGAACGTCTTTTTTCGTGAGTCCCACCGTCCTTTTGGTGTGCTTAACATGTGCCCCCGGGGCACATGTTAGAAAAACCCTTAAAAAAATACCACTTAACCAAATTCAGCGTATTAAACTACAGAATAATTTAGTGAATTATTTAACTAAAAATTACGAGCTTTGAGATTGTATTAATATGATGCATGTATTTCATAAATAAAAGTTTATTTCAATTTTTTTATTCAATTGAATAATTTCTTTGAGGTAGTGTGAAATTATTTGTTGAAACCTTTTGTCTTATAGTCGACATATTTGACAAAATAAGTGAAGTGTGGAGGATATGGGTCACGTTCTTTTGGTTTTCTGATTTGCACATAATTGACGCTTCTACCGTTGCATTTGCATCACTATATTTTCGTATTCCCTTTTTAAACGTTTGACCAACAAAAACCAGATTTCACCAATATATGCAAAAACCAAATACGAAGTCTACAAAAACCCCTTTCTCGACGAAGCGTGATCGTATAAAAGGAAAAGGATATGCGTAAACCTAAATATATACCTTAGTCTACTCGTTTCTTTGTATTTATTTCGTTTGTGACTGCTTTGTATTGTATCTTGTTTTTGCCGTGTGATTTATATATTATCTTCACTTTTTCAAAAAAAAAAAAAAAAAAAAAAAAAAAAAATCGTCGTCAATTAAGTTACAAGTTTGGGCTTTTATTGTTGACTAATATATGTGCTTAATCCCGCCATTAGCTGATTGATCACCTCTTCTTAATTAGATTATTTAATTCGTTAACGAATTAATTGTATCTATCGATTTTTGTGATTATATGCGTGTTGTCTTGTATGCAATGTATAATGGAAAGTGAAATTTGAGATTTTTACTTACCTTGTCGGAAAATTATCATCGTAATAGATGTAAATATTTTTGGCTTATTTATTTTAGCTTTAGAGTTAATTACATAATTGGTCCTTGTGGTTTGTCGGATCTTGCAGAAAATGTCCCTGTGCTTTTTTTTTTGACGGGTCATGTCCTCGTGGTATGCAAAAGTTACGGGTTTGGTCCTTTGACGGGTCATGCTGTTAGTTGACCGTTAACTTTGACGGGTATGCAAACCACAAGGACGATTTATGTAAAAAAAAAAAAAAAAAAAAACTAATAAAAAAAAAATAAATAAATAACTTAAAAAAAAAAAACCAAAAACTGTCTAAAAAAAAAAAAAAACTTAAAACAAAAACATTTAAAAAAAAATATTTATTATACTTAAATTTGGGCTTATTTATAATGCGAGGGCTTAAAATTTTTTTATTAAAACTTAAAAAAAATTTATTAAACAGTTTTTATACGTTTAAAAAAAATTATACGCATTAAAAAAAGTTTTTTTTTATACGCTTAAATTTTTTAATTAATACTTAAAAACCTATTTAATAAAAAAACGAAAGCATATAAAAACGTATAAGAAGCGTATAAAAATTGATAAAAACTTATAAAACAGACGAAAACGTATAAAAATAGATGAAAATATACAAAAATCGTACAAAATACGCATTAAAAAAAGTTTTTTTTAACTATAATAAACATTTTTTTTAAAGTTTTTTTTAAGTGTTAATAAAAAAAAATTTAGGCCCTCATGTTGTATATAAACCCAAAATTTAAGTATAATAATTAAAAAAAAAAAAAAAAAAAAAAAAAAAGAGTTTTATTAAGCCCTCACATTATACATAAGCACAAATTTAAATGGAATAAATATTTTTTGTAAACGTTTTTTTTTAAACAATTTAAAAAAAAAAAAAAAAAAAAAAAAAAAAAATCAGTTTTTCGTTTTTTTTAATCAGTTTTTTTTTTTTTTTTTTTTTTTTTTTTTTTTTTTTTTTTTTACATAAATCGTCCTTGTGGTTTGCATACCCGTCAAAGTTAACGGTCAACTAACAGCATGACCCGTCAAAGGACCAAACCCGTAACTTTTGTATACCACGAGGACAAGACCCGTAAAAAAAAAAGCACAAGGACATTTTCTGCAAGATCCGACAAACCACAAGAACCGATTATGTAATTAACTCTTAGCTTTATGTTGTATTGTTGTTAAATAGTAGAGATTGCTCGTACCTTTAAGCGGGTTTATAACATAAGTTTAAATTTTTACTTATTTGCTTAAATAGATATAACATAACAGTTAGACTATTAGAGCATACGATAAGGTAAGCCATAAGGCTCTTTTTTTAACTACGGCGTCGTTATATGACACCGGCCGATACCAAATCTTGAGTTACAGGACATGGCGCCAAATCACTAATAAGCCATAGGGCATTTTTTTCTTGTGCAATGGTGGAATAAATGAAAAACTACGTCGCCTGGAGATGTCCTATAACTTGAATGATAAGTAGTGCATTTTTTAGTTAACTTATATGTCGTGACTTATAAAAGAAAAAATTGAGATAACATCACTTTTTGCTATAAGGTTGCTTGCAGTGAGGATGGTCGATCGATATAGTCGATCGATTGCATCTCGATCGCCTTGTTGTGGGGTTTCGATCGATCAACTTTTTTTTCTTCTTTCGATCGTGTATACGACCGATGTCATATTTTTGTTATGTGTGTGTTTGTGTGTATTTAATTATATATAAAATGTATTTTTGTGGGGTATGTTTTTTGTAGTGTAGGTTGTCTTGGTGTGGTAAAAAATTGTATGTAGATTGTCGGAGAGAAATAGCTGACGTGGCAGAGAAAATGAGAAGTATTAGGATCCTTTAATGGGGGCAGCATAACATCGTAAGATGACACCGGCTATATCAACGAGTGTACACAATGTACCATCTAAGAAAACCTTGCCTAAAAAGACATCCGATAATCACTACGAAATTTATTTTCTTAGACGACATATGACGATCGACGAAGATATAGCATGTGAAGTTAAGATATTATTGAATATAATTAAATGCAAGCCACCAACATCCAACGGTACCTCATAAATGCCCATACCAAAAAACCATGCAACAATTCAAGAGGTAGACTGTGGTGGTGGTCGATTGGTGAGCATTAATTTCATCAATTTAATAGGTATATAAAGCTGTACAATTAATTTCACACTTTTTTAATTCAGATTTGATAATGACATTTTTTCGGTAGTTTACTTTATATAACCTTTTTATAACGGCTGCGATATATTAAAAAGTTGTCAAAAAACTAACGACAATTACAAAAAAATATAAAGAAGCGGATTTTGAAGCCATGCTATCTGAATAAGACGAAGTTTTTTTTATTTCTATTAGCAAACAAAAAAAGACAAATCAAAACTATGGAATCAATCAGCGTATTTCTCCTCAGCTTTTTGACGACAAAAATCAAAGCGTTCCTTAATTTCCAAAGCGACCAACTTGTTGTCAACACGATAACCTAAAAAATGCTTATATAACTATAACATCAATTTTATTATGTTTCTAAAAATGTATAATCGATAATGCTACTAATAATAACAACAACAACAACAGTAGTTGCTTTGTTAAAAAGTTTAAAATATATAGGATATTTGTTAAATATATACGTAAAATCGATTATGAAAGTAAAAGAGTATTAGCAAGTGGCAGAAGTCATGTCTTTTAACCCGAGTTCTAATTGGTGCTCTTAGTGTTTAAATTTATTAATAACATATATAATTTTGAAGTATAATTTTTTTTTTTTTTTTTAATATTATTACTTAGATATTATTCAATTGTAATAAAAATACTTAAATTAAATAATAATTAGAAAACTTAATAAATATATTTACACTAAATTAATAAAACAATATTTGGTTTTAATATAAAATAACAAAATATAATACTACGTAGTAATATAGCAATCTATTAATAAATTTAAATATTTATGTTAAAATAATACTTTATGTGTGTCAAAATTATAGTCCATATTCTTTTTGAGATGTTTCAAAAACATCATTCACTTTCTATTTTAAATAACAAAAAAATAATTTAATGAAAAAATATTTTATTTGAGTAATTGAAAATTGTAGTTATTCCACTTTATTAAACTGTGTGAATTTTGTCTCATGGCAATAACTTTGAGTTGAAGGAAGTAATAATTACAACTAACAAATAAATAAATAAATAAACAAATATATAACTTATAAATACTGAATTACTTTTTTTTTTCAAAAACTGAGAATTATAGGGTTATGGTACACGAAAGTCACTAAAGTTTCCAAAAAATTTGTCCTAAGTTACTATAGTTTCATTTTGGTCATCCAGGTTACCCATGTTATCGGGTTTGTTAATTAGGTTTCTATACGTTTAAAAGTACTACGCTCAGGTCATTGAGTGGAGTGGCAACCGGCTACTAGTCCGTCTCATATGCCACATGGGCAGACATACTTCTCCACCTCATGGCCACGTTGGATTTCCACTTTCCTAACCTTTATTTTTATAAACCGGGTAACAACCAATTTTAATTTTATTCATCATCACAATAATCTTAAACAACAACATTATTTTTTCATCAAAATCACCATCTTAAACAACAATATCATCTTTATTCATCTTTAGTAATCCTTAGTAATTTTATTCATCTCCATCACAATCACCTGCTCCTCTCCTGCTCTCCATTACTTTTTTCCTTTGTCCAACCATCACCTGCTCATCTCCCAAATTCGACATCAAAACAAACCCACAAACCCTTTACCAACTATCCCACCAATCATAACACCACCAACCAAATCGGAAACAAAACCAGCAAGTCCAAACCAACCTGAGACCGTAACCAGCTCACGACCAAAAGACAAAGGAAATGAGATAAAGGAGACGAGATGGTGGTGGTGGCGACGGCTTGGTGACCACGGACACGAGCAAAGCTCCAAACAGCTCAAACGAGTCAAACTCGTTTCTCACCTTTTCTATTCTTCTCGATCTATGCGTACAAACTATATGTAACGAAGAGGGTGGCGCGTATGGTTGTTGAGGTGACGGTGATGGTGGATTGGTGGCGCGTGGAGTATGTAGAAATGATGAGGGATGTGAGATGAGTGTTTTGGTGGTGGTGGTGATGCGTGAAGCGCTGTGGTGGTGGCGTTATAGGGGTTGCCGGCGGCGGCTCAAGAAGAGGAAGAGAGAGGAGCAGGTGATAGTTTGAAGATCTGGGTTTGATACCTATTTTAAAAGTAAATGAATTTAAATAAGGAAAAAAACAAAAACTTGAAGAAAAAATAAAATGTAATCGGTAATCATAAGTAGTATACAACGTGGTAACCTAAAGAACCGGTCACTATAACATGGGTAACCTGGATGACCAAAATGAAACTATAGTAACTTAGGACAAATTTTTTGGAAACTTTAGTGACTTTTGTGTACCATAACCCGAGAATTATATTACCAACTCATGATGCATATTGTTAAAATTCTGAATGAGGACGTAATTCAAAACTTTTCTTCAAACTTGCTATTATATAATTTGAATTTTCTTACTTGATGCAATCGAAATGAGCGAATTACAATTACAATAAAAACTAAACAACGTACATAACGTAATCTACCATCCTGCAAATAAAAAAACCAACATTTAAATTACCACAAACCAAATGATATGTTAGGCTCCCTGCCCATGTGGCACCCAAAGAGACTAATCCTCTTTATTACACTTGTGGTACATGACTCGGTCGTCTAGGTAAGAAATATAGAAGTGGGTCAGCTAGGTGACCTACTTGTATGCACGTTTGTGTGTATGATTTTTTTATTGTAAGTGTATTTTTGTGGTGTGGGTCGTCTTAATACATCAAGTTGGTCATGAAATAGTCTAAGAGAGTGAAAGTTGAAGTGGTACGGGAGATGAAGGTCGCTTGAGGGTCCTTATTACCCTCAGTCTTAGACTAGACTGAGTGATGGGTGAGCCTCAAGCGTGACATAGCAAGAAAAAAAGAGATAAATGTAAGTTTCTCACCTCTCGGCATTTGGGCCATTCTTTTTTGTTTTATTATTTTTTATTTGGTTTGTAAGTGTGTGTGAGGTATTTAGTCTAACATGTTTGTATAAAATGGGTATTTTAATGAAGATAAATGATTGGCATGACTAAATGTATGCCTAAACTTATGACTAAATGCATCGCTAAACTTATCACTAAACATGCATGGCATTAGTTGATTGGTTTGTGAGACGGTGGGCCCCAGCTTAGCACCAATAAATGATTTACATATAGTTTTAGGCATAAGTTTAGACACAAGTTTTAGTCATGCTAATCATTTCTCTTTAATGAAATGTGAAGATAGTGGTGACGAGGGTGACAGGTGAGAGGGAGTGAGAGGAAAGAGAAAATTGATGCAGAGCTGATGTGAAATATGAGTTAGTGTTACTATTCCATTTAGTTTTAGGTTTTAGCTAAAGGGTTTTTCTAACTTATACCATGGTGGCACAAGCTTACAAGTGTTTAATGAAAACAAATGGTACTTTAAATAACTTAATTTTCATATAAAACATAGGTAACTTTGGTAGACATCATAAATTTAAAAAATTATTTTTATCAACGAACATGAGACTACAATAATTTGAGTTTATTTAACGCCTCTTAAACTCTATCACCATCGTGTCACTAAGTTAAACAAAATTCATTTTTACTAAATTATCACAAGTAAAAAAGTTCCTTTTACTAAATTATCCGTGTGGAATCCCATTGGTAAATGTTCCAAAAGGATTGGAGAGGGTCCCAAGTCTTCAATTGCCTTCACTGTGCAATTTGGTTTATTAATTTCGACAATAAATAGAAGCTTGTTACTGTACGATTTTATGTATTCAACTATTACAGCGAAATAACAATCTCTTTTGCTTGCACAAAGGTCCAATAGGTTTAATGCTTCTTGAAGACATGCATTTTAAACTTATTTAATTAATTAATTTGTTTAAAGATTATTGCCCATATCTTATTTTTTTTAATCATGTTTTTCGATCTTTTGACCGAATAATTCACAGGATTCGAGCTTACTGGCACACAAACTCAAACCGGGTAAAACTTTTTTTTTTCTTTTCAAAATAGTTGACGTGAATAATTAGAGATGTTTGATATATCAAAAGGTTTAGGGTGTGTTTGTTTTTTAAAAAAAAGTCTTACTAGCCCTCTTACTCCCTCTTACTCTTACCAGTAAGAGGAGGGCAGACGTTTTGCTTGTTTGTTTTTTTCTTTTGAGTAAGACCCAGTTAGACATATAACATCTCTTACTCGTTTTGTAAACTTTATATAATATATTTGATTGTTTATTAACTATGTTATATTTATGATAAAAAGTATTATTTCATATTTACATAAGTTACTTATTATTGCATTGCGTTGGTTTAATAAAAAAATTGCAAAAACGAGCATTTAAAATCATTCGGACAATTATACAAAAACAAACAACATTATTTCGTTCAGATTTAGACTTTCTAACCACTTCTTACCAGTAAGATGTGGTAGTCAGATTCAGACCCAAAACATCTTAATGAAACAAACACACTCTTAGTTAATAACTTTAACTCCTACTTTATTAAATTATTAGGAATAAAGTACTACCGAGTTATGTCATAGGAGTAAAGTTTTCAAGAATACAACAAAAAGTTAAAAGTTTGACTAAACAAATACTCCGTATCTTGCATTGGGGTTAAATTTATCCTACTTTAGAGAAAAAAAACTTGACTAGCTATATGTCTGATCAAAAGGACAATGTTGTAACAAATTTGGTAGAATGCGTATGTATATAAAAACCCAATACCAAATTGATTGCTCATTTTTTAATTCTGATCAAGTAAAAAAAACTTTTTACATGTAAACATAGAATTTATTACTCCGTAATTGGTATTTTGGATGGTCAAACAAGATAAATTGGATTTTATGAAAAACAACATAAATTGGTATTTTGGAAAAATCTGAAGGTTCAATACTATATAAAAGCAAATGCCTAATTTTGACTTGCTATATATATATAAGGATGTTTTTGTTACTACAAATGTCATATAATAACAGTAACTGAATAGCACCATTGAGTTAGAATTTTTTGGTTGACTATAGCATTCTCAAAATAAATTTAACAAAACAATTACTACTTTAAAAGATATCTAAGAAAGTATGGTATGCTTGAAGATATCGACTCAGGTAAGGATCCAGTGAGAAGAATAGTTAAAATAAGAAGGGTGAGAAGTAATTTTAGCCACACATTTTAAATTGGGAAGGAAAATTTGAGTGAAGATGCATCCACTTTTGTAAGTGCATCTATATTGTGTGGTTATTGTTTCTTCTCATCATTCTCATTTTAATTATTCTTCTCATTTGATCATAACTCTTCGACTCAGATCCATGTTTTTGAAAGTCAACTTCATAAATTACTAAAACAAAAATCAACAATACACCAACCAATTCTCATTTTGAAGTGTGATTATTATGCCCTACACCTTAATTCGCATTTTAAGATCTTAAACCAAAACAATACGCCAACCACCGTAAACTTATGCTCCAATGAGAAGTCGAAAACTATCATGCATGTGGAGACTTTCATAAAAAAAGATATACACGAAATGTTGTTTTACGGCTTAGGTATATCACTGATCAAAATTAAAGGCCGTACATTTTACATCTTGCTAGTTATATTATTATATGTTACGGATTGTATATTGTACATATATACACCCGAGATCAGGGTGTTCCCGCCAATCTACACATTTTGTGGAATGAGTGGAAGAGGGCCGTGTTGTTTGGAAATAATTAAGGAAGAATTTTGATGGTAAATAGCAGAAAGGACATAGTTAAACAAAAAAGAGTTGCTGGTTGGATGGTAGACTCGTAGCAAATTATTACCGAAGAATTTTGATGGTAAATAGCAGAAGGACATAGTTAAATTAAACAAAAAAGAAAGTAGTTCAAAAAGAAAAAAAAAAAAAAACAAAAAGAATGAATTAAAAGAATAAGAGTTTGTTATAAACACGCAACAACGTGCGGATCTCATATTACTCGTTAGTTACATAAATATGATCATCCCTCCATGATTATGAATTGCTATGGCGCGAAACCTTAAAAATTTGCACCTTGAGAGATTCGAAATTGCATATATTTTGGAGCTAGAGTCCTAATTAAGCGCTAGGTCTAAGTCACACCCTCGAGTTTACATTACAACTTAGTTATAACTCTAAGATAATTACAAAAATGATTAGTACTACTAAAAGAACAACTTTAAATTAGTGTCGTGCATCGGGTTCAGAAGAAAATTGAACTTAACCATCACTAATTTATAATACATCTGAAAATCGAAGTGATTTGAAACCAATTTGATCCAAAGTAAACCATCAACCGACACATACCTAGGTTTAACTTTCATCGCACGATACAAACCTAATATAGTACATTCATACTTGTTAAAACCACTGTTCTAAAAGGCTCGCAAAGGCCTCGCAAAAGCGCGAGGCTTGGTCATGCCGTCACGCAATGCCTCAACGCCGCCTTATGGCACATGTTTTTGTAAACTCGATATTTATGAGTTATGATATAAATATATAAATATTTTCATACTTTTTGACGCCTTATGTCACGCCTTATAAACGCAAAAGCTTCGCCTTAGCCGCAAAGACGTGAGGCTTGGTCATGCAGCCATGCCACACCTCACGCTATTTACAACCTTGGTTAAAACCATACTATTTTGGTTTGAAACTAGACTAGTGAATAATCGAAATATTCGATGGAAGTTTTGGAACAAAAAAAAAATAAACACAAAATTTTTTGATTAATTTTAGTCTTGTTTTGTTTTGCTTTTGGCAAGACAAAATTATACAAACTTCCATTAAACTTATAGATTTTATTAATTTAGACAAACTACACACTTTTGTTTCCCATTCAACAATATAATATTATAGATTTTTGATAAAAATGAAAGTTGCATGTAAGAGTTAGTTGTAGTAATAATAGTATGTTCCTACTGAAGCAGTCAACATTCACAAGAATTCTTTCACCTTCTCACCTATAGCTCTCACACACAACACATTGCTTCCACTTTTAGTTCCTCACAATATATTCACCCCTACCTTCACATATCAAATGACCAACTTCTTTAAAACCTCTTAAAAAACAAAACCAACTAAGAAAAAATAAACTAGCTAGCTAGCTAGTATTATTATATGCTCATGACAGGAAGAGAAGCATCAAACAGTGAAGTAGTAATGATGGAGATCGAAGCGAATAAGCCTTCAGGAAATGGGATGGTTTTAGCTGGATTAAGTCCATTAAGTGAAACAATATGGAAAGAAAAAACAAGTATAGATATGGCTGGTGATGTGTCTGCAAAACTAGCATGGAAAGATTTAACTGTCATGGTGACTTTAGGTAATGGTGATACTCAAAATGTGTTGGAAGGGCTAACTGGCTACGCTGAACCTGGAACTTTTACTGCGTTAATGGGTCCGTCTGGTTCGGGCAAATCGACGTTGCTTGATGCTCTTTCCAGTCGTCTTGCTACCAATGCTTTTCTTTCTGGACATGTTTTTCTTAATGGCAGGAAAACTAAGCTTAATTTTGGCACTGCTGTGAGTTTTCTTTTTATATATCTTTATATATGTATTTTGTATAATTATTATGTGTAGATAGATTTGAATCTAGCTTTACCCAATTCCGCCGGAGCAAGGTACGAGAAAGTAGAATGTAGACAAATCCTACTATAATTCAGATTATTGAAAATCTTGAACATATATATTTCTATTGATAAAACAGTACTTGTAGTGGTATATATCTTTCACATAATTTATTTATTAAAAGAACTAGACCAATTACAAAGGGAGATGAAAATTTAATCATAAAAATGATTTTGGATATTATTATTGCTTAAGTTCAAAACTATAAAACAGAAACAGAAATTAAACTCCCAAGAAAGTAATGATATATAATAAGTACAGTAGATCTTAGGTCGAAACCATGGTTACCAGAAAAACAAAAATAAAAATGTTTATTGCAATAATATTAGATTTCATATTTTGTTTGTATAGTAGTATTAAACTATAATGTTTTTAGTTAGTAAAAGTAGATTTGATTTTGGCAATATATGAGGGTCATAAATCCAATAGAAAAAAAATAACATAGATTTTGTGAACAAAAGAAATAGCATAGATAACATCTGTAACGACAACGATGTAAACCTATAGTATTAATTAGGACCTACACACATGGTGTGCCCAGTGATATTTAATCTGGGTATGCACTTTAATTGGCCAAAATTGACACTTCAAGTTGGTTGGTTAAAAATTTATTATTCTTCAAAGGATTTGACTTTCATGTTAATAATTTCTTTTTTTTTTTAATTATAAAACAGTAAAAAGTTTTGAAATAATCTAGGGGGTGTTTGTTTTAGCTTTTACGTGGCCTTATGAGCTTATTAGCTTATATAATAAAAATAAGCCCATTAAAGTGTTTGGATAAGTCTATAATATTAGGCTTATTTAAAGGAGAATTTGATGATTTTTATTTATTATTTTATTTTATTTTATTTTATTTTATTATTATTATTTTTTTTTTTTGGTTTATGGGCTTATATAATTTTAGCCTTTTTTCCACCTTTTTAAGATAAGCTAATCTAAACATTGAGCCTTGGCTTATGAGCTTATTTAGCAATTAGCATAAGCTATAAGATACTTATTGAACATAAGCTTAAGCTAAAAGAAAAAGAAAAAAAACTTAAACAAACATCCCTTACTTTAGAAGATTTCTTACAGCAGAAAACATATACTATGGCCCTGTTTGGCTAAGCTTATTTAACATAAGCCGATTTGGGCTTATTTTTGATAAGCTCCGATTTTGTGGCTTATTATGATATGATAAACTTATAAAAGCGGACAAGTCTCAAAATAAGCCGTAAAATTGGGGCTTATAAAAAATAAGCCCAAATTTCATGAAAATTTAAATTCACATCGTCTAACTATTATTATAAGTGTATATAGGTATGTACGTAATTGAATAAGTGTTATTTAGTGTAAGTTTCTTTGTATCATTGTCAAAGGATGCCATTGGATTTTCAGGCTTATGTGACACAAGACGATAATCTAATTGGGACACTCACTGTCCGTGAAACAATCTCATACTCAGCAAGACTACGCCTCCCTGATAAGATGCCATGGTCTGATAAACGAGCATTGGTCGAGAGTACTATTGTAGAAATGGGTCTGCAAGATTGTGCTGATACAGTTATTGGGAACTGGCACTTGCGTGGTATTAGTGGTGGCGAAAAAAGGAGAGTTAGTATTGCCCTTGAAATCTTGATGAGACCGAGATTGCTTTTTCTCGACGAACCAACAAGCGGTCTTGACAGGTAAACCAATACTTAGCTGTTCAAATAAGAACCAAAAAGTTTTAGTGCAGATGCCAAGATGGACGGGTTGGGAAAATTTCAAATGGGTTTTATTCATAACGTGTAATTTAAAATGATTAGTCGTATATTATATTATTATTGCAAGTACGATAATTTAATCATCTGAAAATAAAAAAGATTTTGAAAGCTCTAAGCATTTAAAAGGTAATTTTTTACGAGTATAACCTTCAGAACGTGTTCCATTTTTACCCACTGTTAATATTTTACCCGTTATCAAACAAATACAACAGTACACACCATAACCAGATTAGAACTTCCACCTGTTTTTGTTAAGAATCAATGCATTATAAATTATTAAGCGATTAACTGTGCTTTCGTTATTTGTTTTTGGCAGTGCTTCAGCTTTTTTTGTTACTCAAACTTTAAGAGGTCTATCTAGAGATGGTAGGACAGTAATCGCCTCAATTCATCAACCAAGCAGTGAAGTTTTTGAGCTGTTTGATCGCTTGTACTTGCTATCAGGAGGAAAAACAGTTTACTTCGGTCTTGCTTCTGAAGCCTACGAGGCAAGGACTCGTTTTACTTTTTGGGATATAGTATGATCAATCTTGAATTATTTTTGGTCTCGAGAGTAATAAGGTAAAAATATAGTAAAATATGTGTTAACTTTGCAGTTTTTCGCACAAGCTGGTTTTCCTTGCCCGGCTCTTAGGAACCCATCAGACCATTTTTTGCGGTGCATCAACTCAGATTTCGACAAAGTGAAGGCCACTTTGAAAGGATCCATGAAACTAAGGGTATTGTAATCCAGATTGAACAAATAGATAGCAAAGTGGTCATGCGTCAAAAGTGAATTCTTGAATGGGCCACAGCGAGTTCTGTTAAATACGTTTATCTTTTCACAAATAAATAGCGTGTCAAATATCATTATTAAAGGTATTTTATATGAATATTAATTTGTAACATAGGGATAAGAAGCGATTAGGCAATTAAAATTTACTTTGTGTGACTTTTGACCCGTTCAACCCATTTGAGAACTTCTAAAAGTTTTTCTTCAGTGTTTAACATAATACTCAACACGAATCAAACAGTTCATTAGTATTGCGTCAAAATGACTACTTCTAAGACTAATGCATATCTTATGTTATGATACCAATTTGTTTGTCGATCAGTTTGAAGCGAGTGATGATCCTCTTGAAAAAGTAACAACAGCAGAAGCAATCCGAGCTCTTACTGATTACTATCGTACCTCTCAGTATAGTTATGCCGCAAATGAAAAAGTAGAGGAGATGTCAAAGATTGTAAGTACTACTGGTTAACATACAGACAATCAATATTTCCAGGTTTTGTTAAGCAATTTTGATGGTGGAATGCAGAAAGGTACTGTTTTGGATTCTGGTGGCAGTCAGGCTAGTTTCTTCATGCAGTCGTTTATGTTGACCAAACGTTCGTTTGTCAACATGTCAAGGGACTTTGGGTATTACTGGTTGCGGCTTCTGATCTATGTTTTGGTCACTGTTTGCATTGGAAGCATTTATTTTAATGTCGGGACAGGATATAACTCTATACTGGCAAGAGGAGCGTGTGCCTCATTTGTGTTTGGCTTTGTTACATTTATGTCAATTGGAGGGTTTCCTTCATTTGTGGAAGATATGAAGGTGAGTTTCATGATATCCTTTTTTATATTTTTACATGGTACAAGAAGCAAAAAACTTTGCATCAAATGGGCTGGAATGTCAATTTGGGTAACCTATAACATTTATTTGGGTCAACATGGGTAATTTTTACTTACAGGTCAAGGGGGTTGGGTTGCATTAACATGCTAACATTTTTGTCCCCAAAACTTTGGATTTATAAATTGTTGATATAATAATGTTGATTAAAAAATATAAATCAACACATAGTTTTACCAATAATCAATAAAATGCATTCTTAATTGGTTAAATTATGTGTGGTTGAGATAATCATGTCTGGTTTGGTTTGTCCGTTGTATGTGCAGGTGTTTCAAAGAGAACGACTGAACGGTCATTATGGAGTGACTGCGTTTGTGATCAGCAACACTATATCAGCAATGCCTTTTCTGATATTAATCACATTTATATCCGGAACAATATGTTATTTCATGGTTCGGCTTCATCCAGGATTTACGCATTATATCTTCTTTGTGTTATGTTTGTATGCAAGTGTAACTGTTGTCGAAAGCCTCATGATGGCCATTGCTAGCGTTGTTCCTAATTTTCTCATGGGAATCATCATTGGGGCCGGGATTCAGGTTCGTACATATTTTGTTAATATTCAATGTTATAACAATCAATTACCGGCTTGAAAGGTTAACATCATTCTTATAATAAAATGCTAAATGCAGGGTATTTTCATGCTGGTATCAGGCTATTTTCGACTGCCTAACGACATCCCAAAACCTGTCTGGCGTTACCCTATGTCCTACATTAGTTTCCACTTTTGGGCTCTTCAGGTATGCTTTTTCATGTTTTCAATATGATGAAAATACCAAATATTTACTTTGAATGAAAAATTCTCATAATTTTGTAAGCTTATGATTGTTTAGGGGCAATATCAAAATGATCTGAGCGGGTTATTGTTCGAGAATCAAACACCAGATCTACCCCAGATCCCTGGAGAATACATTTTGGAGTATGTTTTTCAAATAACGGTGACTAGATCAAAATGGATAGATCTTGGTGTTATTTTTAGCATGATCATTGTATACCGTGTCATCTTCTTCTTTATGATCAAGATTAACGAGGACTTGACACCCTGGGTTAGAGGCTACTTGGCAAGGAAACGAATGAAGCAAAAGAACGGAGGTCAAAATACGACTGTGGCTCCATATGGTCTCACTCAATCCCCTTCATTGAGGAATTATGTTGCTGATAACAGGAAAAGGTAGATGGGATGGAGGATGATGATGATATGTGACTTTGTAGGTGCATCGAATGCTATGTGTTTGCATTATTACTTACAACAGATTGATTATACTTCTGTATATCTACAAAGAATTCAAGCATTGTTCCCTAATATATTTGCTCATTCTTGACCTCATGTTCCCTAATATATTTGCTACATCGAATAAACACCTTTCGCTGAGCAAATAAGCACTTCTATCATAATCGTCATTGAAAGTATTTTTTAGGAACCACATCTTGATAAGCATAAGATGAAATTATGAAATCTCAAACACTTCCTACACAGTGTTGGATGTATTAAACCGAAATCGTTATTGCAAAAATTTACTATAAGATAATGGTTTTAGGAATAGAGAGACTTCCATTATGCGAAGCTTAATGTTTTAAAACTTGTTTTAAGAGTTGCCTCTAACTACAATTGAGTGCTAGCTAGTAATGGTCGCTTAATGTCTCATTCTTGTTATAACATCTTTAGAGTTAGAAGTCTGTATTTGTAGGCAGTTTTATTTGTTCCACACTTCCTGCAGATTCAGTTTTCATAACTAACAAATTGGTAGAGGAGCAAATACCAAATCCATTATTTAGCTTGTTTTAGTATGTCGGTATATATATATATTGTTGATTGAAACAAGAAAACTGAAAACGGTTACTTTTTTCTTTTCTTTTTTTTTTTTTCCGGAATAAAACATGTACAGTAGTTAACAAGGTTCAAGCTAGCTTAATAGTTGGAGATCAAACAATCACTAGTTTGTGTGTGAGAGTTATACTAAAGCTTCGTTTGATAATATGTAAGCCGGACATTCTCAAGAGAAATGAAAGACATGAAAACTGTCATTTGAGAATTACCACAGTGGACGAGCATCTAACATAAATGAATTATGTTATATATACATCGAGTTCCACTATAAGACAATTTATATATCAATCCAGTTAAAACTCCTCTACAAGAGGATCGATCAGTTAGTTAAACATTAAACTGTGAAGCTCTCCATGTTAGGTACTTCCTTCATGAGAAGGATTTCACCATAACCTTGTTTATCTTCAACTTACACACACGGTCCTAAACTGGTATACATTTTAATCTTAAATTACAACTCAAGAGCCTTAATCAATTCTTGACTATGTGCTTAACCTCATTTTGCACACATGAAACGACTCCAGTGAAAGGATCATATTTAACTCGTCATATAATATGCAACGGCAGGGGAACTGTTTCACCTCCTCTACTTGTATTATCTTACAGAACAAACTAAGTAGGGTTACTTAATTTTACTCGCCATGAAAAAAGCTTTAGGGATGAAATTGCGAATTTTATTTTATCTCATTTTGGATTCAAAGGATAAAGTAGAACAGACAGATACATATACAGGGATCATCATGGTATTTCTGGTAGGCAAAAGGAAGTAGGGGTGTCAATTTCGAGTTGACGGGTTAGCATTACCTCAGCCAAACACGACCCATTTATTAGTCATTACAAGAAACTCAACTCTAACCCGAACCTGTATAGAATGTATAACCCGTTTACAATCCGCGTAACCTATTTAGCTAAATAGATTAAGCGGGCTGATTATAAGTTGATGGGTTAAAAGTTAAGTAAGTTTGGTCCCAAAATTTGATGAAAATATGCATGACCACATATATGGCCCATCGGCTGAACAGCCGGAGGACCACACACCCGAAAGATTAGCATACCGAAGGGGCCATATCCGAAAGGACCGTTGACCTGACAACATGATTGGCAACTAGCCTGGAAGCATTTCGTCTCATTCTCCTGAACTATCTTCTCAGTGGTTTCTAGGACAAGTTCGGGACCTGTAAGTTGACTCTCGCCAACTTCAGCCCAACAAACAGGAAAACGAAATTTTCGGCCATACAGTGCCTCAAATGGAGCGGCCTTAATGCTAGAATGATAACTATTGTTGTAAGAGAATTCGGCCAAAGGGAGATGTCTCTCCCAGCCTTTTCCGAAATCAATAACACATGCTCTAAGCATGTCCTCTAAAGTCTGAATGGTTCTCTCGCTTTGACCATCGGTTTGAGGGTGGTAAGCGGTGCTCATATCCAAGTTTGTTCCTAATGCTGTCTGTAAGGATCTCCAAAAGTGGGATGTAAAACGACTATCTCTATCGGAAATGATAGATATCGGTACTCCATGACGCGATACTACCTCCTTAAGATACAATTGAGCAAGCTTATCGAGACTATCGGTTTCACTAATGGCTAAGAAGTGAGCAGACTTAGTTAAACGATCAACGATTACCCAGATAGCGTCATTGCCGCTAGCTGTTCTCGGTAATTTAGTGATAAAGTCCATGGTTGTTCGCTCCCATTTCCATTCTGGGAGTTCGGGTTGAACTAAGAGTCCTGAGGGTTTCTGATATTCGGCCTTTACCTTAGAACAAGTGGCACCAACTGACAAACTGAGCTATATCGGCTTTCATGTTAGGCCATTAATAAAGTTTCTTAAGGTCCTGATACATCTTATCGGCTTCGGGATGAATAGAGTATTTTGATTTATGCGACTCGTGTGTATCTTTGTATGTTCTTTTCCAATTCTGAGTCTATTTTGTTCCTATGCTCATTTACAACCTGAAAACGAAATATAAAGAAATCAAAACATATATCCATATAAACGATACAAATAACAAGCATATTAGGGGGAAATTGACACTTAATTAGCAGGATTATTTGATGTCATCACAGTATCCAACAATGGTTTGAAAACAAAACAGTAATTATTGTTTGGTACCGCTGCCTCAAGTATATGATACTTGAGCCCACTTTTGTTTGTCACCAAGCTCATGAAACCAAGGCGTTAACGTTTTCCAATATTAATTGGAGAAACTGTTGGTACTTGCCCTAATAGGTAAAATTGCCGTTTTTACCTAATGTTACTCAAATATAGTGCGTTTGTTTGCCTACCCGGTCAACACAAACGGGATTCGTCAATCCCAATAGATCTATTCACAATATTCGTGCTCTACGTGTTCCAAAATTAATGTCGGTGCGTGCCCTATCAAGGCGTTAATGAGATGGTTGATATTGAAGAAGGAGACCCTCTCCCTAGTCTCCGAATTAGAAACCAAAATGCACTATTGAGTCTAGAGCCAAGAGATCATCATAATAAATCTCATTAGGACACACAATTTATGAAGACTTGCTGTTTAACACAATGTGAAAAGCAATAATATATATATTGAGAGTCCTACGCATTATCCTTGTGGTATTGCCAGAATATCCGAGTGATATGTAAAATATTCGCGATGAAGATGGAAATCCTTCTAGAGCCAACATCAAACAAGCTTTTGGTGGAGATGACGTTAAGGACAGTGTCAGGGACAGTGTCAGCTCTGACAACATCAACGGCCCCATGGAAAATGACAGGAGCAGCGACCAGATAGCGACAACCTACAGTATAAATACGCATACAGTATCTGGTAAAAAGGTATTATCTTTTACACATACATACATATTATACCCTTTTGTAAACCCTCACTTACTCTCACGCCGGAGTCTAGTCCTGGGATAACACCAGGGGCGAGACTAACGCGTTGTTTCATACGTGCAGGTATTCTGAAGACATAGCCTCGCAGGGCTGAAGGATATCTGAAGAACACACTAAATATTAACTTTAATAAAATTCGAAATCAAAATGTAAATCATGTTATTTCTTCATTAACTAAACTACACATTTAAAAGCCTCTTTTATAATTTGATGAAAATTTCAGTTGACCTATTTAATTAATGTTAATACAATTCTGGGCGCTCCCTTGATGAAGATTACTGTAAGCTAACTCCTCAGGAAATAGATCTTGTATTAAGTATGATCCTTGATTGCAAGCTGCTAAGAAAGCCAACACCGTTAGTCTCACCGCGGAACGGGGTTCCGCGGTCAACCTCTGGCGTGAGAGTAAGTGGTAGTTTTAGAGAGATAAAGTCAGTTCTAGAGAGAGAGAGTGTGTAAGTGTTACCCTTTGAATAGTGGCAAGGCCTCTATTTATATGGTTGACCTTTCTGTCTCGTTCTCAAAGTCACGGGCCATGAGAGCGACAGCTTGTAAGTGCGTGTGACGTAAGTCAACGCAGAGTTTTGTCCCGTTGTTGTGACAACGATGCTTTTGGGCGGGAGTTGTCCCGCTTCCCTTTTTTGGGGACTGCAGGTTACTGTACCTTAGTCCTAGGTGAGATTCCCTGCCTTTTATATGGGGCGCGGTTGCGGCTGCCCTCGGGGATAAGCCTTACCGCGGATATGGTCAGCGCTTAAGTAATCTCCGTTCACGCCGTGCGTGTATGGTCAACGCTTGAGTAGTCTCCGGCCGATTACTTGTTTAGTCCGCGCTTGACCCATGTGAGGTCCGTGGGGGTCATACGTGATCAAGTCCCCCCAGTCTAGTATGTTTGTTAGTCCGGGACAAGTATTCTAGACTAAGTTGCTTTATTCGTCCGTGGTTCGGTGCCTTGCGGGTGACCCCACTGTTTCTTACTTTTGGGGTGGATAAGCGTTACAACTGTATCTTGGGATTCGCGAACCGGTTTTTGGCCGCGTGATATCTGACTGAAGTGACGTTTTGGCTGCTTCGATCTTATCCGTTGATCTAGATGTATGACGTGGCCATTTTTCAACCGTTCGATTGGGCAGTTGTTTTTATTTTTACAGGGGTATAAATATCCCTTATTTTTACCTACTTTGTCACTGTTGATCTATCGTCTTCGTGTGTGAAAAAAGCGTCGTTCAAGCCACTCCCATATTTTGTGCGTCTTTTCTTGACCAGGTTAGGTTTTTCCCTTCCACTGTAATTCCATGGCTAAAAAACTTCTTTGCGATTTTACTTGTAAGTTATCTCAACAAGATCTGAGTGATTTTTGTTCTAAATACCATATCCCCTCAACTGTTCACCCTATTCTTCCTAGTCCCAATAGTACCATGAAGGATGCCCCAAAGGGTAAGATAGGTGTGTACACTAGGTTTTTCGAGTTCTGTAATTTTAGGATCCCTCTTTCCAAATTCTTGTGTAGTGTTTTGGAATACTTTCAAATTCACCTGTCACAATTATCCGTTTTGGCCGCGGCTAGGATTAGCCATTTTGAGATCTTATGCCGCGTTCACGGAGGTATCCCTACCATGTCCTTGTTTAGGAAATTTTACTATTCCGGTATGAAGGATGGGTGGATGACTTTAGAAAAACGAAAGGGTCCTAAGTCCTTGGTTGTTCCTGTTTGCTATACCGCTCCCTTAGATTCTGTAAAGAATTGGAAGGAGTATTTCTTTTGGGTTGATGAGACTGTATTCCCTTTGGATATTGCATGGAATGATAGTCTCTGTTGACCGCGACCCACCCCCATCGGATGATGATGTTGATTTGGAGTTATTGCATCTTCTCGACACGAAGCGTGCTCCCTTTAAGAAACTTCCGGAGCCGTTTCTGTGTGTGATTGGTCTTAGCCGCACATGGGATGACGCGACTGCGCGTCCTACTTTCATGGTGTCCGATACTGAGGGTGGGTTTTTCTTCTAGGGTTTGTTGCGTCTTATGCTTGTTTTTAGTCATTCTAACATTTTTCGCTTGTTTGCAGAGATGTCTCTTTTTGCGTTTATCAACATGCCAGACCCATTTGCTGTTACTTCCGGGGAAAGGACTCTTCGGGAAGGTGAAAAGACCCTACAGGAAGAAACTGTTGGACGCGTAATAGAGCCTTCGGAGAACTTGATCTCTTTGGTTCAGGAGACTATTGTTGACACCGTGGAGGCGGCCAAGGCTGAGAAGGCTATTGGGAAGAAAAGAGTTCGAATCCATGCTCCTTCCAAGCACCCGGAGAAGAAGAAGAGTGCCTTCGTGCCAGAGCAAGGCTCCGGATCTGCTGCTGGTGAGACTCTTTCATTTTTTTTTGTTTTTTTTGTTTTTTACTAATTTGTTCTTTGATGCGCAGGGGATGCCACTGTGGGGTCCATACCTGTTTTGCAGCTTCATGACGAGTCTGATTCTGGACCCCACCCGTTGGAGACTACCGTAGCCTCTTCTGAGACTACTCTACATCTGCAGGCGAATCCGGATGCTGCTTCTAAAACATCCACTAGTGCTCTCCCCGAGGATTTAGATATCGATATGCCTAGTCCTTCTCGTCTGCCATCCCCTCATCGGGAAGGTACTTCTGGACATGAGTCGCCGGTGCAGGACCAATCTGTTCACCGTCCTGCGGCCTCCGACGAAGATTTTTATGAGTCTCTTTCCATGGATACGGCAGAGGCAAAAAATGTGTATGTTCCTAAATGGTTGCCCACCAATGATTTCCACATGGATGACTCTTGGGTTTGCCAGAGTGTGTTAGAAAACGTTGCGACGCGCGGTTATTTGTCCATACTGCGCAACATGCCACATGCGGAATTGCTTAAGCGGTACAATATGATGACCGTGCAGCATACCTGTATGTCCTCTGAGGTATGCTTGTGGTTGGAGTTTGAGCTTAATCAAACTAATAAATTAAGTAAGAGGTTGGAGAGGAGGGACAAGAAGATTGAGGCCTTAAAGGGGAAGGTTCAGGAGTTGGAAACTGGAGCTGCGGAGGCAAGAGGTCTCCGTGAGCGCGTTGGTTTGCTTGAGTCCGAATCGGTGGAGGTTAAGAGGTTGCGCGAGCGTGTGGCGCAGTTGGAGGGCATGATTGCGCCCAAAGATGAACAACTGGCCAACTTAACCGTTGAAAATGCGGAGTTGAAGGGTAAAGTTGCCGGGTTGACTGCTGTTTGTGATGAGTTGAAGGCACAGGTTAAGGATGCAGGTTTGCTGGAGGAGAGGTTGAAAGAGTGTGAAGGGAGAGTCCGCAGTGAATATGATGGCCAACTTGCTCAGTTAGATCAGAGGTTGGCGGAGCTGAACCGCGATTTTGATGAGGAATTATTCCCGGGCACCCTTCTTGCCCTTGAAGGTAAGCGGTGGGTGATTGGTCATGGTTTTCGCGGGGCATGGATGGCATTCAAGCAGTTTGATGAGTTGTAGACGCGATTGGGGGATTGTATAAGTAAGGCCATTGCTGAAGGAATGAGACAGGGTCTAGAGGCTGGGATTGTTCATGGTTCCAAAGGTTTAAAGTTGGAGCAGATCAAGGCCTACGATCCGCGGGCAAAAGAGCTTTACCGCGAGGCTGTTATTCGTCTACGAGATGCTCCTTTTCCCCTTTTGGACTCCTTGGAGGCATGTAAGGACTCTTCTTTGGAGTTCCTTATGTCCTAGTTGGTGTTGCAGGAGGAGCGACCCAGAGGTTCGGGGGATTTTGTATTTAATGCCCCGTCAGCGGAGGAGGTTGTGCTTCCTAGTTCTTTACTCCAAACCATTACCAGGCGTCCGCGTGCTATTGCCGCGTATAAGGAGAGGAAGAATCGGGTGTATGGTAAGAAGTTTGATTTTTGGAACCCTGAGCTGATCGTTTCCGAGGTTGTGCACCAGGTTACTTCCTCCGGGGAACCTTACATGGTGATTGTTCCCTCTGGCCCGGCCCCCTCTACCGCGATCACTGGTCCTACCGGGGAGGATGAGAAAGAGGAAGAGGAAAAGTCCACTCATGATGATATGTTTGATACAAGCATACTTGACCGTGCTGGGGATGCTTGAGGTAGTCTTTGTATTGGTGGCATTTAGACTATGCCGCCTTTTCAATCTATTGTGAAGCTTTGTTCTGGTTAGGGCCGTGGTTGCCGCGGCGCCATTGTTTTGTGATCCGGGGGTATGCCCCCGTGTACTTTGTAGGAAAACATTGTGTACTTAATGGAAATACCTTTGACTTTTCTGTATATGTTTTTACTTATTTGTTTGCCGGAGCTAGTTTGATAACGCTACACGCGTCGTTCGGGGTCAAGGAAACTTCCTTTTCTTCGAGCAAGTTTTATAACACCCTAGGCAGTGAACCTAATCGTTGTAGTGTAGTAATTAGGGTAAGCCACGGGTATTGATATCGTTCTCTAGGGGAATAGGAATGCTAGTAAGAAGTTACTACGCTAAGGTTAAGGTTGAGGAAGATTATTTTTTTGTATTTTTATATTTTATGAAATGGAAAGGTACGAATCTCGGATATTGGATTTGGGGGGTTGGTATTTCTACCGATTAATCTACTATTATCTAATTATCTAAACTAAGGTTGTGGGAGTCTATGTCTAATTAATGTGTGCTCGTATGATAGTTTAAAGATGTGTTTACTTAGGTTGTACTACTCCTTAATTATCTCCTATTGATGGTTGAGTTGTCACGTCCTTATTCTTAGTTGCGTTGTGTGTCTAAAGTTGTAGGGTATGCGTTTCTCCCTAACTCTTTGAACTTACCAAAGGGTCTCGTCTACAAAACCCACTAGGGATGATAAACTCTTACTCTAAGGCACTCTTTGGATAATTTAGCCTACAACTACTCAGGTAATCATATTCTAAGGTTCACAAAGATGAATCAAGCATTAAGTACACAGCGAATGACCTATCGCATTACTAGATCATTGATCAACTAAGATAAGAAACAACCAATCAATATTCAATAATTAAGTTTCATACTTCCTAAGCAAACACACAAATAAATTAGCCGGACATGGAGAACATGCAAGCATACACACAAATAATCAAAGACATAATTGAATTAATGAAGTAAATACTTATCTTGATGTAAGATAGGGTTTAAAACCCTAAAATACTGTACAAGACACCTTAGGTTCGGTTTTAGGTTTTCACTCCAAAAGACTCTCTCTCAAACTGAAAAATTCGGATTCTATATATAAGATTACATATGCGACGGCGTCACCTTATGTTTCGTGACGCCGTCGTGTCGCCGTCATTAGGGTTTCGTCTTGGCCACGTTAACCTTGCGACGGCGTCACCTTATGTCTGTGACGCCGTCCTCTTCAGCTTCTGACGTCGTCTGGGTTGCATCTAGGCCATCTGAGTAGCAACGGCCTACTCTTTTAAAGCCCGACGTCGTCACTTGAAAATAGGGTTTTTGGCTACTGTATCGTCACAAAAAATCCTCTGACGGCGTCGCAATTAACACCTGACGCCATTGCCTTCTGTTTTCAGCAGCTTTGAGTGTCTCGATTCTGACTTTGGCCATTTTCTTCATATATTCGCGCCTTTTCGGCCAAATAAGTGCCATTCCAGCATTTTGCCTTCAAGAGACCTAAAAAGTGAAAAGGAACGATATTAAGCAATAACGGATACAAAAGTGATCAAATAAGGGCTTAAACGACCCCTCAAAATGGTACCTTTTAAAACCTTATCATAGTTGTTCCGGGCTTTGAGTTGTACCCTTGGCCGTACTTTAGGAGTCCGGGGGTAGCATGGAATGGTCAATGGGCTTGCAATGCCACTTATATGCCTGAGTCAATTTTGAGGTTGTTCGTCCTTTATGTGCGACACTGTTTGTCGCGGATGTTAGAGATATGCATGAGATGCGAACATGAAAAATGTAAATGACTTTTTGTTTTGGAAAATTTGTAGAGCGGGCCAGGCTTCTACGTTTCATTAATGATTAGAAAATGTTACAATAAAAATGAAAAACATGAAAATTAAAGTGGTTCCCCCTGTTGTCCGGACCTGATCCGTGATCAACTTACAAGAGATGGGGAAAACCTTCTTACACTTACACGTAACACTTCTTCAGGTTACGGATGTTCCATGTTCTTGGGAGTGTCTTCCCATCCGTTCTTCGAAGCCTATACGTTCCGTTTCCTATTGCTTCCACCACTTCATACGGCCCTTCCCATTTTGGGCCGAGCTTTCCTGTATCCTCCGCTCGACTAGCATCGTTGCTGCGGTAGACGAATTCTCCAGGCCTGAATGCCGTACTTCGTACCTTGGCATTGTAGTATTTTTCCATCCTCGCTTTGCTGCGCGCTTCTTCAATGGCTGCGGCTTCCCTCCTTTCTTCCAGGATGTCTAAGTTTAGGCGGAGGTTCTGGTCGTTGGAGACTTGGTTTACTGCCGTGCATCGGATGCTTGGCATGCCGATCTCGACGGGGATCACTGCCTTGGTGTCGTAAGTGAGGGAAAATGGGGTATCCCCGTTGCTTGTCTTGATCATAGTTCTATGAGCCCAAAGCACATGCGACACTTCTTCTACCCAGTCCTTGCTTCCTTTCTCCAACCTTGCTTTAATCCCTTCTCCCAAACTTCTGTTCGCACTTTCTACCAACCCATTTGCTTGCGGATGCTTGACTGATGCGAATCGTTGTTTTATGTTGAGCTTTTCGCACCAGTATTTAAATGGGTTGTCGCGGAACTGTTTTCCATTATCTGACACTCTCTCTCCTGGCAAACCGAATCGACAGACTATGTTGTCCCAGACGAACTTTTTCACTTGTCTTCCTGTGATGGAGGCTAGAGGTTTGGCTACAATCCATTTGGTGAAGTAGTCTATTGCTACAATCATAAACTTCACCTTGCCGAGTCCTTCTGGGAAAGGTCCGCAGATGTCTATACCCCACTTATAGAAAGGCCAAGGAGAAGTGATTGGGGTCAGATTTTGCTGCGGATTCTTTGGTACCGGGTGGTGGATTTGGCAATCTTCGCACTTCTGTATTAGCTCACGAGCATCCTTGTGCATCGTCGGCCAGTAATATCCGGACCGAATTGCTTTTGCTACTACCGCCCTTGGGCCTGAGTGCATGCTACACGACCCCTCGTGGATCTCTCGTAGCACGTAGTTGGCTTGGGTGGGGCCTACACATCAGAGCCACGGTTCTAGGAAAGATTTCCGGAATAGGATTCCGTCTCTCAACGTGTACTGCCTTGCCTTGATCCGTAGTTTTCTAGCCGTGTTGTCATCTGCCGGTAGTATTTCATCCCTCAGATATTCGATCAGGGGTGTCATCCACGTATCCCCGTCTTCCTCCACGATTGCCAGTACCTCCTTTTCTTCGATGGATTTCTCTTTTAAGACTTCCACGAGGACCTGTTTTGTCAGGTGGGCGAAGCTGGTGGATGCAATCTTGCTTAGCGCGTCTGCTTGCTTATTTTGGCTCTGGGGAACCTGTCTGATGGAGAACGTCCGGAACCCTTCAATCAACGCTTTGGCCTTTGCCAAGTAGCGCGCCATGCTCTCCTCCTTCGCCTCATATGCTCCGTTTATCTGATTCGCCACGAGGCGGGAATCAACATTTTCTGATAAGTCTTTTACCTGCATTTGTTCGGCAATCCTCAGTCCTGCGATCAGTGCCTCGTACTCAGCTTCGTTGTTGGATGCCTCAAATTCAAAACGCAGGGCGTATGTGAACTCATGTCCCTCTAGGTTTGTTAGGATTAAACCTGCTCCGGAGCCTTCCAGGCATGAAGATCCGTCCGTGAATAGTTTCCATGGCTCCGAGTATTGTTGCTGGTCTTCTTCATTGTCAGGAGTTTTCGTTTCTGGAATTTCGGCAATGAAGTCAGCCAGTACTTATCCTTTAATGGCTGTCCGAGGTCGGAAGCTGATGTCGTGCTCATCCAGTTCGATTGCCCATCCAGCCATTCTCCCACTCTTTTCTGTCTTGGTCAAGACTTGCTTCAGTGGTTGGTCCGTGATGACCGCCACCGGATGTGCTTGGAAGTATCGCCTTAGTCTGCAGGAAGCGTATATTAGCGCCAGAATGAGTTTCTCGATCGAAGTGTAATTCATCTCCGGACTCTTTAGGGCGCGGCTGACGAAGTACACTGGCTGCTGTCGTGACTCCCTCTGTGCTAACAAAACCGCACTTACAGCTTCTTGGGACGCGGCCAAGTACATGATTAACTCCTCCTTTGGTTGCGGGGCGATGACCATTGGCAAGTTGGCAATGTGCTGCTTTATTTCTTTGAACACTTGCTCTGCCTCAGCTGTCCAGTAAAAGTCGCTCTTTTTAATGCACTTATCCAGTGTCTTGAAGAATGGAAGGGACCTTTCTGCTGAATTGGACATGAAGCGGCTGAGATTGGCTAATTTCCCGTTCAAGGACTGTACTTCCTTTTTGGTTGTTGGGGATTTGAGGGTAGCTACGGCTGCAGATTTATCCGGACAAGCTCTGATGCCCTCCTTGCTCACCACATGACCCAGAAACATCCCATGCTCCGCCCCAAATGTGCATTTTTTGGGGTTAAGCTTCATGTTGATACTCCTTAAGGTTTTGAAGGTTTCCTTCATATCTCTGAGTACTTCTTCTTCCGAGTGGCTCTTGATGACTAGATCGTCGACGTAGACTTCCAAATTTCTTCCAATCTGTTTCTCAAACGCTCTGTCCACGAGCCTTTGGTAAGTGGCGCCAGCATTCTTCCCGAAGGGCATTTTGGTGTAGCAGAAGATGCCTTGGTTTGTGTGGAATGCCGTTTTCTCCTCATCCCCGGCTGCCATCTGTATCTGGTGATACCCTTTATATGCTTCAAGGAAGCACTTAAATGGGTATCCGCAGAGGAATTCGACTTTCTAGTCGATCTCCGGCAAGGGGTAGCAATCTTTCGGACAAGCTTTGTTCAGATCTTTGAAGTCCACACACATTCTCCAGCTTTCGTCGCTCTTTTTGACGAGGACAGGGTTAGACAACCAGTCGTGATAGTGTACTTCCTTCATGATTCCTGCTGCAACTAACTTGGTAACATCTTCGTTGATGGATTTGTTTCTTTCTGGAGCCTGCCCTCTCTTCTTTTGTCGTACGGGGTCATAACCATCCCTGACATTCAGCCTGTGTTCTGCGATTGTCCACGGAACTCCGGTCATGTCGGAAGGTTCCCAAGCAAAGATATCCAAGTTATTCTTGAGCAGGTCGCATAGGCTCTTTTTCCCTTTGTCACTTAACCCCCCTCCAATAGTGACCGTTTGGTCAGGGAACCTGGGGTTGATCGCGACTGGGACTCCTTCCTTTACTTCTGCCTCTGTGGTTGTACGATAGGGTTCTGGTTCCGCAACCATTCTGCATTCAACCGGGACTACTTGTCACTGTGCAAAGTTACGACTCCGTCACAGGTAGGAAATTTCAACATCCCATGCGCCGTGGATGGCACTATTCTCAACAGCCTAATCCCCGGACGTCCGATTATCCCGTTGTAGGGAGAAGGAGATCGTACCACCATGAAGTTCATCCAAGCGCTAGCTGACTTCTCCTCGTCTCCCAATGTCACTTCCAAGAGAATCTGCCCTATCGGCCACGAGAGCTCTCCACTGAAACCCAGTAGTGGTGATGAGGCGGGAATTAGTCTTTTGCGGATGTCCGGGCTTAGCTTGTTGAAGCAATGCTCGTATAGAACTTTTGAAGCGCTTCCGTGTTCAGGACCGCGTCTGGACCCAGCTTGGGTTTGACCGACCGTTGCCAAGTGTGGACCATGTATATGGCGTGAGCTTTGTCCTTGGCCGCGGTATCCTTTTTTCCACCTTTGGGGCCACCATTCTTTTGTACTTCATTCTTGATTTCTTTGACCAGATGTACAAGCTGTCCAGACCTGACTGCCTCTTCTATCTGTTTTTTCAACTGATAGCATTCGTCCGTGTTGTGCCCCTTTTCTCTGTGGAAGTCACAGTACTTGTCTTTATTCCTAGACTCGACCGGGCTAGACATTGGCAGAGGGGCTGTGAATTTGACCGTATCCATGGCTAGGATTTCCTTCGGCGTCTTTGTGAGGGGAGTAAACCTGTCCCCCCTCTTCCTCTCCGTCCTCAAGCGGGTCTTGAACTCCCCCTTTCTTTCGAAGATCTGGATGTTTTTCTGTCCTCCGTCCTGGTTCTTCCACTGTGAGTGCTTCTTCTTTAACTGGTTGGCTGCGGCCAACTCACCTCTGAGGAATGCTTTTACTACCTTCCACATTTCATCCTGTGTCTGGGGAATGTTGTCATTGAGCCTTCTGATCAGTTCCGGGTTCGTTATCCCGTGCATGAAGCCGGACACTCTCATGCACTCTGGGGCTCCTTTCACATGCATGCTCTCTATTTTGAAGCGTTCCACAAATGCTTCCGTGGATTCCCCTTCCCGTTGTTTTATGTGGTGTAACTCAACAGGGTCTTTCGTATACTTCTTCTGCTGGAGGAAGTATGAGAGAAAATGTAACATATTGGATTTCACAAACACACTAAACCATTAGATCAAATAGGCGTATAATAAGTTTTAGAGAGAGAAAGTTAGAGGTTTGGGAACTTTAGTGAGAGAAAGAAAAATCTTATTATGAGCTCCAACTCTCTACCTTGGGAGGTAGAGAGTATTTATAGTCTTTACATAAATCGCCACCTATCGGGCTGTGGATCAGGCATACAGTGGGTAAAGACCCGTCCGTCCTCCACGGTGTTACTTAAACTAAATACTACTTAACTTATAATAATCTACGACTACGAGCTTTCTAACGATTACATATACTTGAGGTGACCGACTCTTTAATACATGGATTTACCAAATCCTAACAATCTCCCCCTAAGGGAGGTCACCTCAAGATCACCTCAAACCTACATTGAATACAAACAGATTTTACATAAAGATTGTTCTTGCATTCTTGTTACTGTTCTTTGCTCTGTAGCTCGTAGTCTTTGATTCTTTATTTTTGCATGTTTGAATAATCTGAGTGGAGGTCTTTAACTGATCCACGTGATAATGAGTTTTGAGCTAGCTTTGAGATCATCAGCAATAATACATCTCTAACTCTTCCATTGTGGTGTTGTGACTTATGGACCGACATGCTCACATTCTGGATCATGATATATTCTCATCAGAGTAGCGGAAGCTTTCGTTGATTCATGATATTGGCAGCAGCGTAGCAGAAGCATGGAGTGAAAATATCAGAGTCATTGATGCACTAATCATGATTTCTTTAGAAGTGAATGTGTAATGTGAGCATGCGGCTATGGATTGACCGCTTCATTCTGATCAGCTACAAACGTCGGGTGTTCCTGCATAAAACAGTTAGCAATAAAGTGCACAAGAGTGTCTTTGATCACTTTTGTAGAATTGAGGTACACAGCCCACGGTTCCCCGTTGATCAGTACAAGTACTGCCTGTGATCAGGTAAAATTCCAAAGAATTTCCTTGACAGGGTTTCGCAGCTGCTCTAGCTGTTCTCAAACCGGAACGCCTCAAAGAAGACAACACGGAGTGAGTGAACCAGCGAAATAAGATTCACTGATTGATGAAAAGAGATTTGAAAAACAATCGTGTATTGCTCAATAGAAATTGTTTTTGCAATACAACGAAGGTTTTAATGAAAATCAATTATCAATCATAAACACCTTTTATTTTGAGAAATAAGTACACAGTCGATGTGCAAAAGAAAAGAGTTTTTGGGCACAACGACCGGTTTTTCAAAGGTATCCGTCAATCCATATCCTGAACCAGGATTGATTCAAAAGATTGAATCGCCCCATTGTTTCTGTTCAGTTGTCACATGGTTGATCTATTGAATAGATCTCACATGCCACCTACCAGGAGCTTGTTTGATGTTGGCTCCAGAAGGCTTTCCATCTTCATTGTGAATATGTTTACATATCACTCGGATGTTCTGGAAATACCACAAGGATAATGCATAGGACTCAAGATATAATCTCTCTTTCCACATTGTGTGAAACATAGAGTCTTAATTGAAAGTGTCCTAATGAGATTTATTGATGATCTCGTGGCTCTAGACTCAATTTGTGCACATTTGGTTCCTGTGCCGGAGACTAGGGAGAGGGTCTCCTTCTTCAATATCAACAATCTCTAAGAGAAAGTCGATAGATTATGTAGGTTCCCCGTGAGAATGAAACAAGCCCTTTTAAGAGGAACTTGAGTGGTTTGGGAAGATGTAGTGCAGTGCGTCACTGGGTCCATGACGTCTTGTCTTCAATACCGATGTTACCTTGGTAACCACCAGTAGCATATGAATTGAACCCGGTTTCTGCCCTAAGGTTGAATAAATGGAGGGCTATTTCTTTTCACCCTTTTTCTCATTCAATTCTTTTTCATTCTTCAACCCCTTCAGTGCTTACCGAGACTTCATAACTAGAACCTTGTTGGGTTTATTCCAGTACTAGTTCAGTCTTAGTCCGCACTCTTCCCACATCTCATTTTTCTCCTTTTTTCAATATACCTAAGGACTTCTACACTATCTAGTGGATTGTCCCTGGGTATATCCCTCCAGTTCTGGCGGATCATGGGAACAAATACCTAACCTTATCATCCTTATATCACCATACATAAAGTAAAGTTGGTCGGTCTATTTGGTATTGTTCATCTGCCATTGGAACCAATTGAAAACCATTTGAAAATCAATCCAGATACTTATGATATATTATCAAAGCATTTTGTACCTGAATTGTTTTTTTGATATTTTTAGAACAAGAGCTCCCCCTCAACATGTGCATCAAGTGAAATCGTTTTGCACACGGAGGCACGAGAAAGAATTTAGCTTCTTTGATTACCATTTTCTAAAAGATATCAACATCACTTCCCTGATCAAAACAAGTAGATAAAGCATATAAGGGAGGATGAGGTTTTCATAAGCTTGCTCCCCCTCAATATGTGCCTTGAGGTTTGAAAGAGTTTTGCACATACAAGAGGGAACATACTGCACATTGAAACAATTTGATCACGTTTCAGATCTTTGTGGTTTAAGATAGATGCTCCCCCTCAACATGTGCATGGAAAATTTGAAATCGTTTGTCACATGTGGGGAGGAAAACTTGCTAAACACTTATGAACCCATTTATCGAATTATCAGCTTAAATCCAATTTAAATCACAAATTTTCCCCCGATCACAATTATCAAATCATTTGAGATTTGTGATCTCTGTAGATTTAAATTGATTTTGAAAGCTTTTAAGGAGAATTGTGACTTGATTATGAAAGCATTTTGACTGATAAGGATAAGATTTAGAGACTTTGGACTCCATTGATTAAACATGCATGAATATCTTTTGAAAACAATTTAATGACACATAACTTTTTAATTTAATAGAAATCATTCTCCCCCTCAATCAATGACCTAAGTTGTTGATTGAGAGATAGATGTTTTGACACACTTTAAGTCCAGATGATTTCCAAAAAAAATAAAGTCCGAGTTATTTTTCAAAGCAATTAGTTTTCATTAGATAGTAAGGATTTGTTTAAAGAATCAGAGCATTAAATTTGACAACCAAGATAAAGCATGGCTCCATTCTTTCTTTGAAAAGCGGGTTACTGCCTGAAATGACAGTAAACCATTTTTTTCTCTTTCTCCCATTTTTTTTTTATAAAAATTCGAACAACATCTAAAGTCCTGTGTCATTATTTGAATGACAACATCAAGACCGTAGATATTATCAAATCGAGAGAAACATGACAAAATGACAATATTTTTTGAAGATTTTTCGAATTTTTCAAATTTTTATGGATTTTGAAAGTTTTATATTTTTCTATTTGATTTTTGAAGGTTTTATAATTTTGTATTTTGTTTTTGAATAGATATTTACAAGAGATAGATGAAGGAAATATTTTACTCCTCTTTTTCCTCTTGAAGACGTTTGAGTATTTCTGGTTGTAGGCACTTAAGACCCAGTCGTGGAAGAATAAACTCAAAACGTTCTCTAGGAAGAGCTTTGGTGAAGATGTCTGCTAACTGGTATTCAGTCCTCACAAAGTAAAGTTCCACCACACCGTTTTCAACTTGCTCCCTGATGAAATGATGTCGAATGTCGATGTGCTTTGCTCTTGAGTGTTGTACGTTGTTGCATGAGAGAGCAATAGCACTTTTATTATCACAGTACAGAGGGATTTTGTTGAATTCAAAGCCATAGTCAGATAATTGGGATCTTATCCATAGGATTTGAGCACAACAAGATGACATGGCTATGTATTCCGCCTCTGTAGAGGAAATAGAAGTACTCATTTGCTTCTTTGAAGACCAGCTCACAAGCTTATCACCAAAAAACTGAGCACCTCCAGAAGTACTTCGACGAGTATCTTGACATCCTGCATGATCAGCATCTGCATAGGCTGTTAGTGACATACCGGTGTCTTTCGGGTACCAAAGTCCCATATTGATGGTACCTTGGAGATACCGAAAGACCCGTTTAACCGCTTCAAGGTGCTTTTTAGTAGGCTTAGCCTGGTATCTGGCACACATGCACACAACGAACAAGATGTCTGGTCTACTAGCTGTGAGGTACATCAGGGATCCAATCATACTATGATATTTCGTTTGATCTACCATGATCCCTGAGTGGTCCTCATCAAGTTTAGTACGCTCTATCATGGGAGTGTCAACAGGGTCACTTGAATCAAATCCAAATTTCTTTAAAATCTCATTTGCATATTTAGATTGATTTATGAAAATGCCTCCGGGACTTTGTGAAATTTGTAATCCCAAGAAAAATGACATTTGTCCGATCATTGACATTTGAAATTTAGAACCAATTTCATTTGAAAAACGGTCACACTCATTGGGGTCAGTCGAGGCAAAGATGATATCATCAACATAAATTTGAACATGAATTAAATGTTTGCCTGACTTCCTGGTGAACAATGTTGGATCAACTGCTCCTTTGCTGTATCCGGTAGATAGAAGAAACTTTGATAGCGTATCATAACATGCCCTTGGAGCTTGATTTAAACCGTAAAGAGCCTTCTTCAAACGATAGACGTGAGTAGGATGCTCTGGATTCACAAAGCCTTCAGGTTGGCTGACGTAGACGACTTCTTTAAGATATCCGTTCAGAAATGCCGTCTTCACATCCATCTGATAGACTACCATGTTCTTACTAGCAGCATTAGCCAAGAATATTCTGATTGCCTCGATACGAGCAACAGGAGCAAATGATTCTTCAAATTTAATACCCTCCTTTTGACGGTATCCTTTAGCAACCAATCGAGCCTTGTTCTTTAAGACATCACCATGCTCATCAAGTTTCACTTTGAAGATCCATTTTAGAGCAATGATCATAGCACAATCTGGAGTAGGTACTAATTCCCATACATCAAGTCGATCAAACTCATGAATTTCTTCTTGCATGGCATTGAACCAGCTGTCTTCATTCATGGCGGTTTTAACATCTTTTGGTTCGATCTTAGAGAGTACGGAGTTGAAGAAGCACCATAAGGCATCGGTTGCAAGTTGTTTCCGTGTGGATACTGGACGAGAGGGATTTCCAATGATGTTGTCTAATGGATGATCGTGAGTCCATTTTATGAGGTGTTCATGTGGCAGTTGTTGAGGGACTGAGGTAGCAGAGTCGATGTCTCCTGAAGAAGATGGTTTTGATGATGATTCAGGAGAAAATATGTTTTCAAATGGAGCATCTTCAGAAGTAGCAAAGGGATTAACTTCATCATTGATGCCAGAAACAGTTCCATGATGTACATTCAAAGATTGATGATTTGTTGATGAGACAGAGTGATCAGCAGCAGGCGCTTCTTGGCTTAGTGATATTGAGACTGAAGGATTGACTTCATTCTCAGGGATATGAGCAGCCTCTGTTGTGGGAATTGACAGTTCATTAGCACTTGGCTCATAGAGTTCATCAAACATCGGATCAAACAATTTCTTCAAATCATCTTCAGTTGGAGGTACATATGGAGTTGCTGGAGAGGAATTTGTTACAAGGGATGAACCAATGGGACTGTTTTGAAGTGCGGGTCCAGAACTGGATTGTCCAGAAGCCATTTGACCGGTCAGCTCATCAAACGTAACGTGAATTGTTTCCATGATATTTCGGGTTCTCTTGTTGTAGATTCGGTAACCTTTTCTGTGTGGTGCATATCCTACAAATACTCCAATGTCCGCTTTAGCTCTCAGTTTTCCTAAATCTTGACCCTCATTAGTTGGATAATATAAAGCACCAAACACACGAAGGTATGATAGATCAGGTTTTCTATTGTGGACAAGTTCATAAGGAGTCTTTCCATGAGAAGTGTGAATTAGAGATCGATTTTGAGTGTAACAAGCAGTGGCAATAGCTTCACCCCATAGAAACATTGGAACCTTTGAGTAAATCAGCATTGTTCTTGAAGCTTCCACAAGAGTTCGATTTCGTCTTTTAACAACACCGTTCTGTTGAGGAGTTTGAGGAACACTTCTTTGAGGACTGATTCCAACATTTTCATAAAATTCATTGAGTACTTTATTAACAAACTCAGTTCCATTGTCAGTTCGGACGATTCTAACCATTTTGTTGAGTCGGATCTGAAGTTGTTTAATGAGTTTAATGATGACATATGGAGTTTCGTCCTTTGTCCTAAAAAACTTAACCCAAGTGAATCGGGAGTAGTCATCAACCACTACTAACACATATCTCTTCTTATTAATAGTTTGCACTATCATTGGACCGCACAGATCCATATGAAGGGTATGAAGAACTTCCATTACATAGTTTGAGGGTTTTGGTTTGTGGGCATATTTCGTGCTTTTTCCCAATTGGCAAGCTGAGCAAAGATGATCTTTTTCATATTTTAATCTGGGTAAACCTCTGACAAGATCCTTTCTGGAAAGGTTGTTTATGGTACCAAAGTTCAAGTGATTGAGACGACGATGCCATAACCAAGACTTTGTTTTAGAAGCCTTTGACAGCAAGCAGATTGGAGAGGACTTCATCATGTCGTCGATAGAGATGGTGTATAGGTTTGAACCTCGAGTACCTCTTAATAATTCCACACCATCAAGTTCTTTAACGGAACAAGAATGTTTTCTAAAAGCCACTTCTAGATCGGAATCACATAATTGACCAACAGAGAACAAATTGTGACCAAGACCTTCCACATAATATACCCTGGAAATCACACTTTTACCAACCACATAATCTCCATAACCCATAATAGCTCCAAAATGGTCGTTCCCGAATCTAACTGTCCCGATGAATTTACTCACGAAGTTCATGAGCCGCGACCGGTCTCCAATCATATGCTTGGAACAGCCTGAGTCCAGGTACCACAGAATGATTTGAACGATCTGCAGTTGAACACAGACAAGAATGGATAACTGGATAATTGGGATCCCCATGCAAGAATGGGTTCCATTTGGTTAGTAATAGTGATTGGAACACCCACATCAGAAATAGAAACATCCATATCAGAAATAGAAGCAATGGAGTCATTATGAATAGATGCAGTACTAGTGTCCGTATTTGCCCTATTCAAAGTATGTTCACTCCTTAAGGGAATAGTTCTACCAGTAGGCATCCATTTTCTAGTGGGCATTGTCTGATTAACTTTATGGCCAACAGGTATCAATTGATAACCTATCTTACTAAATGTTCTTCCTGTGGGTTTCCACTGTTTTCTAACTTTCTTTCGCCTTTGCCTTTTAGCCTTCTTAGAATGAATTTTTGCATTAACAATATTAACTGGGGATTTGACCGCATTAGACAATGCATTCACACCGCATTCATGTTTAGTAACAGAATTCACGCAGACATCATTACATGGTTTGCAAATAGTATTAGAATTCGAATTAATTACAGTACGCCTATGGCTAATACTAGAATCAACACGATCTTCTACTTTCTTCCAATGCACATTCTTAGCTTGCGAGGTCCTATCATTCCTTGTATTGCTTTGAGACTTTGACCTGCTCGCTTTAATGTCACTGATTACTCCTGTAGAGGGAACGGGAACATTTGTTGGTTTTGCTACTTTTTGCCTTTCCTGTTTTGATGTGTTGGGATGTGAACTATTCGAAGGCACACTGAGGTTCACTTTCTTAACATTGGGCATTGAATGACTTGTATGCTTGGCATTAGGCACAGAACAGGGTATCAAGGGGTTGACTTGCTCACCTAGGGATTTAAGGCATATTGTAATTAAGCATTCTAGAAGTTCTTGAGATCGTTTGGCATATACGCATGCATGGCCAATTGTATTATCAAGTGGTTTCTCTAACTTATCCTCTTCTACAATCTCACGGAGACATTCTAGACTATCCTTAAGATATGAGAAATATGTTTGAATGGCAAGTTTGTTATTCCTAAGATGAGGAGGAACATATTTCACAGACAAAGCATATTTATTACAGCCATGCACCTTTGATGCACCATTATCCCCATTGGTCATTGGCATTTTCCCTTTTACCTGACTCTTCAGATTCTCAATTTCCTTTTGCAATGAAGTTATTTGTTCATTATTTTTATTACGAGTGACTTTTATTGACTCAAATAACTCATTGAAATGACGTTTAACCTTTTCATTTTCTTCTAGAAAACTCTCATTTTCCTTTTGTAAAGCATTGACCAAGTTTTGAAGATGAAAATTTTGAGAATTCCGAGAATCTAAAGGAGGAGGCATTTGGGAGCCAGTCACATTGTTCATTTCACCCTTTAATTGAGAAATTTGGGCTTTCAACTTTCTGATCGTGTTATAATGAGCTCGAATCTGTTCATCACGTTTGCTAATTTCAAAAACTGCATCAAATTCAGGAACATCCAAGGATGTCTCGATATTTGAGGTTTTAACATTTTCTTTCAGATGTTGATATTTTAATTGCAAAGCAAGATGCTCAACTTCCAATTTAGAAAACTGTTTTACCAGGTTATCATGATCATCCTGTTCAACCTTATTATGCAGTTTAGAGTTAGTTTTTTCAAGCTCAATGACACGATCATGGGAGACTTTCAGAGCAACAGATAATTCATGAAATTGAGAAGCATTAATGGAACAATTTGTAGCAGTGTAAAACACATCTTGAGCAATACATTCAGAAATAAGATTCTCATTCAAGGTATGCAAGTTCTTCCTCTCAATCTCATTATATTTTAGTTCTCGCTCATAGTCACTAACCTCAACAATCATCGCATCAAATTCCTTTTCCATTTCTTTAATATCTAAGTCCATCCCCTTTTTAAGACTCTCAAATTGACCTTTTAATTGTTTAAAGAAATGCATGACCTCAGTTAAATAGCATTCTTTAGTTTGCTCAAAACCCCTTTCCCCTTCAGTTATCCCAGTGGGTGTGATCCTTTTCTTACAAGTTTTCTCAAAATCAACAAATAATTGAAATATGACATATTGACTGATTAAGGTCTTGCTTTTAGTGGCAATAGTTCTAGGAACTAGATGCATTGGTGTATTTGGAGGATACACAGTCGCTGAAGGCATTTTCCTAAGGGGAGGGTTTGTAACAACAAGATTCTCTGCTTTTTGCTTATCTAAATCCTTTTTCCAGAACACTTGTTCGGGTGTTAACAACGTGTGAGGCTTAAACTTGTTCAAGGAAATCCAATTCTCCTTCTTGTAATCATGGGGTGTGATATTTATTTTCTTCTCTTTACATTTAGGATCATCTAGTTTCTTGTTCATCTTTTCCCTAGTGACTTCATCTGATTTCTTATCTTCCTCAGTGCACTCAACGCAACTAGGTTTCTGTCTAGGCTTAAGGATTTCATTGCCATCATAAAGAACCTTATGAGCATTTCTAGCCTTTTTAATGACCTCTGGATTTGGTTCCTCAACAAGGGGAATGCTATGCTTATCGCTTAAGACTCTATGCTTAGTGATCATGTGAACAGTCTGAATGGTGTTCCCTTGTACGTACAACTTATTTTCAAGTTTGTTTTTCAAAGTTTTCAGATTAGAAAAATCATTCAAAAGTTTTGATTCCTTAGCATTGAATTATTGCTTAAGCTTTTTCACATTTTCTTGAAGTTCTTGTTTTTGCTTAGCAGTTTTAGAAAGCTTTTCTTGTAAGGAATTTAACTCTTGTTTTAATACTTCTTCTCTAAAATTACTCTTTCTAATGATTGTACGCATTTGGTCATCCATTTCCTGCTCACGAGTGGTTAACTCAAACTTAGCTTGTTGTTCATAAATGGCAACTCGTTCTTTATAGGCATTAAGTTCAGGAATAACAGAATCATCAGGGGCACATGCAGTGTATTCATAAAAAACATAGTCTTCATTGACTGCAAAAGATGCATCACTTGGTACAATCTCACTTTCACTTTGTTTCACATATTGATCATATGGGACAACATTGATATTACCCATATTTTCAATATCTGACTCAAAAGTTTCAGTTGATTGTACTTTGTCATGCATCTTTTGCACATCAGCATCATCGTATAGTTTTAATACATACGAAATGATTTTGTCTTTAGATGGACCAGCTTTTGGTGATGAAGAGACTTTAGGAGAGACCATTGGAGAAATGCTAGCCATGAAAATGGTTTGTGCAGTAGGTTCATCATCAACATCAGAGTCGTATGCATCACAATCAGCTACTTGAAAGGCATTCTGATGATTATGGCCTATCTCCTGAATTGGTTGCTCATCCACATCTGCATCATATGTCTTAGCATTTCCCTCAGCCAAGAACAACAACTCCTCTTCATCCAAAGCTGCACCATTATCCTGAGCTTGCACAAGCAACATATTATCCTTGAAGTACTCTGCATTCTGAGGGCGTTTTGGTGATGTGCAGTTCCTTACAATGTGTCCCTCACCTCCACAGTTGTAACATTTGATTGGCTTTGCTTGACCCTGGTTTCCATTCCTTCCCATATTCTGATTTGCAGCATAACCTCTACCCGCTCCACCTCTTCCTTGTTCGTACTGCCTTTCTTGAACTGGCTGCACCATAACCTTCCCATCTCTGACAGTGGCTTGATTGTGTGGATTGGATGCAGTTCTGAGATTATTGTTGGTGTGTGGAAGAGAGTTCATATTTTGACTAATCAAGAGAGCCAGTTGATTAATGAAGTTTCCCACGTGTGCATCAGCATCAGCTTGTTTGAACATAGGATCGGGAATGAGTTTGTGATTACCATTACCCATGGGTATAACTTGAGATGCTTTGGTGATAATTCCAATGTTTGAGTAAAAAGCAGTTGAATCATTTGATGAACTAGTTTCTCCCTGATTGGTTTTGAACTGCTCCAGAATCTTTTTTTCAAACATAGCATGTCTCTCATTCTGTAGAAGAAAGGCATACAGTTGCTCATAGTTTGTATTCTTCAATCCTTTAGTGAGCTTCACAGAAGTGACAAACTTGTGCCATTCTGGATTCATGTTGTTTACAAACTTTGAGTTAAGCTGAATGTTTGGCATGGTCATTCTGATGTTCCTCATGTCATTCACAAGCTTATGGAATCTCACGTAGTACTCATAAACACTCTCATCTGGTTTCATCTTGAAATGCTCAAATTCATCATATAGTTGTGATTCCCTATCTTCAACAGTTAATTCAGAACCTGAGAGAAGCATCTTGACATTATCCCACACTACCTTGGCTTCGGTGTTGTGATTGATCAGCTTGTAGATATCTTTTGGAAGACCTTGAAGTATGATGTTAGAAGCCCTGATATCAGCATCGAATCTCTTTTTCTCCTTATCATCGAGCTCATGATATGTCTTTGGTCTGTCTATTCCATAGATCATTATTCCATCTGCAGCTGTATCAATTAAGTCTCTAGTAGTCTCAACCCGATAAGGTCCTTCATCAATGGATTTGAGAATGTTGACCCCATTTTCCTTTCCAAGACAGTACAATCTGATTCTTTGAGCCCAAGAGTCGTAGTCAGTTCTGTCAATCATGGGTGGACGAGTATCTGAACCAGCTGCTTGAACATCCTCGGCAACAGTGGAGATGATTGTAGGTACGTTGGTAGACATGTTAACAGATTAAACGGGATTTTATAACTCTATGATTAAACCGGGAAATGGATTCTTTCACGGGATTTTACTAAATCAAGAGAAAACCGTATTACAGACAGAAATCAACCAACTCGCTAAGAAACCTTGAACCAAGTCGCTAGCAATTTTGACAGCAAGTCGCTAAGCACCAAGTCGCTAAGATGTCAAGTCGCTAAATAGCAATTCGCTAAGCACCAAGTCGCTAAGATGTTAAGTCGCTAAATAGCAACTCGCTAAGAACCAAGTCGCTAAGATGTCAAGTCACTAAATAGCAACTCGCTAAGCACCAAATTGCTAATACCAAGTCGCTAACAAATTTAAGTACAAGTCGCTAACTTTCACCAAGTCACTACCGTAGTGGAGAATCCACTAAGTGTACTGTTTGTCGGCTTGTCTCAATAAACAAGTCGCTAGCTCAACTCGCTAAGACCTTCAACTACAACTCGCTACCAAATTACAAAGCAAGTCGCTACCAAGACAACTTATCCGTGGCTCAAATCGCTAGCTAGAAAAACACAAAAACACCACTTTTTAATCCAAAAACAACCCAACCACGATGATTCAAGGTTACCAAATCAAAACCCAAGCACATACAATGATTCTAAACACAAGACTACACCCAAGATTCAAACTTTAACACTAGAAATGATCCAAATGATGCAAAAACCACTAAACTTTTTCAAACTCTAAAACCACCTAAAAGTCACTGGAAATCCAAAGATATGTAAGAGATGATCAAACCATGGCTCTTGATACCATTTGTAACATATTGGATTTCACAAACACACTAAACCATAAGATCAAATAGGCGTATAATGAGTTTTAGAGAGAGAAAGTTAGAGGTTTGGGAACTTTAGTGAGAGAAAGAAAAATCTTATTATGAGCTCCAACTCTCTACCTTGGGAGGTAGAGAGTATTTATAGTCTTTACATAAATCGCCACCTATCGGGCTGTAGATCAGGCATACAGTGGGTAAAGACCCGTCCATCCTCCACGGTGTTACTTAAACTAAATACTACTTAACTTATAATAATCTACGACTACGAGCTTTTCTAACGATTACATATACTTGAGGTGACCGACTCTTTAATACATGGATTTACCAAATCCTAATAGAAAACTTGATCTCAACTCTTCAAAGCTGTCAATGCTCTCCGGACGTAGCTCATCAAACCAGACGCGGGCGTGCCCTATTAGCGTGGAGTTGAACATGTGGCACCATGTGGGCATGGCCCATCTTTCCACTTTGGCCGCGGTCTGGAAGATCTTCAGATGATCTTCCGGATCCCCTGTCCCGTCGTACGTTCTGATGTGAGCTGGCATTCTTGTTCTTTTTGGGAACTCAAAATTCCGTATACGGCGGGTGAAGGGATCTGTGTCAGCCACGTCATACGGGGAATAGAGTTCATCGGATTCCCTTCCTCCTTTGCTCTTCGGGGTGGACTTCCAATGCCCTCCCGTGCTTTCCTCGCTCTCTGGAGGAGACACTTCCCTAGTTCTGCTGCGACATGAGTGATATGTTTCTCCTCTACCAGACCTCGAGTGAGAAGCACTGCCGCGGGTCACACTCCGGCTTCGTTGGTGTCTATCGACCGAATCCTTTTCAGTCGTGTCCCGCTTTCTTTGCTTCTCTGCTTCTCTTTTACGTTGCCTGCAGGAAGTTACCTTTGACTGGAGTCTGGAGAACATAGTCGGTTTTTGGTCACCAAGTCTCGTGGTCACGTGCGGACGTTCCTTTTCAAGTCTTGAGAATACATCCGGTCGCGGCCTCTTGGTTTTCAACTTGCTCTTTTCTGTAGAACACCCATCGTCTCGACTGCTGAGTCTCGAGAAGACACTCCGTGACTTGGAATATTCCAAAGGGTCTGACCTGGCACTAGGACTGGCCTCGCGCCTCCTTTTAGGTGCCCGTTTTCTTTCAGATTCTTAGCGAGTATTCCGGGCGTGTTCTCGATATCTCTCATTTCTAGTCTCATCATCGAAATCCAGACAGGTTTTGACCCGGTCCAGTTTTTCCTGGTAGACCTTTTCTGCCATGAAGGGCAAGATCTGATGGTAGTGCCTGTCGCATAACTCCCTTATTGACGCGTCTGTCGCGGCGTTAGGGCGGTATTGTTCTGTGTCTTGCACTTTTTCCTTCCCACCCGTGTTTCTGATTGTGGACGGTTCAGGAGACGGGGAAGGGTTTTCTGCCAAGTTGCTCATTAGAGAGTTTTTTGGAAAAGCAGTTATGTCACTTGTCCCACGGATGGCGCCAACTTGTTAATACAATTCTGGGCGCTCCCCTGATGAAGATTAGTGTAAGCTAAATCCTCAGGAAATAGATCTTGTATTAAGTATGATCCTTGATTGCAAGCTGCTAAGAAAGCCAACACCGTTAGTCTCACCGCGGAACGGGGTTCCGCGGTCAACCTCCGGCGTGAGAGTAAGTGGTAGTTTTAGAGAGATAAAGTCAGTTCTAGAGAGAGAGAGTGTGTAAGTGTTACCATTTGAATAGTGGCAAGGCCTCTATTTATATGGTTGACCTTTCTGTCGCGTTCTCAAAGTCACGGGCCATGAGAGCGACAACTTGTAAGTGCGTGTGACGTAAGTCAACGCAGAGTTTTGTCCCGTTGTTGTGACAACGATGCTTTTGGGCGGGAGTTGTCCCGCTTCCTTTTTTTTTGGGACTGCTGGTTACTGTACCTTAGTCCTAGGTGAGATTCCCTGCCTTTTATATGGGGCGCGGTTGCGGCTGCCCTCGGGGATAAGCCTTACCGCGGATATGGTCAGCGCTTAAGTAATCTCCGTTCATGCCGTGCGTGTATGGTTAACGCTTGAGTAGTCTCCGGCCGATTACTTGTTTGGTCCGCGCTTGACCCATGTGAGGTCCGTGGGGGTCATACGTGATCAATTAACATAACATGACCCGCTTATTGAACGCCTTTGATGGGTTAAGTTTCTTTTTACCCAAACCCGTTTATCCCTGACCTAAATGTTTATTTTCATGCCGGTCATGAGTCGCGTTTCATGTCGTGTCGATACTTGTCGGTTGTCACCCCTAGACGAAGGTGGTAACAATATCTGATTGCTACAAGCATTGTACTTTTTTTTTTTTTTTTTTTTTTTTTTTTTTTTTTTTATTTTTTTTTTTTAGGACTGCAATTTTTAGCTATCTCACATGTCTTAAGCAGGACTTGAACTCGCAATCATTTAGTTGGGGAGCTTCTAACACAACATGGGGTACCATTGGGACACAAGCTCTTTGATAGCCTTGTACATATATAAATAAGTATTCCGTTATGTTACTGGATTGTTTGGCAATCAATTACCAAATTTATATAAATATTAGAGATTAAATTTTAAGGAAGCCCACAACAAAAGTTCTTATATTCCTGGTATACATTGTTTGAAAACGGGTACAAATGGTTCTTAGCACCTGATCTGCACATATCTACACTCTTGAGTATTTCGTCTAACAGTCTGCATTAGTTCACGCTTTAGCTACAACATTTGACTTACCTTATCAATGTTTGTACAACCTAGAAATGTAGATGAGAGATTAACCACAGTGCAAACTATAACTCTGGGATATAAATTCAAGTAAACACTATAGACCATTACCGCAAAAGAGATTATGCGCCTTGCAACAAGGAACTAAGGGAGGGTAAAGGGTATTTTTTGTTTTTTTTTGTTTGAATGACAACTTGTTGCACACCTAAGTACCTAACCTCATTAATTTTGTGCAGACTTACAACAACAGATCAAAGCTTGCCAAATTCTAAATGTCTCAAGTTCTATTCAAAATTGTTTTCGAGAGGTGACAACTGGCTGTTCTTATAGTAACACCTACTGATTTTAGATGCCATGCGTGTGGTTGGAAAAAATAAATATGGTACCATGGTGGTCATAATGGTAAAACTAAAATTCACTTAGCACTTCTAAAGCCATGTCGGGATACAGAACTAGAAGCGTGTTTTTCTACCTACAAACAACTATAAAGGCTCCTAAATATGTACCTGCACTTATTTTTATACATTATATTTTAAACCTCTAACCACACATTATTAGGTTTTCCTTTTCTATCGCATATAAATATTATACTTAACCGCCAATAGCGATAACGGCTTATAGTTTTTGATAATAAATCCATATTTCTCATGTTGTAAGTTTGTAAGTAAGTTAGTTTTTTGCTTTATAAATAACTCGGCAGTACCCGTGCATAGCAACAAAATTTTCTAGTTGCAAAAAGTTATGGTTACGATAAAACGTGAAATAACCAAAATTCATTTGGTTCCTTTATGTTTTATGTTTTTGGGTTGGTTTCTTGCAATTTGTTGACAATAACTCTCCTCTATAAGTACGTTTGAACCTTGGCTGGCACTGGCATCGTCTCAAAAATGGCTCATTGGGTACTTTTTTTCCAGTGATATTTACTTGAACATCTAACTTAGATGCCAGTCTTGGCTGACAACTACCAGGAAACCAAAGGTTAATATATAGGAACACCCATAGCTGTACATGAATGTCATTAATACCATCTATTACTAATCTATTTCTTGGTTATAAATTTGCAAATTGAAACATAATTTTGTATACTCCAAAAATTTTGCCTACTGCAAATTTCACAGTTTAACAAAAATGCATATGTACCCGGTCCAATGTTCGCAGAAACATAAGTAGAGAACAAACCTAACATGTTGCTACAAGTATGTAACTTCGACAACAGAACAACAAATAAGTATCACTAATCCACTACAAACACATTAACATAATACTGTAACAAACAAGAATAAGTCAAGCTAGCCACTAATATACACCAATTTAGCAAACTTATAAACAACACAATCAAAGAACAACAGGACTTCTACAACTCTAACAATTAAACACATTAAAAGAGGTGTCCTGAGAGCATTAAACAGTGTTTTTCTTAAATGATAGTGGTTCAGTACTCAATTTGCATTAATTACCCTATGAGAGAAACAATTAGCTATGTTTGGCAACCGGCTTATAGGGGCTTTTTAAAGATAAGTTGGCTTATACTTTGTTTGTTGCATCCATAAGCTCAAGCCCATAAAAAAGAGCTTATAGGAGCTTATAACTAGTCAAATTACTTAAATACTTTTGAAAATATAATGGATTATCACGTAAAAGTTGGAAATATATGTGAATTTAATTTGATGTATTTTTATGCGATTTTACATTACTAAGCTTAAAAAAAGTAAAGTAACTCCCAATGCCGTCTTTCACGGGTTATGGGTACCCAATACCGTTTCCGGTGTTTGGGGGAGGTTAAGATGTAGACAGCCTTAACCCTACCTAAGGTAGAGAGGATGCTTCCAATTCTACCAAAGGTAGAAAGGACCTCCGGCCTTTTGTAGGGAGTGAGGATCGAACCCCTGACCTCTCGGTTGAGAGGCAAGGGGTTTTCCAACTGATCCAACCCTACTTACACATTATTAAGCTTAAGCTCCAACTAATTCGCCAAACAACTTTATAAAAATATAAGTTTCAAACTTTCAGCTTATAATATAAGCCCCAACCCAGACCCAACTCCAACCCATTACACCAAATATACTCATTTTGTGTCTAACATGAACATCAAGTTTATAAGTTTGATTGACAAATGAAAAAATGGAGGATTGTTCCAAAAACAGTTGCACAAATTGGAGTATACTGCAATGACGCGTTTCCAAACCTTAAAATGTTGAACAAATAACCTGTTGTACTGTTTCCAAACCATTAAACGTTACACAAATAATCCATCGTGTCTTATGTAAATTGTCTCAAAAAAATCGTGTGTTATGTAATTGAATATTAAAATAGAATTGTTTCCATTAAGAAAACTAGTTTTAGATACCGTGCATGCACGTGCTTTTGGGTTTAGTTTTTGTTAGATTATTTTTGGTTTAATAAATATATAGATCTTTTATAGGAATTACATTATTTCGGAGTGATTTTGTCAATTCATTCTTATTGAAAAAACAATTGGGCCAATAAGAGAGTTCGATTTTGCTACGTAAGCAAAATCGTGTGATGTGATTGGTTAATAAAAGTCAAAAATAAATTGATTTTGGTCAAACTTTAATAAATTTGGTGGAGAAATTTAGTTGATAAAAAAAACACATAAAAATATAGGTGTCAAATTTGTAAAAACAAAAACTTAAAAAAAGATGAGGTAATTAATAAAACTTTAGTGGTTGAATTTTTTAAAATTATATAGAGTTAAGTGTAATATTATAAGCCTCTATGTTTTTTAATAACTTTGGATTATAAACAAATATCCCCGGATTATAAACAAATATCCCCTTATACTTTATACCCTTTAAACTTTATATCTTAAAATAACAACATATAAATTTGCATAAGATTATAAGTATCAATTTTTTTTACTATATACGTTCAATAAGGAATCATTTATTTCATTTTTAAAAGTTTAACCTATGTGGATACGAGTTTACGTTTTAAATACGGCTAAATTACTGACAACGGGAATATATTTATCAAATTGTAAGTACGGGTTACTTTAATATAAAAATAAATATACGCGATTGTACTTATAAAAATGACTCATGTAATTCTTTTTTATTTATGTAAGGACATCTAGAAAAACATTTTTAAAAAACTTTAAGGAGTATACTTTAACTTTATCAACGCTCATTATGTGCTATTAAACTTGCATCATGTGTACAACATAATATCAATAGCGAAATTTAAATAACAACATCTTCGTCAGCTAAATAAAATTAAATCTTGAGTTATCTAATATAAATTTTTACAAATATTTTACCAAATTCTAATGAATATTAATGCATACTTAAAACACGTGCATAAGTATTAGTTGTACTTATATCACAATTTTCATGAGTAAATTCTTATATGTGTAAACTTCGTGCGTGCACGAAACTTATAACTATATAATTATATGCAATTATAACTATATAATTATATGCAATTACCTTTAAAGACACAATATTCAATATTAGTACAAAATAAATTTTTTTGTCAAAACCCCGTGCGTGCACGGGTATTATAACTAGTTCCTATTATGCAAGTATAATGATACTGATTAAAATAAAATAAGATAATATATAAATACAATTGAAGAAAAAAAATTATCCACGTTACGATAAAACATAATATTGAAGGATCAAATAAGAAATAAAAGTAAAATGAGAAGTATGATAAATAACCACAACCGCACATTTAAGATGCACCTACAAAAAGATATGCATCTCCCATTAAATTCTCCTTCACCTACAAAAAGATATGCATCTGCCATTAAATTCTCCTTCGTCATTTGAAATATGCAGCTGAAAATATTTATCATTCTTTTTATTTTTATTTTTTTCTTAGTGGATCCATTCCTAATATAAAACATCAGCATGAACTGTTGCAAGCATTTATTGGTCAAGTACATTAATTGTCAATGCACTCACATTGGTAATACCTTTGACACGTCGGACGAAAACAAAAAATTATGCGGGATCCGTTGGAGGGAAATCATCACTTTGATAATAATCAAAGTCGCAATTTAACCAATCCCAATCATTTAACCACGCCGTCCTTGTTTTCAAATCTTCAACAGTTATTAGCTTAACATCAACAACATTAGAGATATCTATTTTGTTTGTATCATTAACTTTCAAATCCGAATTTGTACCATTAATTTTCAAATTCGAATCAATGTTATTTGATAACTTGACTTTATTATCTTTGACAAATTCTTAGTTATCTGTTACTTTATCTTGATCGATTTTTTAGTGATTCCCATGGTAAATTCCAACTATGAAAGAAAGGTATCTGCATAAAATAAATAATAATGGTATTGCAAACACATATTATAACATAAAGTATATCAATCAAATATCAATAATCATAATTAAATACTATTTATTGATAAAAACTATATTGAGCAAACCTTGCAGACTTAAAATCGCATAAAACGTGTATGTATAAATAAATTAAGGTTGGGGACTATTTGTCTTTATATTAGACTTTAGTTAAATGTTTATTAAGCCCATTAGATCGTAATTTAAATATAGAAAAGATACAGGAAAGATCGTTTTTAAAATTTTTAAAACTTTGATTTATCCTTCTTGTTTATCAGTTTAATTTTAATAGTGTTTTTATGTTGATGCATTTTTTAAGAATAAATTGTTTGTGTGTTTATGTTTTTCCAATTAACTTATTATTTAATATTGTGTTGGGACATGGAATTAGAGGGTTTTGCCATTGTTGTTATTGATTTGTTTGATGTGTTGGTATGGGTTTGTTATTGGAAGAACATGGTTGATACAACCAATTAATTTTGATGTTTTTATTTAGAGTTCATTTTATTCGTGGTTTTTTATTATTTTAGAAACATATTATCATAAAAGAAACACATGTAATTCTGATATTTAAACCAAAACAAAATAAAAAATATAAATAAATCCATAATACAACTGTTTGAAACTCAAATATTTTGCATAGGTTAAAGTAAATTATCATATAAGAAACACATGTAATTCTGATATTCAAACAACACAATAATAAAATATAAATAAATCCATAATATAATTGTTTCAAACTCAATATCAGTTTTTGTTTCTTGAACTTTGTCATTGTTTGTTGTTTCTTGACATCCACCTGTATATAATAAAATAAAAGTATTATACTTGGTAAAATTGCAAACGAAAAATATAATTATGAATTTATAAATTTTTGAGAACTATCACCTTAATCATTTTAGCTTGTTCAATAAAATATATCAAACTTTCTTCCAATATGATAGTTAATATATATCATAGAAGGATCTGCCTAATTATGCATGTTAATTTAGCAATTAAATTCATTTTACACAATAATTATTTTCTTACAAATAATGAATATGAAACATACACATACACCTTTCCCATCATAAAAAACTCTAGCATTCTTTATATTCACCGAAAACTTATCCTTAACCTCAAAAGATATAATGTAATCAAGCAACTTTTCTGCTAATATACTAAATGTTGGGAATTAAACGTAGCAGTACTAACTGTTCTTAGTACTGCCAAGCATACAGACGGAACTGCTAAAGATCACACTAGCAGTACTAATCGACTTAGTACTGCTAGTACATATAGTTTGTACTGCTAAGATTATATGTACGCGCTTTGTAATTATAGAATAGATTGCATGTATATCTTATACGTTTAGATTGATACGAATATTGTATATAGATAATTATCTTGTAAAGGACTCCTTGTGCTATAAAAGGAGATCCTAGGGTTAGATATTTAGTACGTATCTTTTGGTAAGCTTCAAGGTTGTAAACCCTAGTGATAAGTTAAAATCACTTGTATTATTATCAATAATAATATTTAAGTGTTTTGTTAAATCATTGTTCACTGTTCTATTCATTCATATACATCAATAACATTTGTCTTCTAAAGTGCTAAGTGGTAGATTCCGCATACTACTTGGTATAACCTCAAAGTATCTATAACACAAGTCTCAAAAGTGTTTAGATCCTCTCAAGTGGTATCAGAGCCTTGGTTTCTGATACTTTGATTTAGAGGATACATACCTAATCACTTTGTTTTCCCAACCAAATCCCATGGATATGAAATCCTCACAAAACCATGCTGCTAACAGTACTCAAACAGAATGAGTATGATATGTGGAGGCTCAAGATTGAGCAATACTTTCTGGTGCTGGATTATAATCTCTGGGAGATTATAGAGAATGGAGACTCCTTTGTTCCCTCACAAAATCAAACAATCAAAGATGGCAAGACTGTTACTAAAGTTAGTACTGATCCCCTCACTACAGAGGAGAATCTTAAAAGAAAGAATGATCTTAAAGCAAGAAGCTTGTTGATGCTGACCATCCCCAATGACCATGCTCTATCTTTCAGTCACTACAAGACAACCAAAACCTTATTTGAGGCACTTGTCACAAGATTTGATGGTAATGATGCCACCAAGAAAACTCAAAAGGTTTTATTGAAACAACAATTGGAGAACTTCACTGCAACAAGCAATGAATCTATTGATCATCTGTTCAACAAGTGCTAAAACTCAAGGGAGGCAATTGGACTTTGAAGAAAATCTAGATGAAGATACTCAAGGTTTGGGTGGTGATGATACTGCTACCAGTAGTCATCAACCAGTTGATATTGCTTATACTGAAGTTGATACTGCTGCATTGGACAAAGGAAAGGACATAGCATAAGAGTCTGAAGAACCAGAGAAAGTAAAGAAGAAGGTTCTTACACAGGTGGATTTTGATGCTGAATTGCCAAAAAGGCTCATGAAGAAGAAGTTTCTAGATTTATGGAAGAGCAAAGGATCAGTAGAGAAAGAAAGGCTTCAGATGAAGAAATAGCAAAGCAGTTGTATGATCTACAAAGGGAAGAAATCCCTGAAGAAGAAAGAGAAGCTGCTGTGAATGATTTAATTGAGATCATCAGGAAAGGTCAAAGAGAAAAGAGAAGACCAAAGCCTCCAACAAAAGCTCAGATTACATATTAGTTACATGAAAGAATACCTCAAGCATAAAGATAACTGGAAAGCTGCTCAATTGAAGGGAAAGACTCATGAAGAAATAGAGAAACTGTACTACATTGCTTACTAGAAGAATCAAGCATTTGCCCCAATTGGTGCAGAAGTAGCCAGTAGAGTCACACAGATAGCAGGGATAACTCTAGAGTTAGAGACATCCAATAAGAAAAAGACTGCAGAAGAATCATCTACAACTAAACAAGCAGATGAAGAAAAATTGTCTAGTGAATAGCTTACACAGATGATGGTGATAGTTCCTGAAGCAATTCTTGTAGATCTTCTTCAAGCTAAACATCCTATCATTGATTGGGAGGTACATACTGACAGATTCGGAAAAGAATGGAAGATTACAAGAGTTGGAGGGAATACTGCAGTTTATAAGTGTTTTGAAGACTTGGTCAGATCATGTGATAGAGAAGACTTAGATAAATTATGGGCATTAGTTCAGGAAAGAGAAAACTTATCAAGGATTGAAGAAGATTCTGAAATGGCTCAAGAGTTAGTACAAAGGATCTATGATCAGTTTCTAAGAGAAACTCATGCTCTAAGGGAAAAGAGTTGAGTGTTTGGAAGAATCCCCCTCATCAGAAGAGTTAAAGTTTAATTGAAGAAACTTAGGATGCGTTTGGTAGAGAGAAATTGAGAGAAATGAAATGAATAAAGGAAAAGAAATGTAGAGAAATGAAATGGGTTGAGAAAATTTTATGAATTCCACTGTTTGGTAAGATTGGGAGATCAACTCGAGAAATAAGAATAAAAATATTTTTTGTTCATTTGTGATACCAAACATCAAAACTTTTATAATTTGTTTGCACCAAATTGGATCTCTGATTCTTATGGTTTATACATTTTTTGGCAAATTCGAGAAAGTTATGAAAGCAATAAAAAAAATGAATCATCAAAACCTTGTCAAAATTAAGAATGTTGCACTCGATCTCTTTTGTAAAACAAGAATATGGTGACTGATTTGCATTAAAGATTCAAAATTACAATTCAATTTGAAACGATGGGTGACGATTCATCTTGTATAAAAGATTCAAAATTAAAATTGGCTTACTCTGTAAATTTTGGAAAGTGAAAGTACTTGACGGAAAGCATCAGACCAAGAACAAGGAAAAATACCATCTACTATGTTGCGGATAAAAGTGAATGTGCTAAACACGTGATCTTTTTGTTTATAATTTTCATTTTTTTATTAGGTTTAATCTTTTGTAAATCCAATTCTCCCATTTCCACCCCAAAACGAAAGGAAATCAAAATACAAAGAAGGGAACTCTCAAGAAATCTATATCTCCGCTTTTTTTATTTCCTTGATGTACCAAACAATGGAAATGACATGATTTCATTTCTTTTGTGCTTATTTCTCTCTACCAAACACACCCTTAGTGATTTGCATAGAAATCATAAGTTTAGGAGAGAATTTTTGGGAATTAAACGTAGCAGTACTAACTGTTCTTAGTATTGCCAAGCATACATACGAAACTGCTAAAGATTACACTAGCAGTACTAACTGACTTAGTACTGTTAGTACATATAGTTTGTACTGCTAAGATGATATTTACGCGTTGTAATTATAGAATAGATTGCATGTATATCTTATATGTTTAAATTGATACGAATATTGTATCTAGATAGTTATCTTGTAAAGGACTCCTTGTGCTATAAAAGGATATCCTAGGGTTAGATGTTTAGTACGTATCTTTTGTTAAGCTTCAAGGTTGTAAACCCAGTGATAAGTTAAGATCACTCGTATTATTATCAATAGTAATATTTAAGCGTTTTGTTAAATCATTGTTCACTGTCCCATTCATTCATATACATCAATAACATTTGTCTTCTAAAGTGCTAAGTAGTAGATTCCGCATACTACTTGGTATAACCTCAAAGTATCTATAACACAAGTTTCAAAAGTGTTTAGATCCTCTCACTAAATACTAAACATATAAGTTCGATCCCACTGAAAAGTAAAGAATAAAAAATAAAATAAATCAGTTTATGTATACACTCGCATTTATTATTGTTATATATAAATTTAATATAAACGACTTACAATGCATCCTTAAGTTTGATAGGTAACATCTTCACTTTAGTTCCATAAACTTCATAATCTCTAAATTCATGCTCCTAACTAATTACTTCTCCCTCAATATCTGAAACACAAATAACATTAACATTAATGTATATATGTGAATTTGCAAATTAAAATATTGATAGTACACAAAATTATATATCTTGTAGTACATACCAATAGGTAAATCTGTGTCTAAATTCAGTGATCTTATGACAGAAAACTTGGTCACTTTAAATCCAGTGTTATTTACATCACCATTAAATGTATTTGAGAGACTTGCAAATGCGAATCCATCAAAACTTATTTTGTATGGATGATTTGTGAATTTGTAAGATGTGATATTAGGAATAACATTAAAATCAATTATAAAAACCACCATGTCCTCTCTAAAATACTTATTAAAAAATTTTGATCGACCATTCCTTACAATAACATGAATCTTGTCACCCTGAAAAATAAGAATTATATAATAACAAAACTTTTAAATCAACGTAGTATAATATAAATTCAAAAGTATAACATTATAAAAAGATGTAAAAATAAACCTTCTCATCTAATACAACCATTTCAAAATGGCAATTAGTTATTGGCATAGATGTTTCCCTGTAACACAACGTCCTTAATACTTTTACCTTGATAGTGCAAGGAGTTAGTTCTTGTATTAATTGACTGGTAAAAAGCATAGTTGTTTCCATCTTAGTTTGTATATGCGAGTATATAGATGTATGAGTTAGGGTTAAGAATTGAATTAATAATTTGTTTGGCGAGTATATATAGACTCAAAAACGTAATTCAAATATAGAAAAAATCTTGATGAAGATAACTGTAGTTTTAAAAAGATTCTAGAACGTCTTTCTTATATTTGGTAAGACTTTTCTTATTAAGAAAAGACTACTATTTGATAAATAAGGAAAGAATCCATTGAAATAAAAAGTATATATATCTCAATTGAGTTAAAAATTGAGAAAAAATCGGAGAGGTTTTCTAAGAGGTCGCAACACATAAAAAAAGGGAAAAAAAATTGAAAAAAGACGGAGTGACTTTTTTGCAAAAATAAGAAATAAAACCCGTAAGAAACAAAACCCATTTTCTGATAATCAACATATACCACGCCTTCTTCTCATTCTTCTCAGCATCTAAAAATAACCTAAACTGCTTTTCCTATCTACTTCAAAAAACCATAACGTGCTTCTGCTAACGTAAGTTATGATTTTAAAAAACATACCCGAGTTCTTCTAACTTGATGTTACTATTTAATTTAAATCAAATTAGGGTTTTGTATTTAAAAAATAAATGCCCTATCAGAAGATTCTAGAATTAATATTTGAATATGTCATATTTATCATGATGTTACATTTTTTTATTGTGATAACGTGTATAAATAAAGCGTAGCCATTTGCTAAAACAAAAAGATAATATCATTAATATAAAACATTATCATAAAACCAAAAGACTTACGGTATTCCAAATTTCAACCCAAACTAAGTTTGTATCCAGATTTCAATCAAATATTATAACTTGATAGCAACAAATAAGTTTCAATATTTATAATCAAAGTAAGAAGAATATAAAAGTACAAAAAGGATACATACAAAAAGTGTGAGAGTACGTGTGTACTTGTTAACCAACTATTTTATGTTTAATTAAGAGGAATATAAAAAATACAAAAAAAAAAAAAAAAAAAAAAAAACATTCAAAGAGTGCGAGTGTTTAATTTTTTATTTGTTTTTTATTCATATAGTTTTATCAAATAATAATATTTAACATTTATTGAAAAAAATGAGAAACATAAAGCTCAAACATTGTAATTAAGAGAAGGACTAATGAAAGTAAATCCATCACTGTAAAAAGTAGAGAAAAAGAGAAAAACTACGATTCAGAATACACAAAAACAAAATAACAAGCGAAGAGACACATACATGGCGTACCCACCCCGGTCATTATCATCATAAAACTCGGGATAAGAATCCGCATCCAAAGTATAATTGCGGCTCAACACAACCAAGCAAAGAAAGGGTTTTGGAAATTTGTGAAATGGAGAAGGATGGGCAACAAGGGAAGCCAAATGCTCAGCATCAAATTCACTATCCCCAGGAGTAGCGTCTCTGGGAACGCTCATGTCATCAAGCCAGGGATAAACAATAGGACAAGAAAAAGAATCAACACAAAAGAAATGATCATTCCAACTCTTAAGGGAATCAATTGGTTTAGTAGATCAAACACCAACACTATCAATTCGTTTACTAAAGGACAACCAACCATTATTTTTAGACTGAACATAAAAGCACCTAAATAACCCAACTGAGGGTTTAACACCAAGTGCAAAGCAAAGAATCTCAAACTGAGAAACCTTAGTAGCTCCGATGACAGAAAGCTGCGATATGTTAATGCGATAGTAATCAAGGATGGACACAAGGAATACAGATAAGGGAAGGCGGAGATTAGCGTATTCAAAAATTGGGTATACACAACAATTTTTCCATCCGGCGCCTCTTGAATGGTTTGGTTAGGGCTAGGAAACTCCGGGCGAACAAATTGTGGAATCGAATATTTATCACAAAAATGATCAAATGCCCCTTGTGAAAGCTTAGACTTAGCACGTGTAATAGTACCCATAGCGGAAGAAAAAAGGAATTAGACACTAACCTGGAAAAAAGAACTTGGAAGACAGGAGCATTCCAAGGAAGATTGATCGAAAGATGGTAGAAGTATCGCTTGCAAATGAAGAACAGTAAAAGGAAAAATGGGAAAAAAAATAAAAAGTGAAGAGTATTTATACAAACGAATGCTGACATCCAAAGAAAACCCGAAGGAAGGACACGCGTCAAAAAATAATCTGATCCAACGATCAAAAATCAAAAAGACAAATATAAGGGTAGCAGAAGGGCGGATGGCCCACCGGGTCCAATCAGCCAGAACATGCAAGGCCCAGAGTTGCCCACGCTACGCGGTACATATACCAAGAAGGAAAACATCATAGAGAAGCTTCAAAGGAATGGAAAAGAAATTGCTCAGTCAACTTAAGTATAGTAACATTCACCGCACGCGACAAATATCCGCACGCAAAGAATATACTAGACTGGGGGGACTTGATGACGTATAACACGTATAGAAGGCCTACCAGGCCTAACTCGTGCTATACACATACTGGATCAGGCTCAAAACTGAGAACAACTACGAATACTGGATCAACAGTAAGTCCAATAGCAAAATTGGCTATAGTCCAAACCCAAAGACGCACGCAGGATACTTAGCGGACCAAACCTACAGCCGCAGAAGGTATCCTGTGTCTGCATCCGTGATTACCACGGGACCTTGTTCGACAAGGGCCCCACTCCGTCCGCTAACTCTTATATGCGAGTAGTCAGAAAACCCTAGCGGTAAACCTCGCCTATAAAAGGGGCTCTAATCCCCATACCAGGTAAAACTTTTTCTCTCATAATAACACACACATACTTTTATTTCTCTGACAAAAATGTGTACTTACTCTCATACCGGAGTTTAATCGTGGGGTCCGTCCCTACGGTAAGGCTAACGGTTTACTCTTTCTTGTGCAGGGATTCAATAAAACTACTTGGATTAGTACAAGATCAGCCTACCAACAGATTGTTAGCCCAGTCCAACAAGCCTCACCAACACTCATTGTAACCCGTCATACCTTTTGTACTAACAGTCATGAGTCATGTCTAGGTGAGGGAGTGACTAGTCATTAATGTCTTGGTCAGAGATTTGGTCATGTATCGATGGTCTTTGTCTTCCTCGCTGTGGCACGTTAGTAATGAAAATTCACCCTAGCCTATATAATATGTTGACCCTATATTGCCTTTAAGGATTGTCTTGACCTTAGCTCTAGTAGTGGAGATTTGTGTAACCGCCAATCCTATGATAGAATACATGCTATGATTGTGCAATGAGTGATCACCCCAAAATTGACACTTAGATTAGGGAGAGTATGAGTGTTTTGTTCCCCATTTCGTGAGGTTTTTGGCTTTGATAAATTCTAGCATAGGAAATTTTTAATCTCATATCTTCCAAGTAATTTGGGAGATATCTTTTTAAGAATAATTCTAATAAGATCTACTTGAGGGCAAATAGAGTTTAAGTGGGGGGATATTGGATAACATCAAATAGTCATGATATTTTAGTGTCAATTTCCCCCTAATATGCTCATCATTTGTATTTTTTTTACATAGATATATGGTCTTATTTCTTAATATTTCATTTTTAGGGCATAAATGAGCATAGGAACAAAGAGACGCGGATTTAGAAGGAAACTAGATAAAGTTATACAAGAGTATGATGTCGAGGAGTAAGTCACGGCGTAGGCTCCACTCTCAACTTAAGCCGTAACAATGATTAACACATGAAGACCAAAGTTAACGCAACTCAAGGTTACGGTGTAAGTCCATCGTTTTGGTTACGCCGTAGATTTTCAATGGCTTAGAAGAATCCAGTGGTCAAGAAGGTTACGCTGTAACTCACATACAAGGTTACGTCGTAGAAATGAAGATTTTCACTACGAGCACTTTACGACCGTAACCCATTTTCTAGGTTACACTGTAAGATATTTATTGAAGATAAGATCATCTGAGATACGCTAGTTATGGCGTAACTTCTTATTTACAGTTACGCCTAACATAGATGAGACTATAAATATAAGCTCTAATTCTGCATTCAAGGAACAACTTCTTAACACAAAATAACAGGAGCCATTTAGGGCTTCCAGGAGGACCATTTCCAACACCATTAGACAATCTTCCAAGGGAGAATTCGCATCATTATCAATAAGTTTTTAGTTATTTCATATCAAATATTTGTACTTCATTCAATGTCTTCAATTACAATCATTTACATTGAATTTAATGCATTTTTTAATATGAGTGGCTAAACACCTCATGTGTTAGCCTAGTTATGAAATTATTATTGCTTTGATTCATGTTTTCTTGCTTTACTATCGCTTTTAGTGTATACTTTCTTTGCCTATTCGTGGACACCCTTGTTTTGGTAGTATTAAAGCATGGTAGTATCTATAAGGCTAGGGAACCTCAGAGTGGACCATGCCGGGTTTAGTGGTTCATGCACTAAGAATAGGTCTAGATTGTAGCGGTACTTAATGAATAATGTTAGGTTTCCTAAGAGCTCCATCGAATAACAACGGTGGGATAGGAATCTTTGACTTATAGACTAGACGAATTAACCAAATGCTGTATAGTGACATTTACCCCCAGTTAAGGAGTTAAAAGGCATTAATAAGAAACCCGGATTAAGGTATAACAAGACTAGTAACTAGGCAAGCACATTTCTCCCTACTGATTGTCTTTCATCTTAATTTCGTATTTTATTTCATTTCATTAGTTTATTAATTAATCAAATCAAAACCCCCTTATAATTAGTGACATTAGACTTCGAATAAATCTTCACACATAGCTCTTGGGACGACCTCGGCTTTACCGATTACTACACTACACACGACCAGGTTCTCTGCCCGTTAGTGCATAAGGTAGACCATAGGTAGACGAGTTATTATAATTAGTAAAACCTGGTCTGAAATCCAACATCAACTATATGACTCAACCAACATTTCTCTAGATTCCTTTGATATTACCTAACTTTATTATTTTTTCTAAACCCACTTCTGCTTCGAACACGTATTGAAATTTTCATTTCAAATATTTTAGCTTCAAATCTTCATTTTGGACAACATGATGTCTTGAAAACATTATGCCTAAAAATCAATATGTTAAGTGTTCATTTTGTTAAAAGAGAAATAATAGATAAAGTACACCCTATGCATCATTATCTCCTTGTAACATGAACGGTTGAGTTATTAGAGATTTCACTACACCTCATTGGCTAAATGGTCTTGAACAAACTTCTACAAGTTCTATGAACTAGTATATCTCCTGCATCTTGTCATACTTGTTTTCATAATCATGATAACTTTATCCCATTGGAAGATCTTACTTGTTGAAAGATACAATTTGTATCTATTCTCTTTCAAGAGTGCATCATAACCAAACCTTGCTCATAATCTAGTTCAAGCCTTGTACACATCTAAGGTTAAAACATACTGTTGTTCCCTATTCACTATAGTATAAAAACAGTTTAAGTATTGTAAACAAGTTAATAGTGAATCAATGACTGAAAAGATATAAGTAAAACACAAAGTGTAATTTTCAACATCATATTCTTATTAGAAGTGAATCAAAAGAATATGTTACCCTAATACTTGCGGAACAGTACTAGGGATTGAAATGACAAAGTGTTGTAACTCCTCACTAAGCTCAGGCTAAGTCTGAGCACAACTACAAGTACCCACTGAGCTATCTCAGGGATTAAGTAGTATTTGGAGGAGTGAAAGATGGCTTGTGTGTGTGTGTGTGTTTTTACAATTCACAAGCTTAAACTTTCACTCCATCTCTTATGCTATTTATACAAGTATGAGTTTTAACTCTTTCCTAAGTGACAAACTGACAATTTGGAGAAGACAAAATACTGATGTATTTTGTCTCTGTTTACAAAGACTATATTAGGTAAAGGGACAAAGCCACTTTCTACTTGTCAGTACTGATGCTAGCCCTTTCAGGGAAAGTTGACTTATTGAAGATAGGCACTCCGTCTTTATCGCTTTAAGCATAACCATTTTATCCCGCCCATTCTTCAGTCTTCATAGTCTTCAGTCTTCAGTTTTAGTTTGTCTTTAGTGTAACTAGTTGGTGAGGAGTTTAGGGATTCAGTGAGTTATTGTCATCACTCACTAAATCCACCATCTCCTTCTTGACTCAGTCTTCACCCTTTAAGTTCTGCCTTACTGAGTGGAGAGACTTCTTCTTCGTCTCTTACTGAGTATCCTGAAGATGGCTCATTGAGAGACTATGCACTCAGTGACCTGTTAGTGTTTAACTGTCTAAACACTTGGGGTATTTTCTATTCAAATCCTAGATCAAGGGGTTTGGGTATTTACCGAACCCAACAGTCTCCCCCTATTTGGATATACAAATAGCCTAAGTGTTTGATCAGTGTAAGTGAGCAAATGGCTTCTTCTTACACTGAATGTACTAATGAATACAATAAGGAACACTGAGTATTTTAACAAAACATACATCTTTTATTTATCACATTACATGGTTCCTAACACTAGTACAAACTGATGTCAGTCTAGATGAATTCCCAGTGCTTCAAGCTTGACTTTCTTAGTGATGAGTATTTCCCTGTCAGGATGCTCTCTTATCTTGGCGTTTAAGTCAGCACAGAACCTGATGTTTGCAGGAGTCTGGATTTGAGAGGCCACTGGTATGTAGATCAGCATTGTAGCCACTCCTGCTTGATCAATATCACTCCACCTTTGGAATGCTGGGTTTCCATAGACATCAATGAGAAATAGCCCTCTTTCAGGCTTTTCAATCACCAGACAGTTCACGAACTTTACACCTTCAGGCAGCTCCCTGTTGCATTTGAGTCCAGACACTTTGATCTCAGGCTGGAACTCAACCCTCTTTCTTTTGCCCTGTGATGACTGAGGTTGAGATCCTTGTGGTGCAGTTAAGGCAGGCTGAATCCCCAGTTGTGCATCCCTTAGTCTTTCATACCTTTTACTAAGCATCTGTGGAAAACTAGAAGGGGGGGGGGGGGTTGAATAGTTTTACCAATTTAAAACTTCTTTTTAAATATTTAGATCGACTTATGTCAATCTATTTGATTGTTTATGTTGGACGTTGATAGATAGATATATAAACGTGTAATGAAAGATAAAGAGTAAGAAACACATCATCACGACACAAGTATTTATAGTGGTTCGGCTACAAGGACACCTTCCTTGCCCTACTCCACTCCCCAAGTCACCTACTCGAGAGTTCGTAAACACTACACCAACTCCTTATGGCGGAGAAGCCTTCACAACGTCGCTTAACCTTTTTCCGGTACAAAGCTAAATACTGAGTTCTTTCACACCAAGGCGAACCACACCTAACACAACGTCGCCTACCCTTTATACGGTGCTAGGCTAACCACCGAGTTCTTTCACACCTTAGGAGAACTAATCCTTCACAACGTCGCCTACCCTTTATTAGGTACTAGGCTAAGCACCTAGTTCTTTCACACCTTAGGTGAACTACACCTTCACGACACAACACCTAATCTCAAGGAGATCTACTCCTTGTTACAACACCATCAAGGATATCACCATCCTTGTATATAAACAAATACATATATGTATAACGATGCACCTCATCGATTATACGACCTAGGCATTCTTCCCAAATGCTACTTGATTTGATTCTTTGGCATCCTTCACTAATGCCTTTGACACAATGCTTGGCACCCTTCACTAATGCCTTCGTCTTGACACCTTTAGCATCCTTCACTAATGCTTTGACACGGATGATGAGCACCTTTCACTAATGCTTTCATCTTGACACTTTCGGCATTCTTCACTAATGCCTTCAACCCAACATCTATGGAGAAAGGAAGAACTATCAACAAGAGAACCTTAGTAGTCTTGATGATGACGAAGCATGGCAACTCATGGACTTTGAGCTTGCACGTCTTCAAGAGGTGGTGATCTCTCCTTTAAGAGGAACCTAGTAGATCACACAAAAACAAAAGACAAACTACATAGATCACTTAGATATGAGGTTAGAGGGTTAGAATACTTTGGGGAAGTATGTGTAAAAAGCACACTTAGAGAGGAAGAAATGGCTCTCTATTTATAGAGGAAATTCTCTTCTATTTCCCCGGATCCCACGGATCCCTACCACAAGGGATCCGGCTAGCACAAAGCTAGGGATCCGTGGTCCGCTCCTCTTTGCCCATGGGTATTTTTGGTTATGGGTCATGGGTTATGGGTTGATCCATGGTTTTCTTTCTAGATACAATGTATCTTAAGGATACAATGAACTTGGTTAAGTGGTATAAATAAAACCATGGGTTATGGGTCAAAACCATTTGCTAGTTTTTACCTATTTAGTATATACTTGTTTTTACCCATTTTAGTATATACTTGTTTTTACCCATTTAGGTATATACTTAGTTAAGTATATGTTATCCCAATATGTAAACACTAGTTGTTGTACATATGTATATCTTAAGCATAAAATCACTTATACTAGTTTTAGTGTTTTATGTGAAAGCGTAAGTGTGTTAGAAAACTATTAGTTCAAACCATTTACGTATTTTATTTGTTTCGTTAAAATGATCTTACTTTTGTTATCGACAAAACATTAGAAGATCGTAAAATATAAATAAACGTTTTTACGGCTTATTTGTATTAACAATCTCCCCCTTTTTGTTGATGACAAAACATAAGATTATTTTAAGGAAAGGCTAAAATTCGTAAAAGTTTGAATTTGTAGTTTTTACTTTCTTCTCCCCCTTTTTGTCGAAACAAAAAGTGTTTGAAGGAAACTAACACAATTTTTATAAGAAAAAAAAATGTAAAAATGTAAAGAGAGCAAGTGACGGGAATGGTACTCGTCTTAACTCCCCCTTGACGAGTCCATCCCTTTGAAAGGGCGTCAAGGACATAACGTAAAATGAGCTAATTGTGTTTGCAATTAAGTTTGCAAATTATTCGTCTAAGTGACGAAAGCGTGCTCCCCCTTGAATATTGCAATGTTGCAGTGGGGTGTCATGAAGTGTAACCCAAAATTGGATTAAGTTTGCAAATGATTTTGCAATGTCGTTTGACACAAAGCTCCCCCTAGCTTTATGGTGTCAATATCTTCATGTGTATTTTGAATAACTACAAAACAAAGGTTAGAAAAACAAGAGTATAGTGCATAATTTCCTGCAAAAGAGACTCAAGCTAGTATAAATTTGTGCTCCTGTACCACGGATCCCATGGTTCCCTTTAAGGAGGGATCCGTCTAGTTATCTGGAAGGGATCCGGCTATCTGTTGACAGTATCTTCAGTAGTGAAGAAATGTCAGGGAATGCTATTTTGAGAAAATGAGATATATGTACCATATATCAAGCACAACAAAGATAATCATAGCATATAAGTATTCATTCAATAAAACAAGAGATACACAACCAAATATCTAAAACTAAGAGAATGAACTAGCCAAACAAGTGCTACTAATGCTAAAGAGTTACCCAAATATGAGGTTCAACTAAAACTCAATGATGATCAAGGATGAGAAAGGTTTCCTAAATGTTCTAAGTTTGAGCTTTTGAATATGGTGCTCATTGTAGTTTAGGCTTGTTAACCTCTTCAAAACGTTCGAGGAGGTGATAAAACATGAAACGTTGCTCTTTACGTAGTTCATGTATCAACTTTTCAACATGTTTACAATGATAGCAATCCTTGTCATGGTTTTGGGTTTCTTGAAGTGAAAGTTCAAGTGAAGTGGGTTGAGGATCTTCAAATGAAGGAGGATTTGGTAGAGGCTCATTAAGTGGTGGCTCTACAATGTTTGAGGGTAGAGGTAAAGAAGCATCAACTTCCATTTGATCGGGTGGTTGCTTTTGATGTCTTCTCATAATCCAAAATGGACTATTGGGAGGAATAATAGAGTTTGCCTTTGGATCAAGTGTTGATTCAACACTTTGATTTTGTTGCTCAATCTTTTCAAGTGAATTAGTTGGTAATGGTGAAAGATGAGATGGCCAAGAAGGTAAATCTTCTACATTGTGAGAGTGTGGAAATGATTGGGAGGTGGCTCTAGGTACTAATGAAATAGGTTGAGTTGTGGAGGGTATGTTTGGTATAGTAGAATTTGGTGATGAAATCTTAGTGAGAACACTCTTCTTGGGGATTAGTTTGATTGGTTTCCTTGGTGTAGGAGAAATCCTAGCATAGGTGGACTTAACCGGAGATGATTCGGTTGAGGAAACTTCGTGTATGATTCTAGCAAGTTTCTTAAGTGGTTCTTGAGTGGATGAGTAAGCACTAGGAGCTTTTCTCATGATAAGATGACTAAGGAGGATGGTTGCAATTGCTGATAATTATGTTTGTGTTTGATGACTAAAGTGTTCTTGGCAATGTGGGTTATAAAGGGAAGAACTTTGTAATTGCATTTAAGACTTAATCCACTAATGTTCTTGGAAATGTGATGATTGACATGCACAAGGTTGAGATTCAGAGTTTCACTGATCTAGGAACTCATTTAAGATGAGATGAAGTGTTTGAGTTAGGAAGATGAGTTGAAATGATTGTTTTAGCTATGTTTGACATAAACTGTCACCCGGATCCCACGGTTCCCTCCTTGAAGGGATCCGGCTAGGCTAATCCTAGGGATCCGGCTCTCAGCAGTTATGACAGGTTTGAAATGAGGTTTCTAGGAGCTAAAGCCTATCTCATTTTAAATGTTTCGGTTCTCCTAAGTGTTTAGGATGAAAGGGTACTTGAATGATTAGAGGTAATAAGTGTTATAGCAAATGATTGCTTCTTATGGAAGGAGGATGGGACAATATGACTACCAATGGATGTCCAAGGATAACACTAAGAGTTATGAAGGTGTCAAGTCATAATAAATGATCCTAGTGATAAGATTTTAGCTTGAGGTGATATTAAGAAAAATTAAAAAATTTCAAGAATTGAAAAACTAATTTTTGTCTTACCTTGAGATATAAATGACTAGAAGCAATTTCCTAAAATTGCTTAGTTTGTCTTCTTAAAGTGTTTTGAGAGGTGAGAAATAGTTTGTGAGTAGTTGAAGCGGAAATATGGTGAGTTTAGATGTGTTGATAAAATCAGACTAAGATCTTAAGCAAGCCTTTAGTGAGTCTAAGCCTTTCTCATCCTTGAAGTGGACTTAGTTGGGTTCTAAAATCATATGCTAAGCTAATGTGATGTTATCTAGAAAGCAGTTTTGATGTACTGAATGTTGTATTGCTGATCTGATGTCACGGATCCCACGGTTCCCTCAAGGGAAGGATCCGGATAGGCTAATCCTAGGGATCCGACATCTGCAGATCAGAACCAACACAGAACCTACACAGAAATGACGCGCAATTTATGCACACTAGTAAATCCACAGATAGACAGTAGAAACAAGCATGTTTATCACAAAACACTAGTTAAAGACAATATCCAAATAATCATAAACTGAAAATGCTAAAATGTAATCATCCAAACATAAGATAAAGAAAACAAGCACAATCCTATTGTCTCTTTTGTCAATCCTTTCTTTTCCTTTTTCACGGCTTAGTAAGGTTGTATGCGAGGTTTTGAATCATGCCTCTTATTTGTTTAAATTCCACGGTCTCGTTTGGAATGGTTGGAAGTTGTTCGTGGTATTCAAGGATTTCCAATCTGATGTTGGATACGGGGTCGATGTCTTCCTCATCATCTTCTTTTTCTTCTCCGGCCGAGGAGTCCGAGAGAGCTTCAGGTTTCTCTCCATTGACCATGAACCATTTAGAGGGTTGTTTGGTAAGAGGTACCATGACGTGATCGGAAAGGTAATGATCATCGTTGATAGGGGATGGTTGCAATGCACTAACATACTTACAAAGTCGTGTTAGGAGCATACCATATGGGAGTACCATGTTGGAAGCTTTGAATACCCCAGCCATTCTCCTTACCATGTAGTAGGCAAGATTAAATGGCCTTTGGTGGGTAAGACAATAGATCATTTGCACAAGACATGCGTTTGGATGATCTTTGTTTCCAACTAGGCTAATGATGTTTTCCCTAAGGATTTCTTCCCATTTTCTAAACATTGGATGCATTTCGAAAAGTTCTATTTTAAAGGGATCACAGTGAATGAGCTTTTTGTTACGATCGTAACGGGATTGGTCGTTCCTAATTTTAAATATAGTATCACGAATGGTTTCGGGATCGTCGAGAGGAGTGTTATAGAGAGGCTTGGGATCAAGTGCATGGTTTTGAGAGTTAATTGCCCAATCTTGAGAGTACATACAAATTCCCTGATAAGATTTTAAAAGGTACCATTTTGAGGGGTCGTTTAAGTCCTTATTTGATCACTTTTGTATCCGTTATTGCTTAATATCGTTCCTTTTCACTTTTTAGGTCTCTTGAAGGCAAAATGCTGGAATGGCACTTATTTGGACGAAAAGGCGCGAATATATGAAGAAAATGGCCAAAGTCAAAATCGAGACACTCACAGTTGCTGAAATTAGAAGGCGACGGCGTCAGGTGCTAATTGCGATGCCGTCCGAGGATTTTTGTGACGGTTCAGAACCCAAAACTCGTATTTTCAAGTGACGACGTCCAGTTGTAAAAGAGTAGGCCGTCGCTACTCAGACGGCCTAGATGCAATCCAGACGACGTCAGAAGCTGAAGAGGACGGCGTCACGGACATAAGGTAACGCCGTCGCAAGGTTAACGTGGCCAAGACGAAACCCTAATGACGGCGACACGACGGCGTCACGAAACATAAGGTGACGCCGTCGCATATGTAATCTTATATATAGAATCCGAATTTTTCAGTCTTTGGTGGAGAGTCTTTTGGAGTGAAAACCTAAAACCGAACCTAAGGTGTCTTGTACAGTATTTTAGGGTTTTAAACCCTATCTTACATCAAGATAAGTCTTTACTTCATTAATTCAATTATGTCTTTGATTATTTGTGTGTATGCTTGCATGTTCTCCATGTCCGGCTAATTTATTTGTGTGTTTGCTTAGGAAGTATGAAACTTAATTATTGAATATTGATTGGTTGTTTCTTATCTTAGTTGATTAATGATCTAGTAATGCGATAGGTCATTCGTTGTGTACTTAATGCTTGATTCATCTTTGTGAACCTTAGAATATAATTACCTGAGTAGTTGTAAGCTAAACCATCCAAAGAGTGCCTTAGAGTAAGAGTTTATCATCCCTAGTGGGTTTGTAGACGAGACCCTTTGGTAAGTTCAAAGAGTTAGGGAGAAACGCATACCCTACAACTTTGGACACACAACGCAACTAAGAATAAGACGTGACAACTCAACCATCAATAGGAGATAATTAAGGAGTAGTACAACCTAAGTAAACACATCTTTAAACTATCATACGAGCACACATTAATTAGACATAGACTCCCACAACTTTAGTTTAGATAATTAGATAATAGTAGAGTAATCGGTAGAAATACCAACCCCCCAAATCCAATACCCGAGATTCGTACCTTTCCATTTCATAAAATATAAAAATACAAAAAATAATCTTCCTCAACCTTAACCTTAGCGTAGTAACTCCTTACTAGCATTCCTATTCCCCTAGAGAACGATATCAATACCCGTGGCTTACCCTAATTACTACACTACAACGATTAGGTTCACTGCCTAGGGTGTTATAAAACTTGCTCGAAGAAAAGGAAGTTTCCTTGACCCCGAACGACGCGTGTAGCGTTATCAAGTTTTTGGCGCCGCTGCCGGGGAATAGAATAGCTAGTTAGTAGTCCACCTCGTTTAGGTTCTTTGCTTGATTCCTATCAAGTAAATTTTTTCTCATTTTTAGCCTTCTCTTAGTCTATCCCCCTTCTTCGTGACTTTTGTTCGTGACCCCATCACTTTTCATCATGGAAGGTGATAACCCACTACCATTCATCAACCCACCACCAAATGACCCGCCAAGAGCCCGTACTCTTGGTGAATACTCGAGACCAAGCCACCTAGGCTATAGGAACACCATTGAGCTTCCCGACCAAACCCAAACTACGGCCCTGCGATCCGACACCATCAGGTTGGTGCAAAACGGATGTGCATTCCATGGACTTCGTTTCGAAGATCCAAATCAGCATATGAGGGATTTCCTCAAAATCGTCGATTCCATCGACCTTGATGCTACTACTCGGGAGACCACGCGCTTGCGTCTCTTCCAATTCTCTCTACGGGACCAAGCTAGTAATTGGCTTGAGCGACTTCCTGCCGGCTCCATCTCAAGTTGGGATGATCTTACCTCTCGCTTCCTTGCTCAATTTTTCCCACCGGGGAGAACCACTAAGCATAGGAATGACATCTTGATGTTCCAACAACGTCAAGGTGAATCTCTCTACGAAGCATGGACCCGATTCAAGGACTTACTTCATAAAGTCCCTCATCACGGCATTGATCTTTGGCTCCAAGTCCAAATCTTTTATGATCATGTCAACTTCCCCACTAAGCGATCCATTGACCAAGCGGCCGGTGGAAAACTTAGTGATCTCACCGCAGAAGAATCATGGGGTATAATAGAGGACCTCGCCCTCTATGACAACGAAAGTTGGGATGACCCCCGTGAGCTGCCCAAAACCATTAAGGCAATCTCCTTGCCCCCTTCCGACCAAAGGATGATCGAACTTGAAGATCAAGTTAGATTCCTCATGAGCTCCTACGAAAATCCTAAATCTTCACACCATGTGAACAAAGTTTCTTCCTCGTGTGAGCCGTTTTGTGATCCTCATAACACGCGCACTAGCACTCGATCCCCTGAACATGCTTCCGTTGACTACACATCCTCACGTATTAATGGAACGGGAGGAAGATTCCCTACAAGACCCGGACCTAGGAATTTCAATGAAACCCGAGAGGCATGGAAAGGCAAGCCCGACTTCTACTGGGGACAAACCAAAGAATTCACCTCCAATGATTTCTCATGGACCCCACCTAACGGTCCTAACCAACAAAACGTCGAAGGGATGTTGCAAAACCTAGTTGCATCCCAAGAAACCCAAATGGCTAAGCTCTCGGACCACTTTAACCATCAACAAGCCGAGATGGATAGGAAAATAGACAACCTTTTGAAAGCCATAACTAATAGTGATAAGAAGGTTAGTGCTATCTCAACTCCCGAGCCTTCAGGTATAGAGATTAAGGATCCAAGCAAGCTAACTAAGCATGTCCAATACGTCAATACCATCGCCTTAGTTGAACCTAATGAAACAAATGACGAAGAGGACTATACACTTGTGGATGATGAAACACCCGAGGAGGTAGATGAAGTAGACATTGACTATTTCAACAAATTTCCTACGGAAGAAGAACTATCTCGCCACCCTCACTTAGTGCGTGACCTTCGTCACATGTATGTTAGGAAAAGTCCTCGAATCAAGTTTGGGAACCCTTGGAATCTTAACATACCATGTGTCATAGGACACCTCTTTGTGGCAAAAGCCTACATTGATCACAAGTCCCCAATCAACATAATGACTAGCACCTACTACAATTGGATATTGAAGAAGCCTATTCTAACTAGGCAAGACCCCAATGATCCTAATGTTAGTTGCAATTTTCTCGGAAGAATTAAGGGATTGCCCGTTTATGTAGGTAGTTTCGCGTTTCCTACGGACTTCATAATTGTGAATGATATTAGCACGGCCATAGACCCTAGCTTGTCCCATGTTATTCTAGGAAAACCTTTCACAGAAAGCACTGGGATGACCTATGACCCCTCGTTAGGAGTAGTGCGATTCAAGAATGAGACCGATGACATAGCTTACCAAATGCCGTTTAAGATTGAGAAGTTTTCATCACTCTCTAATGATGAAAAGGAACTTAAACTGTCGGTCTATTATAGGAATGATGAGGATAGGGAAAAAGGTGTTGATTATGTTATGGCTAAGATTTTCGGATTCTATAAGGATTGCTTGAGCTTAGGACCGGAATATAGGACCGATTGGGGAGAGGATGAACTCTTAGAGAAGTGCATTTTAGGGCACTTCTACAATATGGAATCCCCCATTAGAGACCGTCAAAAGGGCGGTAATGAGAAAACGTAGGAGAACGACTATGAGTCTAGCTACAAGACTCTTTAATAAAGAAAAGCGCTTCGTGGGAGGCAACCCATGCTTAATTGTTTGCTTGTTAGTGTCATATATCTTTTATTAATTGTTTATCCTCATGTTTAAATTTATAAAAATGCTTTATTTTGTTTTTAACCTCGTCTTGATTGCATATAAAGGTATATTACATAAAGGATAAGTGTAGGGAGGATTACACACGTTTTCAAAAGAAACGTAAACATGAGAATAACAATTAACTAAAAGATATTTATGTTTGTTTGTTCGATTCAAATGCTTGTATCGAGTCATAATGGATGTTTTGCAGAAATTTTTCCAGATTCTAAAGGTGTAAATTTTCCAGAATTTTTTTCCAGAAAATCGCAGACCAGTTTTTGTCAGGATAACCTGACGGCGTCAGGATTGCAACCTGACGGCGTCAGGAAGGAGTAAAAACATCAGATTATTTTTTTCTCGTTTTTTGAGCTACTATTAAATTTTTGGAATTTTCCAGGTCTTAATTTTCTTAGAAATTCTGTAAACATCCATTCCACAAGGATTATATCCTAGTTTAAATCGAGTCTTATATATATTATTACCGCCGATTTTACGCGAAGGTTTCGTTTGTTTTCTTCAAGTGTGCAGGTTTAGTTTGTCAAGAAGAAATTACATAAGATTGGAAGGAGCTTTTCACGCAATAATTCTTCTTGAAAAGGATTTAACCACCACTTTACACGGATCCTACCGAGCTAATCAGGGGAGTACTAGTTTCTTTCGTTTTTAATTACCTTCTTTTATCATAACTTTGATACTTTCGGGGAACATTGGGGACAATGTTCAGTTTAAGTGTAGGGAGGGAAAATAAAACGGGAACTTTGAAACTATGCTTATCCTTGACTATTTGCTTTGTCCAATTGTGATTGTGTAATAAACCATGAGAAAATGTCGGTTAGGGTAATTTTGGCACCAAATTTAAATTTTTTCATGACATATAGGAGTGGGCCATTAGTCTTAACAAAAGCGTCTCATGGATAGGAAGTTGCATGACTAGCACAAAAACCCTTTACCACCCAAATTCCACCAAAATGTGAGGATCGCCCTTAGATTAGTAGAAATTAAAAGCATTCATCTTCAATGCTTAGAGTGTGAACCGGTAGTATATTAGATTCTAGAACTTGTTTTGTGATGCATTCCGAGATCGCAAGTGAGACTACACTTGTGTAGTTAGGAATAACTAAATGATAAGAGGCATTAGGATAACCCTTGTTTGATACCTGTAATATAATTACTTCTTCCATATTGGTTGAGTAATTCCCCCACACCCTTTGCGTTGTACTCATCTTTAGTACACGATACCCCTAGTTAACCCCTCAGAGCCTATCCTTTTCGCGGTTCTCGTGATGTTTCGGTTTTTCCAGAATATCAATGAAGAGCATTGTTTACACCCCACCCCCAAATATACACCCAAATCGCCTTAGCCTACCCCTTATGCACTCACTTTTAGTGCAAATGTTTGTTATCACCCTAAACCCTTAGTTCAATTATCTAGTTGCTTGCATAAGTTGCTAAGTCGAGTCATATCCTTTGTATACAGTTTTGGGACGATTGGGATTCATGGGAAAAGTTAAAGTTTATGAAATGATGGGAAGGGAACGTTAAATTCAAATTCCCTTTGTTTGCATAATAATGTACCCCAAGTGTTTTGATCTTTTCAAATCGGGTCAAATTAGTGTTAGAGTAATAAAAACTCAAGTGTAGGGATATGCCTATAAATCCCTAATATTTTGATGTTATCTTAGAGGATGGTAGAGTAAAAGTGTATGAAAAAAAAAAAAAAAAAAAAAAAAAGAAATCGAAAATAAATAGAAAAAGAGAAAAAGAAAAAAAAGAGAGTGATAAAAAAAAAAAAAAACATACGGGCTACCATCCTATATCTATCCTTTAAAGTTATGTTTGTTTATTTCTGTTACCTAGAGTTTTAGAGTGTCGAGTCTTGGCTTAGCAACACCATTCTTCATATGCATTTAACATAGAGATTTTTGACTTACCACCACTAAATAGCCTATCCCACCAAACCCTTGTTTCCCTACCGTAAGCCTAACATTACAACCCTTTAAAAGACCTCTTTGATAGTCTTTCCTAGGTGCTTACGCCAAAGCGATGGAGGTTTGATCTATTCTCAAGCCTATGGTAATCTATGTACTAGGACCGGTTAATGAGTGTTTATCTTCCATTTCCTATTTGTTATATTTCATATATACACCCGAGAGAGATGTGAGTATCCAAACACCCCATGTGAGGTGCTAGTATGTAATTTCCGTGCTTGTTATGACTTTTGCGGGGCTTATATGTGTTGTGAACCGTTTTGAATTAATGTTTCATGACCCCTAACTTATAAATTAATTGGTTAAAAGCACATTTGCTTGAGGACAAGCAAATAACAAGTGTAGGGATATTTGATAAGGTTTTAAAAGGTACCATTTTGAGGGGTCGTTTAAGTCCTTATTTGATCACTTTTGTATCCGTTATTGCTTAATATCGTTCCTTTTCACTTTTTAGGTCTCTTGAAGGCAAAATGCTGGAATGGCACTTATTTGGACGAAAAGGCGCGAATATATGAAGAAAATGGCCAAAGTCAAAATCGAGACACTCACAGTTGCTGAAATTAGAAGGCGACGGCGTCAGGTGCTAATTGCAACGCCGTCCGAGGATTTTTGTGACGGTTCAGAACCCAAAACTCGTATTTTCAAGTGACGACGTCCAGTTGTAAAAGAGTAGGCCGTCGCTACTCAGACGGCCTAGATGCAATCCAGACGACGTCAGAAGCTGAAGAGGATGGCGTCACGGACATAAGGTGACGCCGTCGCAAGGTTAACGTGGCCAAGACGAAACCCTAATGACGGCGACACGACGGCGTCACGAAACATAAGGTGACGCCGTCGCATATGTAATCTTATATATAGAATCTGAATTTTTTAGTCTTTGGTGGAGAGTCTTTTGGAGTGAAAACCTAAAACCGAACCTAAGGTGTCTTGTACAGTATTTTAGGGTTTTAAACCCTATCTTATATCAAGATAAGTCTTTACTTCATTAATTCAATTATGTCTTTGATTATTTGTGTGTATGCTTGCATGTTCTCCATGTCCGGCTAATTTATTTATGTGTTTGCTTAGGATGTATGAAACTTAATTATTGAATATTGATTGGTTGTTTCTTATCTTAGTTGATTAATGATCTAGTAATGCGATAGGTCATTCGTTGTGTACTTAATGCTTGATTCATCTTTGTGAACCTTAGAATATAATTACCTGAGTAGTTGTAAGCTAAACCATCCAAAGAGTGCCTTAGAGTAAGAGTTTATCATCCCTAGTGGGTTTGTAGACGAGACCCTTTGGTAAGTTCAAAGAGTTAGGGAGAAACGCATACCCTACAACTTTAGACACACAACGCAACTAAGAATAAGACGTGACAACTCAACCATCAATAGGAGATAATTAAGGAGTAGTACAACCTAAGTAAACACATCTTTAAACTATCATACGAGCACACATTAATTAGACATAGACTCCCACAACTTTAGTTTAGATAATTAGATAATAGTAGAGTAATCGGTAGAAATACCAACCCCCCAAATCCAATACCCGAGATTCGTACCTTTCCATTTCATAAAATATAAAAATACAAAAAATAATCTTCCTCAACCTTAACCTTAGCGTAGTAACTCCTTACTAGCATTCCTATTCCCCTAGAGAACGATATCAATACACGTGGCTTACCCTAATTACTACACTACAACGATTAGGTTCACTGCCTAGGGTGTTATAAAACTTGCTCGAAGAAAAGGAAGTTTCCTTGACCCCGAACGACGTGTGTAGCGTTATCATTCCCTCACAAGGAATGCGAAGAATTTGAGCAAAGGTGTTGAGAGGAAAAATAAAGTTTTGTTTGTTGATGATGAAGGCGATTGAGATGCTATTGTCGGTGTTTCTAATGATCCTAAAGCTTTTGTAAAATTCAAAAATGAAGACCGGACAAATTTGTTCATCTATGTCAAGGAGACAATCAAAATTGATTGTCGAGAAAACTTGACGAATGTCGGTATCTTCAAGGAAACATTCCTTGACTACACGACCTTCGTGGATAAGTCGTTTTACAAGGCTTTTGAATATTTTACGGTCGGTTTTGGTCAATCCCCTTTTACGATAGTAGTGAGTAAGGTAATGGACGGTGTCATGGTGATTTTGTTGAGTGGCTTTGGGCATGGTTGTTCCTAAAAATACAAATTTTCAATTAAGATAAATTAGTTGGAATGGGTTTATGGTTTTGATTTGTATTAACAATGTTGTGAACACAAAGTGATTTTGTTAAAATCCCCCTTTTCATGATTAGTTTGAAAAACCCTAATTGAGTTAATTGATTAGATATTAAGAAACCATAAACCCTAGGATGAGGATGATGAAAGTTACAAAAAGTTAATGTAATTACTTACAATGGTGTTCTAGGAGGGGATACTTGAAAGTATGGAAGCCAATGAGGATGAATTTTGTAGATTGGTCGTTTTTTTGTTTTTGTGAATAGAGGGAAAAATAATCAGTGGTGAATTTTTGAAAGCGTATAGCTGAGTTCTGTTCCACGGTTCCCCCGGATCCTTTATGCTTGGGATCCGGCTAGTACAACTAGGGGGATCCGGATACTGTGGACAGAAAAGGGGTTGTTTGACATTATTTTTGTAGTAGGCTTATAAATTAGCTTACTAAAAGATAGTTCGGAGGTATTAGATGAAGATCGTTTTTGGATGACGGCTTTTGATGAATCACATATCGAAGGTTCATATGTGATGACGGCGTTAGTTTGACGAATCAAAAGGAGTATTATTTCCGATGATGAAAAAGACGGAAAAGTGACGAAAGAGACTTCTAATGATGTTAGAGATAAATAAGCAAAGAAAACTTATGAAAAATAAATTGAACTCATGTAACCTATCTAATGAAAACTAAAACATACCTCTATGCTTCTTGGTTTGGCATAATGCCAAAGATACTTCATGAGCTTTTAAAGTAATCCTTTGTACTTGATGTACGTGAGTTGTGATTACTTTTTAGATCCTTCCTTGATTGTTGACTTCATTATTCTTTGAATGAAGATTTTGGAGAGATTCTAGCATGAAGATTTCTTAGGAACAAAAGTTGTTAGAGTCATCTATCAATGTCTAACAAAATGATTTTTAAGAAAAATATGACCCAAAAAAAAATCCTTCTTTGTAGTTTTCAAACATACACGGATCGTATCAAGTCTTTAAAGTACAACATACTTTAAGAAACTTGGTAACGAAGCTCTGATGCCAATTGTGGAAAACTAGAAGGGGGGGGGGGTTGAATAGTTTTACCAATTTAAAACTTTCTTTTAAATATTTAGATCGACTTATGTCAATCTATTTGATTGTTTATGTTGGACGTTGATAGATAGATATATAAACGTGTAATGAAAGATAAAGAGTAAGAAACACATCATCACGACACAAGTATTTATAGTGGTTCGGCTACAAGGACACCTTCCTTGCCCTACTCCACTCCCCGAGTCACCTACTCGAGAGTTCGTAAACGCTACACCAACTCCTTATGGCGGAGAAGCCTTCACAACGTCGCTTAACCTTTTTCCGGTACAAAGCTAAATACTGAGTTCTTTCACACCAAGGCGAACCACACCTAACACAACGTCGCCTACCCTTTATACGGTGCTAGGCTAACCACCGAGTTCTTTCACACCTTAGGAGAACTAATCCTTCACAACGTCGCCTACCCTTTATTAGGTACTAGGGTAAGCACCTAGTTCTTTCACACCTTAGGTGAACTACACCTTCACGACACAACACCTAATCTCAAGGAGATCTACTCCTTGTTACAACACCATCAAGGATATCACCATCCTTGTATATAAACAAATACATATATGTATAACGATGCACCTCATCGATTATACGACCTAGGCATTCTTCCCAAATGCTACTTGATTTGATTCTTTGGCATCCTTCACTAATGCCTTTGACACAATGCTTGGCACCCTTCACTAATGCCTTCGTCTTGACACCTTTAGCATCCTTCACTAATGCTTTGACACGGATGATGAGCACCTTTCACTTATGCTTTCATCTTGACACTTTTGGCATTCTTCACTAATGCCTTCAACCCAACATCTATGGAGAAAGGAAGAACTATCAACAAGAGAACCTTAGTAGTCTTGATGATGACGAAGCATGGCAACTCATGGACTTTGATCTTGCACGTCTTCAAGAGGTGGTGATCTCTCCTTTAAGAGGAACCTAGTAGATCACACAAAAACAAAAGACAAACTACATAGATCACTTAGATATGAGGTTAGAGGGTTAGAATACTTTGGGGAAGTATGTGTAAAAAGCACACTTAGAGAGGAAGAAATGGCTCTCTATTTATAGAGGAAATTCTCTTCTATTTCCCCGGATCCCACGGATCCCTACCACAAGGGATCCGGCTAGCACAAAGCTAGGGATCCGTGGTCCGCTCCTCTTTGCCCATGGGTATTTTTGGTTATGGGTCATGGGTCATGGGTTGATCCATGGTTTTCTTTCTAGATACAATGTATCTTAAGGATACAATGAACTTGGTTAAGTGGTATAAATAAAACCATGGGTTATGGGTCAAAACCATTTGCTAGTTTTTACCTATTTAGTATATACTTGTTTTTACCCATTTTAGTATATACTTGTTTTTACCCATTTAGGTATATACTTAGTTAAGTATATGTTATCCCAATATGTAAACACTAGTTGTTGTACATATGTATATCTTAAGCATAAAATCACTTATACTAGTTTTAGTGTTTTATGTGAAAGCGTAAGTGTGTTAGAAAACTATTAGTTCAAACCATTTACGTATTTTATTTGTTTCGTTAAAATGATCTTACTTTTGTTATCGACAAAACATTAGAAGATCGTAAAATATAAATAAAAGTTTTTACGGCTTATTTGTATTAACAATCTCCCCCTTTTTGTTGATGACAAAATATAAGATTATTTTAAGGAAAGGCTAAAATTCGTAAAAGTTTGAATTTGTAGTTTTTACTTTCTTCTCCCCCTTTTTGTCAAAACAAAAAGTGTTTGAAGGAAACTAACACAATTTTTATAAGAAAAAAAATGTAAAAATGTAAAGAGAGCAAGTGACGGGAATGGTACTCGTCTTAACTCCCCCTTGACGAGTCCATCCCTTTGAAAGGGCGTCAAGGACATAACGTAAAATGAGCTAATTGTGTTTGCAATTAAGTTTGAAAATTATTCGTCTAAGTGACGAAAGCGTGCTCCCCCTTGAATATTGCAATGTTGCAGTGGGGTGTCATGAAGAGTAACCCAAAATTGGATTAAGTTTGCAAATGATTTTGCAATGTCGTTTGACACAAAGCTCCCCCTAGCTTTATGGTGTCAATATCTTCATGTGTATTTTGAATAACTACAAAACAAAGGTTAGAAAAACAAGAGTATAGTGCATAATTTCCTGCAAAAGAGACTCAAGTTAGTATAAATTTGTGCTCCTGTACCACGGATCCCACGGTTCCCTTTAAGGAGGGATCCGTCTAGTTATCTGGAAGGGATCCGGCTATCTGTTGACAGTATCTTCAGCAGTGAAGAAATGTCAGGGAATGCTATTTTGAGAAAATGAGATATATGTACCATATATCAAGCACAACAAAGATAATCATATCATATAAGTATTCATTCAATAAAACAAGAGATACACAACCAAATCTCTAAAGCTAAGAGAATGAACTAGCCAAACAAGTGCTACTAATGCTAAAGAGTTACCCAAATATGAGGTTCAACTAAAACTCAATGATGATCAAGGATGAGAAAGGTTTCCTAAATGTTATAAGTTTGAGCTTTTGAATATGATGCTTATTGTAGTTTAGGCTTGTTAACCTCTTCAAAACGTTCGAGGATGTGATAAAACATGAAACGTTGCTCTTCACGTAGTACATGTATCAACTTTTCAACATGTTTACAATGATAGCAATCCAGTGGTTTATACTCGGGGATGATTTTGACGTCAGTGATCTTCTCAGGCAGTCTTCTGCTTGTCATTGTCCGGTTGTAATGATCAATTCTTGCTTTCCTGATGGCTGCAGATTTCTTGTTCTTTTCTTCCAACTGTTTTCTCATTTAAGCCATCTTAGCAGCCTGAGCATCCTTAAACTTTTGTCCTGCCTGACCCTTCTGAAGCTTCTTTAGATCAATTCCCAAGTTCTCAGCTTCCTAAGCAATGACTTGTACCAGTGCTTCTCTGCTCTTTCTTTCTTCTTCAGCAAGTTTCTTTCTCCTCTCTTCCTTAGCAAGGTAGGTACTTAGCTGTTGTGGTGAAAGCAGGTACTCAGTGTTGCCAATCATGTAGGGAATCTTCTCAAGCTCAGGAGTTTGCATTATGCCTTTTACTTTGTCCTGGCCTGACGAAGATGATGATGCTACCAGTGGTGGTGTTGTTGTTGTAATGGGTGTAACTGTCATAGCCATTGTTGTTGTTGATGATAAGGGTGGGATTGATGAAATGGGTGTTGCTGAAACTGGTGGTGTTGGCTCCCCCTCTGTGTGAGAAGGAGTTTCTTCAGCAATATTCTCCCCCTCAACTGTTGCCGTAGCGTCAGTAAGGGCAAGAGTTGTAGGTGGCACTGAGGGAGTCTGAGCTGCTTGACCCTTAAAGTCTTGATAAATCTCAGTGACCATTGCCTTGATATCTGAAGTATCTGCTTGAATACCAGTAACCTTTGCTTCCAAATTAGCCTGAGATACCTCTAAAGCAGTCAGTCTGGGCCCAAGATTCCAGGCCATAGAAGACGATGCCTGAGGCAGAGTAGCCATCTGATTATCCAAAGAGCCCAATGTAGCCTGAAGAGACTGGACTGAAGATTGAAGACCCTGAACATTTGCAGATTTGAGCATTTCGATTAGTCCAGTGAGGCTGGAGGAGTGTTTCAAGTAAGCCTCAGTAGCCTCCAGCACTCTGGAGTTGAGCGCTGGGTTTTCTCTGACAGATTCCCTGATTTCATCTATCTTTGTGCCAACACCTTAAAGGTGCCTGAGATATTTAGTCAAGTTTTCATCCAGTCTGTGAAGATTGTCATACATCAGATCCCTGTGCTTATCGGTGTTGGTGTTGAAATAAAAAACTTCAGCTTTCAGATCTGCATAGCTGGCAGCAGCTTTAGTGTGTTGATCCCATAAGGTTTTAGTGACTCCTGAATATAGCTTCCTTGAAGCTTTAGTGATCCACATAACCATTTGCCTCTCTATCAGGGGAAGAGTGTTATCAAATCTCCCAAATTCTTCAGGACAGGAAGATACAGAAGAGTTAGAGTCATTATCTTCAGGCTGGAAAGGTGACTCTTTAGGCTCTTGTGGATCAGGCTGAGGCTCTTGTTCAGATTGAGCATCCGCGTCCACTTCTTCTCCTGCTGATAAAATTTCATCTTCACTGTCAGCTTGTTCATCTTCAAAGAATTTCAGATCAGCGACCTCAACAACAGTTAACAATGTGGGGGTGATGGGTTCCGTATCAGCGGGTGGTATATTTCCCTCTGAGTCTTTGTCCCCCATTGACCCCTCAAACACTGGTGGGCGTTTCCCAGTGCCTTCTCTGGAGTCAAGATTGGTGATGGGTTCCGTATAGGCGGGTTGTTTCTTTCCCTCTGAGTTTTTGTCCCCCTGAGACCCCTGAGACACTGATGGGTTTTTCCCAGTGCCTTTGGCGGAGTCAGTGACAGTTATATCCCTATTAGCGGGTTGTTTAGTTCCCTCTGAGTCTTTGGGATCAATCAGTGTGCCATCAGAAAAAGGTTGTGATTTGATAATGTCATCCTTGGGCAAGGTGGAAGGCGCTCCCCTACCAGTGGGTTGTATGTTTCCCTCTGGATCTTGGGGAGTAGTAGTTGGGACCAAGGGCACTGATTGTGATGTATCAGTGTCCTTTGTTGTCACCGGGGTGGATGATGATTGGGCTCCAGTGGGTGTCAGATCAGTCTTGGGTCTTCTTTGCCTTTTGGCTAGTGTTCCTGAAGCCTCAGGGCCCTGAGACTTGGGTTTGGTCTTAGTCCCAGTCTGAGACTTCCCCTTTCTCTTTTTAGGAGCAGGGTTAGGAGACACTGAGTCCCTCTGGTTGTTTACAGCAACCATATGGGCCGTCAATTCAATATTAGTGACAAGGGATGTGTCCTTTTGAAAATTAGATTGACTCAGGATGCCAGGTAAAGCACAATATTTTTGTTCCTGAGGATAATTGCAACCGAGTAACACTTGTAAAGCACATAAGACAAACCTAGGGTACGAAACGTATTTCGCCCTAGTTTTGCTCAGTAGCTTGGTTACGAGATCACTGTAAATGATCTCCCCAATGTCGACATTGACCCCATTCATCAAACAGTATGCCATCATCAACTGAATAGAATTAACTTGTTCTGTAGATGAGTGGTTCCCGCCGAGGACCTGAATCAAAAAAGTGAATAGGATCCTCCAAGCCACGGGAAATGAACTTTTGGTGACTGGGGTCTTGTCCAAAAAATGTGGATCCAAAACGATTTGTTTTAACCCATCCTTTACTGTGGAGGGTTCAGGATGGGCGACATAAACACCCTTATTGTAGTCTAACCCTGTTGAGGTGCAAAAAGTTTTGTAATCCAGGGTGACTGATCTTTCCCCATTAAACAGACTGAACTTAATGAGATACTCCCTGAGTGGTCGTAGGTCTATCTCATTAGTTGAGGGTGTCGGGTCATAGGCCACTGCAGTAGCCCAAAACTCCTTGAGGAGATTTTGGTATACAGTTGAGGGACACTGAACAAAGGCCATTTTCAGTGGGCAGTTAAACAAAAATTTCATAATGTCCTTATAGGCTGGGACAGTTTGAGGGTATTCAAAATTGCCTATGACATTATTTGTTTTAAATTCAACATTGCTAAGATCACCTGCCCACTGTGATGCAAACTGAAGAGATTGTGTTCTTGCCATTTCCATTAAAATGTTTTAGGGTTTTGAGAAAAATATCTTGACAAGAACAATTAAAAGGGTTTTGAATCTCTCAAGTTGTGATGAAAAACTTTTGTAAAGTTTTACAGAGAAGGTTTTTCAGAAAAAGATATGAAGAACACAAAGATTTCTGGGTTTGAAAGAGGTTTTGACAGAGTTTTGTAAGCAGAAATTCTTTGTGTATGTTTTAAGGATTTTGTAAGGGGTATTTATAGAGTGATGAGAGGGGTAGTTTGTGCACTAAAGTGGATTTGTAAAGTCGTTTTTTGAAAACGTTTTGAATTTCCACATTTAATGCCATCACTCCACTACCCGCTGTAAAATCCCGTTTTTCAAGGAAACAATTGCAGTGTACAGTAAAAGTGCACTTTTGCAGTAATAAAATATCCACAGGATATTTTATGTGAGAGGAGGCATTTAATGCCAAGTGGGATGAGGTAAGTATTAGAGACCCCTAACAATAAGATACAAAGACATATATTCCTATATTTAATTGGTGTGACTTCCAACCTAGGACATTTAAGTAACTAATACTTAGATGCATTTAGTTACTCATTCAATGCTCAATATCTAGAGTCAGGGTCCCTGAATCAGTCTTACTCATTCAGTGAGAGGATATAATTGGGATTTGTTCTGGGAGGATGAGCCATTTCAGTGAAAACTTACTGAGATTGGGATTGGTTTTCAGGTTGCTGACTTTCAATGTCTAGCATTCCCAATTCAGCTTTCAGTCTCCTAAAGGTAGGTTTATCTAAGGGTTTTGTGAAGATATCAGCAAGTTGATATTTAGTGGGAATGAAATGAAGCTCTATGTCTCCTTTCATTATGTGGTCCCTGATAAAATGATATCTGATATCAATGTGTTTGGTTCTTTGGTAAAGGACAGGGTTATTGGAGATAGCAATGGCACTAGTGTTATCACAGAAGATGGGTACCATTTTGTAGTGGATGTCATAGTCACTGAGTTGACTTTTCATCCATAATACATTGGCACAACATCCTGCAGCAGCAACATACTCAGCTTCGGCTAAAGACATAGCCACTGATTGTTGCTTTTTAGCACTCCAACAAACCAGTTTTCCTCCAAGAAATTGACAAGACCCTGAGGTACTTTTTCTGTCCATGTTGCAGCCAGCATAATCAGAGTCAGAGTACCCTTTGAGATCAAACCCTGAGCACTTTGGATAATAGAGTCCAAGGTTTGGGGTTCCCTTCAGGTACCTGAGTATTCTTTTGGCTGTAGTGAGGTGGGATTCTTTGGGATTGGACTGATTTGTAGTCCAAGAAAGTAAGTGAGTTCACCCATCATGCTCATTTCAAACTTCTTTGTCATCAATTTTTCAAAATGTTTGCAAAGAGTGTAATTTGTTGAGCCAAAGATGATGTCATCAACATACACTTGGACTAGGATCATATCTTGTTTTGTCCTATAGATAAACAATGTGTTGTCTATCTTTCCTCTGACAAACTTATTTTGAATCAGGAAGGCTGAGAGAGTTTCATACCATGCCCTGGGAGCTTGTTTTAGTCCATAAAGGGCTTTATCAAGTTTGCAGACATAGTCAGGGAATTCACTACTCTCAAAGCCTGGAGGTTGCTGAACATACACATCTTCCTTGAGTTCACCATTTAGGAATGCACTTTTTACATCCATTTGGTAAACTTTGAAGTTCATGTAGGTAGCAAATGCAAGGAAGATCCTGATGGCTTCCATTCTTGCAACAGGAGCAAATGCCTCATCATAGTCAATTCCTTCTTGTTGACTGTAACATTTGGCTACAAGTCTGGCTTTGTTTTTAATGACAGTGCCATTTTCATCAGTTTTGTTCCTGAAAACCCACTTCATTCTTATAACTATGACATCCTGAGGACATTTGATCAAGGTCATGACCTTGTTTTTATCAAACTGTTGAAGTTCTTCTTGCATAGCCTGAACCCAACTTGGATGTTTTAGAGCCTCAGTGACACTCTTGAGTTCTATATTTGATAGGAAATCAGCATATAGACATTCATTGGCTGAAGCTGCAGTTAAGTTAGCAGCCATGCTTCTAGTGAGCATGCCTTCAGTGGGTTCACCAATGATGTTTACAAGCTCAATGTCCTGAGATTTTGTCCACTTACTTTGTGGTCTAGGATCTGATCTTGAAGAGGTCATTGGAAACTCAGGAGTGAGTTCAGGTGCTGGAGCCATAGGATCATTAAGAGCCTCTGGTGAGATGTCTTGTTCAGGTTGAGGTTCGTGAATCACATATTCCTGAACATTTGGTTCAGTGTTACCTATCCCAGTAGGGACTGTTTGATTATCAATGAATTCACTGATAGTTGGTTGTGATAGGTTGTGAGGCAAGACATAATATGAGATGTCAGCATCAGCTTGGTATGAGGAATTGATTTCAGTGTTATACTCATCAGGAGGATATCTTGATGAGTTATCAATTCCTATTTCCTCCACTGATGTGTTGGTGAACCTGATGCTTTCTGAACTCTCATCAAAGGTGACATGAAAGGTTTCCTCAACTTGTTGTCTCCTTGTGTTAAATACCCTGAAGGCTTTGGAGATCAGTGAGTAACCTAGAAAGTATCCATCATCAGCTTTTGCATCAAACTTGCCTAGATGATCCTTGTGGTTATGAATAAACACAGGACATCCAAACACATGAAAGTAGCTGATATCAGGAAGTCTACCTTTGAATATCTCATATAGTGTTTTGTTATGTCTTTCGACAATGATTGACCTGTTTTGAGTGTAACAGGCTATTTTGACTGCTTCAGTCCATAAATGTTTTGATAGAGCTGAGCCATTTAACATAGTTCTAGCGGCCTCAATGAGAGTTCTATTTTTCCTTTCAGATACCCCATTTTGTTCAGGGGTGTAAGGAGATGAAATTTTTTGGTATATTCCCTTTTCATCACAGAAATTCTCAAGCTCTTCATTTCTGAACTCAGTACCATTGTCAGTTCTGATTTGTTTAACTGCAATGTCATTCTGGTTTTCAATGTTCCTGATGAATGACATTATAGTGTCAGCTGCCTGACTCTTTTTGGAAAGAAAGTATACCCAAGTGTATCTTGAGAACTCATCAACAATGACAAGTGTATACATGTCATGCTGGATTGATCTAGGACTGACTGGTCCAAAGAGATCCATATGCAGGAGGTGAAGGCAGCTTTTGATTGAGAAATTTTGTTTTGTTTTGAAAGATGCTCTTTGATGTTTGCCTTTTTCATAGGCCGAGCATGGTTTGTCTTTTGCAAAAACCAGTGATGGTAAGCCAAGGACCTTGTTTTGTTTTGCCAAGTTGTTGATATTTTTGAAATTTAAGTGAGAGAGTCTCTTATGCCACAGCCAGTTGACGGTTTCAGTGGCTTTGGCAAGGAGACAAGTTCCATTTTTAGAGAGTGTTAACATGACTAAGACATAAACATCATCCCTTCTAGGAGCTATCAAAACAACTTCTTTGTTGGCATTGAAAATGGTACCTTGTTTGTCATTGAATTGCACAATGTACTTTGCATTACAGAGTTGACTGACACTGATGAGATTGTATTTTAGACCATTGACATAAGTTATTCTAGATAAAACTATTCCATTATAGTATACTAAACCATAACCTTCAGTGGGACATGATGAGTTATCACCAAATACTACCTTGGGTCCTGGTTCCTTTACATACTTGTGTAGATACTCCTTAACACCAGTCATGCTTCTTGAGCATCCACTATCTAGATGCCAGATAGGCTCCCTGGCGTGTCTCTGCACAAGTAGTAAAGTGGATTAGTTTCTCTTACTGACCCAATTACTAGTGGGCTTGGGTCTAATGGTCTGCTTGAATTTAGCAATCGACTCATGGTCAGTGGTTGAGTGCATTGTGCTACCACAGGTTTTGCATTTAGAGACTGAGGATGACTCAGTGATTCTTGGTTGCTTTGAACTTCTCCTTGCATTGATGACACTGTCATGCTGGGATGTCTCATGAGCTGGATTTTCGCAAATATCACAGCACGTGTTCATGAGACAATCATCAGGATGATGATCATTAAAGCCACAGTATGGGCAAGGAGAAAAGGGTTTTGCTCTAAACTTTTGAGCATATTTTGAGGTTGAAGCATACTGATGACCAACTTTGGTATAGTTTGCTTTACTGAGAGAACTTACATATTGTAAGTGATCAGAAGTTCTGTGATCCTCCTTTTTGCAGATCATACAAAAAAGGATTCTATAACAGTTGTTAGTTGTATGACTGGTATAGTGGCATAGATCACACTTCTGCTTGGATTTTGTGGTGGCTTTTGACTTTGAGGAACTAGAGGAAGCTGACTTTATTTCCTTGATTGATTCAGGGACTTTTTCGATGGATTCCATCTTATCAGTTAGCTTCCTCACAAGTTCAGTCAGTTGCTGAATTTGGTCAGCTTCAGTGGGGACAGAGGATGTGGAAGTCTCAGTGGGGGTAGATTCTTATTGAATTGGTTTTGTTGGTATTTTCAGGATGGTTCTACCAAGTCCAGATCTTTCTTTTGGCGAGTGTGGATTGAATTGTAATGGAGTAAGCTCAGAGCTTGGAGCAGCACCTTGAAGAGGTTCCAGGGGTAGAAGTGGTGCTTGAGATTCTGCTTCAGACTCAGAGATGTGTTCAGTACTACTGGGCACATCAGGGAGTCCAAGCATGCTCTTTAGAGCTTGACTTTTAGGCTCTAGAATTCTTCCAGAATCAAAGTTAGGAAGCTTACTATCAGGATTAACCCGTTCAATCCAATCACTGGGCTTAGGAATAGTCAACACATTGGTAATCATGCCACCAGACACAAAAGGTTTAGGAGACTGGTCTTTGTTGTGAGAGTCAAGGAGATGATCTTCACCTATGACTCTCTTTTTGCTACTAGGAGCTCCCATAGCATCAAAGACTATTGGATTCTTAGTAGTCCAACTAGCAATGATCTCCTTTTCTTTCTTAAGTTCTTCTTGAAGAGCCTGATTTCTTTTAACTAATTCAGTGTTTTGAATTTGCAAAGTGATAGCCTCAAGTTTATTTTGTTTTAAAAGAAGCAGCTCATCCCTACACTTGTTTAGTTCAAAACTTAGCTTGTTATATTTTGAAAAAAGATTTAATCGTTGCTCTTCTACAAACTTAAGATCGACATTGATATAGTTCATATAGGACTGCCAATCAGAGTCATCATCCATAGAAAGTAAAATATTTACCTTCTTCATTGTAATGTTGACCCACTCTTCATTTCTGGCATGATTTTTTCCCACAGCCAGCTTGTCCTCTTCGAAGAGAGCCATCAGTGCACTGACTTGCACCATTTCGTCATCAGATGAGACAGGATCTTCATCCCAATCGAAGACTTTAGCAACAAGACCTTTGTTTTTACCCTGCACAGATTTAACATTGTGTGTTGTTTCTGAGGGTGTGGCCTCAAGCAATGCTAGCTTAGCTTTAGCTTTCTTGTATTTAGCTTCAAAATCCACAATTTTGTTTTGATCAGATTTGTTTTGAAAATTTTGATGAGACTGATAGATTTTTGGTTGAAATTTGCTAAAGCCTGAAGACTGATTAGACCCTGATGGTTTGTAAGAGGGTTCATAAATTGCTTTTGAAAATCAGTCTTTTGCAAAATGACCTCTTTTATGACACCTAAAGCATTCAGTGTCTTCAGTTGCTTTAGCAGTTGAAAAACCTTTGTTTCTTTTTATAAACCTTCGAGAGTTAGCAAGGAGTGCCCTTTCCTGAAATTCAACGTTCAGGTCATTTAGGTACTCCTCACTTGATCTCTCATCAGGCTCATCATCTGAATTTTCTTGGAAATCTTGAACCACATTGTTAGAAAAGAAAGCAGTTGATATTGGTAATGAAGTGGTGGTCAGGGACTTCTTGACTTCCTAAGACTTCTTTAAGTCAGGGTATCGTCTGTTGATGAGGTTTTCCTCATAGACAAATTTCCCATAAATTTCAGGAAGCTCAAGATTCTGGATATGATTAGCATTCCTAAGTCCCTGAGAGAAATTCAACCACTTCTCAGGGAGACTATTGACAAAACCAACATTGATTTCATGTTTGGACAACTTAACACCATCATTTGACAGTTCATTTAAAAGAGTTTTGTACCGGGTGTAAGTTTGAGACAGAGTTTCTGAGTCCTTAGCCCTGAAGGTGTTATACTCAAGTTTCAGGTCCATTATCCTGTTTTCCTTGGTATCAGATGGGCCGTCATGACTATGAACTAGGTCATCCCAGGTTTGTTTAGCTGTACTACAGCTTATAACTGACTTCATAATATCATCAGGAAGACATGATATGATGATACTTTTGAGTCTTTGGTCCTGGTTGACCACTCTCCTCTCATCCTGAGTCCACTGAGCTTCAGGTTTAGGCAAACCTTCAGCAGTCTTTGGGATAAATGGACCTTCATTTATACACTTGATATTATAAGGTTCCATCCCAATCAAATAGCAAAGCATACACTTTTTCCATTTGTTGAATTTACCAACTTCAAGTCTAGGGGCAACAGCTGAATAAGCTCCACCCTTTTTATCGACTAGTTGGGGTACATCAATTTCAGCCATTTTAGGATCCTGATTTAAAAACGTTTAGAGCGGGTTAAAAACAGTTTTATAATCAACCTTGCTCTGATACCACTTGATGTTCCCTATTCACTATAGTATAAAAACAGTTTAAGTATTGTAAACAAGTTAATAGTGAATCAATGACTGAAAAGATATAAGTAAAACACAAAGTGTAATTTTCAACATCATATTCTTATTAGAAGTGAATCAAAAGAATACGTTACCCTAGTACTTGCGGAACAGTACTAGGGATTGAAATGACAAAGTGTTGTAACTCCTCACTAAGCTCAGGCTAAGTCTGAGCACAACTACAAGTACCCACTGAGCTATCTCAGGGATTAAGTTGTATTTGGAGGAGTGAAAGATGGCCTTTGTGTGTGTGTGTTTTTACAATTCACAAGCTTAAACTTTCACTCCATCTCTTATGCTATTTATACAAGTATGAGTTTTAACTCTTTCCTAAGTGACAAACTGACAATTTGCAGAAGACAAAATACTGATGTATTTTGTCTCTGTTTACAAAGACTATATTAGGTAAAGGGACAAAGCCACTTTCTACTTGTCAGTACTGATGCTGGCCCTTTCAGGGAAAGTTGACTTATTGAAGATAGGCACTTCGTCTTTATCGCTTCAAGCATAACCGTTTTATCCCGCCCATTCTTCAGTCTTCATAGTCTTCAGTCTTTATAGTCTTCAGTCTTCAGTTTGTCTTCAGTGTAAGTAGTTGGTGAGGAGTTTAGGGATTCAGTGAGTTATTGTCATCACTCACTGAATCCACCATCTCTTTCTTGACTCAGTCTTCACCCTTTAAGTTCCGCCTTACTGAGTGGAGAGACTTCTTCTTCGTCTCTTACTGAGTATCCTGAAGATGGCTCACTGAGAGACTATGCACTCAGTGACCTGTTAGTGTTTAACTGTCTAAACACTTGGGCTATTTTCTATTCAAATCCTAGATCAAGGGGTTTGGGTATTTATCGAACCCAACACATACACATCTCTAGAGTATACAAAAGATCTATTAAGGTAAGTAACGTTACTTAGATTCTTGTTGAAAAACATTTCAAAGAGCATTCTTAAGAACATTCTTAAATTGATATATTCCATTCTCACACATAAACACATTTCTTGGTTTAGATGATCAATTCATATTTAAAGAACACACTTCAACTCAACATAAAAGATTTCATCCATTAAATTATGCAATAAGCTATCTAATTCGAACAACCTTAGATTCTAAACATAATATTGAAACATATTGTATGCTTTCTAAATGTCGACACACCTTTGTTAAATTCTTATGTATAACATGACATCTTCATCACCTTAGTTATAATTCATTTAGTTGAGTCACATTAAACCAAGTATTAATGAGACAAATCTAATTATCATCATTATTACTCTTAGGTAAAAAATATGATTTTACTTTCGCTAGTTTATCAAGACCACTTGCATTGCATGATAACATCAAATAGTCCTGAATATTAAGTGTCAATTTCCCCCGATAATGCTCGTTATTTATATCATTTATATGGATTTACGCTTTTTTTCCATTGTTTTCCACTTTCAGGTAAATTACGAGCATTAGAGCTAAAGAGATGCGGAAATGGAAACATTACTAAAGATTTATCACAGTATGCTTATTTTGAAGAAGTTACGGCGTAACTCATCTCTCACATTACGCCGTAACTATTGCGTGACCCAGAAGTCCAACTTATCAAGAGGTTACGGCGTAACTCTTCCCAAAGGTTACGACGTAACTACATTAGGTCAAAAGAGGTTCCACGCCGCTGATACTTACGCCGTAACTACTGCATCACTTACGACGTAACCGAGTTTATCGAAGAATACGGCGTAACCACTTATAAGGTTACGCCGTAACTAGCAGATCTAGTGCATTTACGGAGAAATAGAAGGTTACGGCGTAACTCCTCTATTGGTTACGCCGTAACCCAGACCTGGCCTATAAATACCCCACGAATTCTAGCATTTTAAAGCATCCCATTCCACACACAACACTCTAAGAACGTGGGAAAAAGCTCAAGGGAGGTCTAGGGAAGCATACGGAGCTGTTTCCAAGGGAGAAGTCACACCATTACGATAAGCTTTAGCTTTTATTATTTCTTTTACTTTCAATTCATGTATTTCGTACCTTTGAATATTGAATTGATTTGCACAATTAATATGAGCGGCTAAGCACCCTTTGGTGCTAGCCTAGTTATGATTCCTTAATTGTTTTGTTTGCGTTTACCTTTACTTCCGTACAATTATTTCTAAGTGTATGCATGCATAGTTCTTTGGTAGTCACCCTTGGTTTGGTAGTTTTGAATGGCGATAGAGGCCAATTTCCTAGGAGATATGACCAACTAACCCTAGGTGAGCAGACTGAGACGGGAAGGGTAAGATATGACCAACTGACGACCCTTTCTACTTATGCGATTTGACCAACTGATCACCTATCGTTTGGATGAACTTAAGAATTGGGGGGGGGGGGGGGTAGTGTCTAAGTTCCTAACGGCCGGGCACTCACTATTTAGAATCTAGCATGTAGCGGTACTTAATAACTCGGCTTAGGGGACCAGGAACAATAGGACTTATGACGGTGCGCCTGATTTCTCCTGTGGTGGCATCTTTACTGATAGGTTAGGGCGAATTGACCAAATGCTGTCCTCTCAAATTTGACCCCACCTGAAGTAATTGGAAGTAGGTAGACATAGACATAACTAGCTAGGAGGATTAACTAGGTTAGCACCACTATTCCTCTATTGATTTCCCTTTACCATTTATTTGCTTTTATATTCTGCATTAGTAGTTTAATTAATTAATTACCTATCGAAACCATTATAATTCTGTGACAATTAGACTTAGTAATAATCTGACACACATAGCTCTTGGGACGACCTCGGCTTTACCATTTACTACACTACACACGACCGGGTACACTGCCCGTTAGTGCATTAGGGTAGACCATAGGTATAGCGAGACACTATAAATATTAAGACCTGGTCAGTAAAACCTGCATCAAGTTTTTGGCGCCGCTGCCGGGGAGTTATATTAGGATTAATATTAAGTCTTTCATTTCAATTTTTAATTTTTCTCACGATCATATTTCAAGTTTTCAGGTACCATGTAAGTTGTTAACATCGATGACTTCACTCTTGAGGAATACTTGGCGTTGACTAGAGCAGATCAAGGGCCGGGTCTCGTAAGACCGGCAATCGGAGCGAATGTTCGTTTCGAGATTAAAGACCAATTTATGAGGGAGCTTCGAGCTAACCCTTTTTCAGGAAACAGGGACGAAGACGCATATGAGCACGTTGAAAATGTCCTATACATCGCTAGACTTTTCAACATTCCGGGCGTGTCTCATGATGCTGTTATGCTCAGGGTCTTCCCAATGACTCTCACTGGAGCAGCCAGAAGATGGATCGAAAGATTGCCCGCCGGGGCAGTTAATACTTGGGCGCTACTAAAGAAACACTTTATTCAAAGATATTGCCTGCCATCAAAGATTTCTAATCAACTCTTGGAGATCCACAATTTCAAACAAGAAGACGACGAAACTCTGTATCAAGCTTGGGACAGATACAACGATCTTCTTTATAAGTGTCCTACCAATGATCTCAATAACCAGCAGAAGGTCAATATTTTCTATAAAGGAATAAATGTAACTACACGACAGATGCTGGACTATCAAGGACCTATCCCGAACATGACTCCTACTATTGCAATTGAAGCCATTCAAAAAATGGCGGACCATTCTCAAAAATGGCACGACGGTGGAAGTAAAAGAAACCAAGGCGGAAGTTTCGACAGAATTGCAGCAATCGCTAGTAAATATGAAAGTCTCAGTCGAGATATGCTGAAGGTCAGAGAAACCGTTCATGCCATCCAAGTGGGTTGTGAAAGCTGTGGAGGAGGACATCTTGCGAAGAATTGTCCTCATATGGACGAAGAGGGTATTGAAGAGGCTAAGTATGGAGAAAATCGACCATTTTACGGTGATAATCGAAATAGTGAAGTTATTGTGGAAATTACAACCGTGGGCCTTATGGAGAAAGAAAGCCCAGTCTTGAAGAAACAATTAATAAGTTTCTGGAAAATTCAGCCCAAAGACAAAAGGAGCAAGATGAGTGGTTGAAGGAATTCCAGGAAAACACTGACATAAACATTTCCAAACACGACGCAACTCTGAAAAACCTTGAATCCATGGTGATAAAGCTCAGTGAAAAAGTAAGGAGAAATAACGATAAACCTGAAGGATCTAAACCATCTATGGAATGTAAGGTAATTTTCTCGGATGATAACTCGAACGTTTAGGCCAGTGATACGGGTTTAGGGGACGATTTCGTCAACAGATCTGAGTTACGCCGTAACATGCCTAATGAGTTACGGCGTAACCTCGTGTTTGACAACGACAACGGGGTTGTGAAGAATACTGAGGAAAGTAACTCTAATGAATTACGCCGTAACCAAGAATCTCAGTTACGGCATAACTGGGATACATGGGCAGAAAAATTCATCGACATGGACGAGTCAGAAAAACTCGAGGAACTCTCCCTTGATGATGAAGAAGAGCCACTTATCACTCACTGGTGTACTCTTGTCGTCATTAATAATGAAGAAACCACAAGGGCATGGCCTACATGCAGCCCCTTCCACGAGTATTGCGATGGAGGAGACAATGAAAGAAAGGAATAATGGACATGCCCTCATGAGCGTGAAAGACATAGTATTAAATTCGGTAATTTGGCCTTTAAAGATTGGTACGCAATTCAATTTGGGGATGCCAAGATCAATCCAAATCTTCTTATGAAGTTTAAAATTGATTACGCGGAGCACATTCAGAAGGAAGAAACTAATAAAGATATACTCTACACGGATGAGCATTTAAGTGAAACTGACAACAAGGAACTACGCAGCCACTGGTGCGAAAAAGTAAAATCTCCTGGGGAAATTTTATGGGCGTCATGCAACCCGTATGACGATATGTGTAATGGTGGAAGCAACTCTCGAAGATTAGGGAAAGATGAATTCTTTTGGACCTCAACCAATGATGAGGAGAGAACGAGTTTACCTTGGATGGACAACCTGGGGTTCGATAGTTGGGTAAAAATTAGGTATGGGCATGTGGACACATTAACAAAAGATAAGATTTGGAAGGAATACATGGATCAAGAAGATTCGAACAACAAAAGTCTCAAGAACACGAGTAAAATAACAATTGACGATGACATAGAGCGGGTGAGTAATGATAAAGAAGAATGCAAGCGCGTTCTAGTGGAGAATTTGCTCGATGAAGAATGGTTCAAGGGCACTGCTTCTGATGACGATGATATCGAAGGGATGCTAGATTACCTTGAGTTGCAAGGAAATGAGGAGTTCACTGATCCCGATGACGAAGCTTACGAACAAAGGAGGTGAAAACTCCTGGGGATACCCTACAAAAGACCACCTCCAATTATAGTCAAAAAATACGAATTCACTCGTTACCACCTAGGTCCGGAAGAGAAATTTTGTAAAGTCCAAAAAATCGAAACCATTGAATACCTCCGAACTGCCTCAAATGTTGCATGGATGAGACATAATTGGATGAAGGATATTGAAGAAGTAGGGCAAGCTCAGAGGCCCCCATAGGAGCCTCGCGGCTCTTAGTCTAACTTAAAGACTCGTTAATAAAGAAAAGTGCTCTTTCGGGAGACAGCCCGAATTATCCCTTTCTTTTGTTTTTATTTCCTTTTTGTTGGGTTTTGTGTTTTCTAACCATTTTTGCAGGAGACAAAGAAGTAATTAATGCTGCAGTTGTTGATCTGAACAGAGTTACGGCGTAACTGATCTTGGTGATTGCGCCGTAACCAACATTTTAGCAGCAGAATTCTTGACGCATTACCAATTACGGCGTAATTCCATCTCAGTGGTTACGCCGTAACTATTCGCTTCACAACTCATACCAGGTTTTGCCAGTTACGGCGTAACTCTATCATAGGAGTTACGATGTAACTCTCCTCTGCTTTAATTCTTTCATTTTAAAACACAGTAACCTTGTATTAGTTTTTAAATGAACTTTGTGGGTGTGTTCCCTGTAAACCCTCACGAGACTTCACTTGTCCACTTGGGACACCAAGTGATTTAAAAGGCTTGTTGCATTCGCTAAATGCAACCGTGATTCCTACGAAAGTGAATTAGGTTTGTTTTTCATTTTATTTTTTCTTTTTAGAATTATGCTTGTCGGTATTGCGATTTCAAGGATTGAAGTTTGTTCATGACGCTTAAACGAAGGCACGATCCTTTCTCGTGGGCCTTCTTCTTTTTGGAGCAAATTTCAGGGAAGTTCTCACTCTAATTATACCTTTCTCTTCACCTTTATTTTAATGCCTAGTACAAAAGGGACTTTGTACAATTCAAGTGGGGGGACGGGAGTAGAATTATCTCTTGAACTTTATTTCACCCTCATTTTTCTAGTTTATTTTGAAAAATTATGCCATTTTTAAAATTTTGACATGTTTTTCCGAACCTAACTAGATTAGACCTTAGCCGAGCACATACAACCCTTGATATTACATGGTGAGATTAGCCTTATCCGTTTCCAATATTTTACCCCAAATCCACCAAATTATGAGTGTGCCGGTAGCTTGTAAACTTTAGAACTTGGCCTTTGCATCATTTCGAGACCATAGACGAGGTATGTTGAGTTAGCTCGATGTATTTGGACTTTTCAGTTTTAGAAGGCAATATTATAGGATTATCACCCAAATAACCTACCATTTTGAGTCTATCGATTAGTCACCTCGACTTTTCGACCCCCATGTGAAACCCTTTTGTTGCACTCCCCTTTAGTGCAAGATACCCCTAGATACACCCTTCTGAGCCATTCATTTCATTTTGTCAACCCAATATAATGTTTCATTACACCCTTACACCTTAGCCTACCCTGTAGTCTTTATTTGTAATTGGGAAGTCATCATTTGCATAAGTTCAAGGTTTGAGTGGAAAGGTTTGGAAATCACGCTTTCATTGACAACAATTATGAAGATCATTGAAGACCCCCCGAATTCCCATTGTTCATCTCAAGTGGGGGGATGTTATGTTATTATGTTATGTTCAAAAAAAAAAATTTTGTTGATTTATTTGTGATATAGTAAAGTGCGATGTTATAAGCACTATAGTATGAGCTTTATTGTTTAGTATCGAGGAGGCCACCTCGGTCACATTAGAAGATTGGAGTTGGAGTTATACCAACAGAAGAAGAAAAGGTAGTGTGCCCATCACGACGTGCTCTAATGACACATGTACCTTGCATTTCATGATCCGGTCTCTAGGCTTCTAAGCTTGAACTTTGGGCCGACGGTAAGTGGTGATGAATTAGTTATAGATTTAGACTACCTGCTTGTTTTTCATTTTACACCAATTATATATCACATGTCTTATCCTACCCTTTAGTCATGAAGCGTGTTTAGGTGATGCAGCGAGCAATCTTTGGTGTCTTGGCCATGGATTTGGTCATGTATCATTGATTTTTTTCACTTCGCCGTGACATGTTAGTAATGACGAGTCACCCCTTAACCTTTGTGTCGTGTCTACCCATATTGCCTTCGAGAATTGTTTAGCCCTTAACTCTAGTGGTGGAGATTTGTGTAACCGCCAAGCTTATGATAGAATACATGCTATGACTGTGCGATTGAGTGATCACCCCGAAATTGACACTTAGAATACTTAAGATATTTGAGTGTTTGTTCCCTTTTCGTGAGGTGTTCGAGTTTGTTTTATTCTAGCATAAGGGATTTGTAAACTAATATTTTCCAGGTTTTGGGAGATATCTTTTTAGGAATCTATCTAATAAGGTCCACTTGAGGGCAAGTAGAGTTCAAGTAGGGGGATATTTGATAACATCAAATAGTCCTAAATATTAAGTGTCAATTTCCCCCGATAATGCTTGTTATTTATATCATTTATATGGATTTACGCTTGTTTTCCATTGTTTTATCACTTTCAGGTAAATTACAAGCATTGGAGCTAAAGAGACGCGGAAATGGAAACATTACTAAAGATTTATCACAGTATGCTTATTTTGAAGAAGTTACTGCGTAACTCATCTCTCACATTACGCCGCAACTATTGCGTGACTCAGAAGTCCAACTTATCAAGAGGTTACAGCGTAACTCTTCCCAAAGGTTACGACGTAACTACATTAGGTCAAAAGAGGTTCCACGTCGCTGATACTTACGCCGTAACTACTGCATCACTTACGACGTAACCGAGTTTATCGAAGACTACGGTGTAACCGCTTATAAGGTTACGCCGTAACTAGCAGATCTAGTGCATTTACGGAGAAATAGAAGGTTACGGCGTAACTCCTCTATTGGTTACGCCGTAACCCAGACCTGGCCTATAAATACCCCACGAATTCCAACATTTCAAAGCATCCCATTCCACACACAACACTCTAAGAACGTGGGAAAAAGCTCAAGGGAGGTCTAGGGAAGCATACGGAGCTGTTTCCAAGAGAGAAGTCACACCATTACGATAAGCTTTAGCGTTTATTATTTCTTTTACTTTCAATTCATGTATTTCATACCTTTGAATATTGAATTGATTTACATGATTAATATGAGCGGCTAAGCACCCTTTGGTGCTAGCCTAGTTATGATTCCTTAATTGTTTTGTTTGAGTTTACCTTTACTTCCGTATAATTATTTCTAAGTGAATGCATGCATAGTTCTTTGATAGTCACCCTTGGTTCGGTAGTTTTGAATGGTGATAGAGGCCAATTTCCTAGGAGATATGACCAACTGACCCTAGGTGAGCGGACTGAGACAGGAAGGGTAAGATATGACCAACTGACGACCCTTTCTACTTGTGCGATTTGACCAACTGATCACCTATCGTTTGGATGAACTTAAGAATTGGGGGGTGTAGTGTCTAAGTTCCTAACGGCCGAGAACTCACTATTTAGAATCTAGCATGTAGCGGTACTTAATGACTCGGCTTAGGGGACCAGGAACAACAGGACTTATGACGGTGCACCTGATTTCTCCTGTGGTGGCATCTTTGCTGATAGGTTAAGGCGAATTGATCAAATGCTGTCCTCTCGAATTTGACCCCACCTGAAGTAATTGGAAGTAGGTAGACGTAGACATAACTAGCTAGGAGGATTAACTAGGTTAGCACCACTATTCCTTTATTGATTTCCCTTTACCATTTATTTGCTTTAATATTCTGCATTAGTAGTTTAATTAACTAATTACCTATCAAAACCATTATAATTATGTGACAATTAGACTTAGTAATAATCCGACACACATAGCTCTTGGGACGACCTCGGCTTTACCATTTACTACACTACACACGACCGGGTACACTGCCCATTAGTGCATTAGGGTAGACCATAGGTATAGCGAGACACTATAAATATTAAGATCTGGTCAGTAAAACCTGCATCATTGCACATACATGCTTCGATTACATGCTCTTTTTTAATTGTCTTGACGTTTGATAACTATTTGATTGAGAGTCAAATATGCAAACCCTGGAAAGGTTTTGTCTTTACAAGTATTTTATGCCTAGTTGTTTCATGCTACTAAATGTTTAAACTTAATTTTGATTTGTATGATATTTACATTTGAAGAATTTTTTCCCTTTTACGATGTTTCGCATGATTAACGTGTTACTTGTGAACTCATAATATGCTATTTTGATACATGATAATTTTGATATGATGTATTTGTGTTTGAAAGCTCTTAGTTGGCATTCCTTATATCAATCTATAAGATGGTCAAAATGATACATGCTCTAAAATTTTATTACTTAAACATGGTTTGCATGAATCTTTCGTCTTGCATCTTCTGTGACATTGTCACACTTTTTGTTTGCTACATGTCCACTTATATTTTGTCAAAGTAAATTTGGTATGATAAGCATTTAGAAGTCTTTTTTATCTTACATAGATTACTGTGTTTGAGTGTCAAAGTCTAAAAAACAAAAAAAATTCATAATGAAGTGTTTTAAATAAGATCATGATCTTGCATAATTTAATTGGTTTTCTTAATGCTATCATATTTTGTGGTGATTTCTTGTATAGTAGTGGAATGTGTTTGCTTGTATAGGATGTTATCTTATGATTTCTATCATGTTGACATCTTTTGTCACTAACAAATTTGTTTTGTAGGTTGATAACAAATCATTTGTTTTCTCATTTCGTTTTAACCTTTATATGCTTATTTTACATAATTTTAATCTCGTTATTGCTATTCGTTATTCAGTGATGTGTCTTTCAGGATCCTTGCACTCGCACAAAATTTAGAACATGTAAAAATAAGTCTAGAGGGATGAAAATACATTGTTAGTGGACAAAATGACCACTAATTGGGTTTGCTGTCTTAAAGAGTCACGGACCCCTTTCAGCAAAGGGGACAGACCTCATAAAAAGGGTCCTTAGGATCCGTGGTTGTCTGAGACATCAGACCAACAAATGAATAATACATATTTACTACATCTTCACTTCTTTGAGCCGATCTATAACCAAATGTCACTATTCCTTCTTCTTTTCAAAAATCACCTCCTTAGGTGTAACAATACTTCAAAACCACACGCCTCGTCATGCGATTAACTCGAAATGATAGAGAAGAGCTACGTGACTTCAAGGATGAAGTTCTTTGTATGCTAACCAACATCCATAAAAACATTATTAAGCTCATCGCTTATATTAACCTACAACCTCCTAAACACTTTATTGTCTTTGTTTATTTGATGCATTACACATTATGTTAGATGTCTACCAATTAAGGGGGAGAGAAATTCATTCACATAATTATCTTTTGTCAAACCTTATTAAATAACGCATACTTATGTTTCTTACACCCTAAAATATCAACACATAGGTACACACCACTTAGCTAAAACCGGTTCACGAAACCACTAGTGTTTCCAGCCTTAATAGTGATAGTTAGTTCAAGAATATTTGATTCTCACAACCATTGTACACAAAACTTTCATCTACAAAACCCTTCGCTTATAATAGGATCACATAGTCATTTTACAGATATAATGCACATCATTGTCAGTGCAAATGATATGTTAATAAAAAACATCACTTTCTCAACACGTTGGTCTATCCAAACTATCTCCCATCATATGATGTCATTATCATCCTCATATAAGCACTTAGTGTTCTTATTTTTACATTTGTCATATGGAATGTCTATACCTAGGTACATATTGTCTTCACTTCTTTTCAAGCATATATTATGGCATGATACATCACCTTTGGTAGATGATAATGTCGTAAAAGATCATGTCAGTCAAAACCATGTTAGTACTTTCTCTCCCAATGTCACTTGGAATATGTCATTTTTATACTAATTTATGTCAATCAATGAACGAATTTCATTCTCGTTAGCATCAATGATTCCAGTCCAATCATAACCATTAACCGCCATTAAATAGCAAATGGCTATTCATATTCTCTTTTTTTCTTGGTCACTTAACATTCTGAAAGTCATATTCCTTTGTTTATCCCTCAAATTGTGAATTTTAGACGAGGATTGCATGAGTTCATATTTTCAATGTTTTATTCGTTATAGCATTTTCTATACATATGATTTTCTAATTTTGGTATTGACTGCGTTGTCACCACCACCTTCCATCACCTCTTTCACTAATCATCACCACCATGGATTAGCGGAAAATCTACTTTTATCAATCTTGGGTCATCTACCAAGTTATTACCACAACCTAACTCTTAATAGAAGACTACACTATCACCACCCACTCTAACTCTTAATATTCCAACTTCACTTCATATTTTCTTTCTAGGCATTATTTTTTAGGCCTTTAGTTTTAGAGATTCATATTATATTCTTGTTTTTATTTTCTTATGATTGTTTGTATTTATTATTAGAAGATTACACTTCATGAGATGTTTTATTTCATAATCATGTCTCTCTAGCTTGAGTTACTCGTGATTGCATCATCTATATATATTGTACTAATGACTTTCTTTGTAGGTTTAAATTCATATATACACTTAATGTGTATGGCACACTTGTCTATGGACAAAAGTGGCTTAGATTATTCTTCGACGACATATTGACATTGATGCATATGGTATTCTCGTCTTCATGACGACATTCGCATTGCTTATTATTTTTTAGGTTCATCATCATATACATTCGGTTGTATATGACATTCTAATCAAAGGATGAAGTTTGCATCGATTATGTTTCTTTCTATAGGTACATCTTGACATCCTCAAACAAGAGGGAACATCCTTCAAACACTCATATTGCATCATCTATACACCTCATAGTATATGACCTGTTTATCTAAGGACAAAGCTTCTGTTGCACTAATTTTTGTTTATAGCTTTTCAATCATACCTTGACGCCTTGAACAAGCGGGAGCAACCATAAAAGGGGATCAAGCACGCATTTATCATCACTCTCACTCTTTGACACACCTTTGTGTTTCGACTAAAAGGAGGAGAAGATAGTCTAACATAGCTTATCCACGTGTATCGTGTGCTATGAGTATTTTCTTTATCATATATATATATATATATATATATATATATATATATATATATATATATATATTCTATTGTTTATATATTGCATAAAACTAACTTTGATGTAGGATAAGCCACTAAATTTGATCCATGGATCCGCTACCAAACAAGGGAAATAACCTTGGGGATGCAACAACCATAGAGGATTGGAGTAGACTATTTAACTTCACTAGGGATGATGCAAGCTCGCCTTTTTGGGAGAAATGAAGTTTAAACTACAAGGATACACCCTTTTTGTTTCGACAAAAGAGGGAGAAGAGTGTAATGGAGAAGGTAATGTAAAGGTAGTACGGATACAAGTAACTATTTAAATTTTACCATCCATTACGTTTACATAATTTTGTCATCATCAAAAAGGGGGAGATTGTTAGTGCAAATATTACGATATTTAATCTATACAGTCTCGTTTGTTTTGATTGATGACAAACATGTAACTTGTAATACATAACATAAAATGTACAAGTTACTCGTAATCTTATTTTGTCTCAACATACAACACCTCTCAACATCTCAAGTCATCATATACTACAACACAGGTTCGTACATGTTTGTTATATTGCATTATGATCAAACTCCTTAACAAATCAGTTAGAATATTTATAATATGTTTAGAGTCATTAAGTATTTTAAAGGTTATCATTCTATTTCGAACCTCATTTTATATTTTGTAGATACAAGGATTTTTATACAAATGCATTTTATTTTTACACTAAAATTTACGTACAAATATACACTTTTATTAGTATAAGTAAACTAATCATGTTTTTCATACAAATACTAAAGTTTACTTATACTTGACAAAATACATTTTATTTTGACAAACACTTAACTAGACATTTTATTTTACAAAAGGTAACTAGACATTTTATTAACTAGTCACATTTTTAATTAACTTTCACGATATAATAAAAAGAAAATGGACTTATTAACTCATGAACACAATCTATCAAATCCCTTCAAAGATCATAGGAAATATTTTGGAAAGATTTGGATTTGATTTCTGAAAGATTTTTTTTAAACAAAATCTGTTTGGCCCCAAGGGCCCTTTTCTTATAAAGAACGAACACCTTAAAAGGGGTCTGTGTAATCCGTGGATGTTACTATCCTTTTGGCTATAAATAGCAGCCCATTGTTTACTCATTAGTTCACCACTAAAAAACACATCTTCTCTAACATTTTTCATAAATTCAGTGTAGTCATTAACAATGTAGTAACATACATTAAACACCCTCATAATCATCATTATAGCTTTCATTATGTTGTAAGCATACTCCCGAAATGATCATGTGAAGCAAGCTCACAGATCTTGCGTCATCATCAACCACAAGCATACATATATGAAGATCTATCACATCAAGCTCAGGGAACTTGTGATCTTCATTCAATGAAGGCTTCCTATCAATGGAAGTTCATTTAGATTGTTCATTCATATTCATTAGACAATTGTGTCATGGATCAACACTGTAGATTTGTAACACTTAATTTATTTCACACTAGATTAGATGGTTTATATGTTTGTGCCATAAAACACGAGGTTTGTTATGTTGGGCCATAAAATATAATGGGTTTAGTTGTACCCGAAGAAGGTGATGCAGGTTTTACTGACCAGGTCTTAATATTTATAGTGTCTCGCTATACCTATGGTCTACCCTAATGCACTAACGGGCAGTGTACCTGGTCGTGTGTAGTGTAATAATCGGTAAAGCCGAGGTCGTCCCAAGAGCTATGTGTGTTGGATTATTACTAAGTCTAGTGTCACAGATTTAATAAAGGTTTCGATAGGGATTTAATCAATTAAACTACTAATGCAAAATAAAATAAAGCAGATAAATGGATAAAGGGGAATCAATAGAGAGAAGTGGTGCTAACCTAGGTAATCATCCTAGCTAATTATGTCTACGTCTACTTACTTCCAATTACTTCAGGTGGGGTCAAATTCGAGAGGACAACATTTGGTCAATTCGCCCTAACCTATCAGCAAAGATGCACCACAGGAGAAATCAGGCGCACTGTCATAAGTCCTGTTGTTCCTGGTCCCCTAAGCCAAGTCATTAAGTACCACTACATGCTAGATTCATAATAGTGAGTGCCCGACCGTTAGGAACTTAGACACTACACCCCCCAATTCTTAAGTTCATCCAAACAATAGGTGATCAGTTGATCAACTCGCACAAGTAGAAAGGGTCGTCAGTTGGTCATATCTTACCCTTCCCGTCTCAGTCCGCTCACCTAGGGTCAGTTGGTCATATCTCCTAGGCAATTGGCCTCTACCGCCATTCAAAACTACCGAACCAAGGGTGGCTACCAATGAACTATGCATGCATACACATAGAAATAATTGTACGGAAGTAAAGGTAAACGCAAACAAAACAATTAAGGAATCATAATTAGGCTAGCACCAAGAGGTGCTTAGCCGCTCATATTAATCATGCAAATCAATTCAATATTCAAAGGTACGAAATACATGAATTGAAAGTAAAAGAAATATAAAACGCTAATGCTTATCGTAATGGAGTGACTTCTCCTTTGGAAACAGCTCCGTATGCTCCTCTGGACCTGCCTTGAGCTTTTTCCCATGTTCTCAGAGTGTTGTGTGTGGAATGGGATGATTAGAAATGCTAGAATTTGTGGGGTATTTATAGGCCAGATCTAGGTTACGGCGTAACCAATATAGGAGTTACGCCGTAACCTTCTATTTTTTCGTAAAATGCACTAGATCTGCTGGTTACGGCGTAACCTTATTAGTGGTTACGCCGTAGTCTTCAATAAACTCGGTTATGTCGTAAGTGATGCAGTAGTTACGGCGTACGTATCAGCGGCGTGGAATCTCATTTGACCTAATGTGGTTACGTCGTAACCTTTGGGAAGAGTTACGCCGTAACCTTTTGATAAGTTGGCATACTGAGTCACACAATAGTTACGGCGTAATATGAGAGGTGAGTTACGCCGTAACTTCTTCAAAATAGCAAACTGTGATAAATCTTTAGATATGTTTCCAGTTTCGCGTCTCTTTAGCTCCAATGCTCGTAATTTACCTGAAAGTGGAAAACAATGGAAAACAAGCGTAAATCCATATAAATGATATAAATAACGAGCATTAATGGGGGAAATTGACATTTAATATTCAGGACTATTTGATGTTATCAAATATCCCCCACTTGAACTCTACTTGCCCTCAAGTAGACCATATTAGATAGATTCCTAAAAATATATTTCCATAACCTGGAAATTATGAGTTTACAAATCCCTTATGCTAGAATAAAACAAAGCCGAACACCTCACAAAAGGGGAACAAACACTCAAATCTCTCAACTATTCTAAGTGTCAATTTCGGGGTGATCACTCAATCGCACATTCATAGCATGTATTCTATCATAAGCTTGGCGGTTACACAAATCTCCACTACTAGAGTTAAGGACTAAACAATTCTTGAAGGAAATATGGGTAGACACGACAAAGGTTAAGGGGTGACTCGTCATTACTAACATGTCACGGTGAAGTGGACAAAATTAATGATACATGACCAAATCCATGGCCAAGACACCAAAGATTGCTCGCTGCATCACCTAGACACGCTTCATGACTAAAAGAGGTAGGATAAGACATGGGATATATAATTGGTGTAAAATAAAAAACAAGCAAGTAGTCTAAATCTATAACCAAGTCATCACCATTTACCGTCCGCCCAAAGTTCAAGCTTAGAAGTCAAGAAACTGGATCATGAAATGCAAGGTAGATGTGTCATTAGAGGACGTCGTGATGGGCACACTACCTTTTTCTCCAACTGTTGGCATAACTACCAACTCCAATCTTCAAATGTGATCGAGGTGGCCTCCTCGATACTAATCAATAAAGCTCATACTACAGTGCTTATAATATCGCACTTTACAATAACATAATCATAACAACTTTCTTTTTTAACATAACATAACATTAAATAATATTCCCCCACTTGAGATGAACAATGGGAATTCGGGGGGTCTTCAATGATCTTCAGAAATGTTTTCGGTGAAAGCATGATTTCCGAAACTTTCCACTCGAACCTTGAACTTAGGCAAATGATGACTTCCGAATTACAAATAAAGACTACAGGGTAGGCTAAGGTGTATAGGTGTATCGAAACAATATATTGGGTGAACAAAATGAAAGGAATGGCTCAGAAGGGTGTATCTAGGGGTATCTTGCAGTAAAGATGAGTGCAACAAAAAAGGGTTTCACATGGGGGTCGAAAAGTCGAGGTGACTAATCGATAGACTCACAATGGTAGGCTGTTTGGGTGATAATCCTATAATATTGCCTTCTAAAACTGAAAATTCCAAATACATCGAGCTAACTCAACATACCTCGTCTATGGTCTCGAAATGATGCAAAGGCCAAGTTCTAAAGTTCACAAGCTACCGGCACACTCATAATTTGGTGGATTTGGGGTAAAATATTGGAAACGGATAAGGCTGATCTCACCATATAATATCAAGAGTTATATGTGCTTGGCTAAGGTCTAATCTAGTTAGGTTAAGAAAAAGATGTCAAAATTTTAAAAATGGCATAATTTTTCAAAATAAACTAGAAAAATGAGGGCGAAATAAAGTTCAATAGATAATCCTACTCCCGTCCCCCCACTTGAATTGTACAAAGTCCCTTTTTTACTAGGCATTAAATAAAGGTGAAGAGAAAGGTAGAATTAGAGCAAGAACTTCCCTGAAATTTGCTCCATAAAGAAGGAAGGCTCACGAACACGAGACGTGCCTTCATATAAGCATCATGAACAAACTTCAATTCCTGAAATCACAATACCGACAAGCATAATTCTAAAAAGAAAAAATGAAAAATGAAAAACAAACCTAACTCACTTTCTTAGGAATCACGGTTGCATTTAGCAAATGCAACAAGCCTTTTAAACCACTTGGTGTCCCAAGTGGACGAGTGAAGTCTCATGAGGGTTTACAGGGAACACACCCACAAAGTTCATTTAAAAACTAATACAAGGTTGCTGTGTTTTAAAATGAAAGAATTAAAGCAGAGGAAAGTTATGTCGTAACTCTTTTGAGGGAGTTACGCCGTAACTGGCAAAACCTAGAATGAGCTGCAAAGCGAGTAGTTACGGCGTAACCACTGAGATGGTATTACGCCGTAATTGGTAATTTGTCAAGAATTATGCTGCTACAAGGTTAGTTACGGCGTAATCACCAAGATGAGTTACGCCGTCACTCTGTTCAGATCATCAAACTGCAGTAGTAATTACTTCCTCGTTTCCTGTAAAAATAGTTAGAAAACACAAAACCCAACAGAAAAGGAAATAAAATAAAAGAAAGGGATAATTCGGGTTGTCTCCCGAAAGAGCACTTTTCTTTATTTACGAGTCTTTAAGTTAGACTCAGAGCCGCGGGGCTACTAGTGCTTTTTGGTCATTTCGTGGACATGGCAACCTCCATGCTGGATCCAACTTACCAAATTCACATCCCTTTTGTAGTATTTCCCAATTCTAAACAGCCTAAGTTGAAGCTTTTGATTTTCTGGTGGGGGTGATCAATGCCTTTTTCTTTGTCTTCCTCACTGATATTGAGTAAAGGTTGAGCTTGGCTCAACTGCCTCTTGGTCCAATTTCCAAAGTTCTTGATCGTTCTCGGCATTTTGAAAATAGTCTTGTCATTGTTAATCTTCAACCATACTAATCCTTCTTTTTCATTTTTATCTAAACCCGACATATCCTGAAAGGGCTTCCCTAAAATTACTCCCCGTAAGACCATCCTCCACAAATTCACTTACGTCGTCAAGAACCATAAAGTCAGAGTTATCTTGCCAATGGGTCATCTCGACGTCACTAGAGAGGTCTTCAGCACTCAATCCTAAGTTATCCTCTACCTCAAAATTGACGAAAACATCAAAATCTCTCCCCGAGTCAACCTCTCCAGGATCTGGGGGGTCGCTAAGAAATTTTTCTAAAGATTCACCAAAATTTCCTACTGGGTCAATTGCACATACCTTCTCCGGGGTAGACAAATGTTCATTAGGTCCAAAAGTAGCAATTTCTCCATTAGCTTCAAGAGTCAACTTTCCAGCAAAGACATCCACCTTAGTATGAGCAGTGGTAAGCATAGGTCTTCCTAAAATGACTGGTATTCTGTTGTCTTCCAGAATGTCAAGAATCACAAAATCTATTGGGAAAAGGAATTTCTTAATCTTCACCAACACATTTTCAACAATTCCCAATAGCGATTGCATAGATCGATTAGCCATTTCAATTTTCATCTTGGCCGGCTTTAAGTTACCAATTCCCATACGCAAAAACATCGAACGAGGCATTATGCTAATACTTGCTCCAAGATCAGCTAGGGCATTACACATATTTAGACTCCCGATATAGCAAGGGAGAGTGAAGCATCCTGGATCTTTTTCCTTCTGCGGTAGCTTGTTCCTCAAAACCGCTGAGCATCTTTCGTTGAGGTGAACTGTCTCATCAATACTTGATTTCTGCGCAATATCATGATGATTAGTATTAACAGAATTAATGATAGGAGGGTTTACCGGCAAAGTTTGGTCCAGAAGTGACTGTCTCTCCATGCTGATTCGTCGCTTAACTTTTTCCGAAAAGGTCAAAGGTTCTTCGAGGATAGTTTCTACAGTGTGGACAACTTCCTCCTCCCTAGCTGCTAAATAATCAGAGATAGCTTCTGAACATGAACTAACACTCTTCTCCAATCTTTTAATTCTATCATCGTGCATCTTGAGAGAAGAGATTGTATTATCCACGAATGTCCTCATTAATTTTTCAATCCTATCATCTCGTTCTCTTGATTCCCTGATGTGGTCAAGAATTTTTCTTTCAAGATCGCTCCCGGTTTTGGTCCCAAACACGCTCTTAACCTTTTCAACCCTGCATGCTTCAGCTTCTCTTTCTAACCTTCGTTTTTCGAAAATTTCCCCGTAATTGTATTCTTGCTTTGTTATCATCTTCATTACCTTATGATCGAATTTGTCTCTTGGTCCGTACCCTGTATCCATGTGCCACTTGTAGCAATGTTCAGAAATCCGCTGAATACATTCTAGGGCCTGATCAGGAGTCATGCTAGGCATAGGTCTTGGTAAATCGAGAAGTTCTTGTGTTTGCGCATTAATCCCACGATAGAAGACGTATATGATCTAATGTTTGTTTAGATCATGGGTAGGGCATCGATAGAGAAGCTCATTAAATCTTTCCAATGCTTGGTAAAGCGTTTCTTCTCCAACCTGAACGAATTGATAGATTTTCCCAAGAAGCTTGGCCATTTTTTAAGGAGGGCAAAATTGCAGGATGAATACTTTTCTAAGTTTATCCCACGCTCCTTTACAATCATGAGGGAGTTTGTTATACCATCTTTTCGCTGTCCCAGAAAGAGTCATAGGAAAAATCCTTGCAGTGACTGAATAGCTCGGAGTACCTCCGACGTTGAAAAGAGAGGACAAGTGGAGAACATCTTCTACGTGATTATGAGCGTCCTCATCTTTGTTTCCAGAAAACTCAAGTTCATGTAACGCTCGAATAATATGATCTGGAATAGAGTATTTTTCAGTGTGATAATCTTGAGTGAAGCTTCGTTGGTAGTTCTCATTCGGTCCCTCTAAATACTGCCCCATAGTTAGGTCATCAATATTATTTTCATTGATGACCTCCGGTTCTGCGTCTGACTGGTCTGATTCATAAAATGAGAAGATGTTGTGAATAGGAACCGGAGAATAGACTTTCCTTCTTCGAAATTGCTTCTCCAGGTCATCGAATGGGGTGGCCAGAAAAGGCCTCGAGCTGCGAGTCTTGTCTTATGACATTATCGGAAAGAAAATTAAAAACAGACTTAATATGAAATCCTAAAATAACTCCCCGGCAGCTGCGCTAAAAACATGATGCAGGTTTTACTGACCAGGTCTTAATATTTATAGTATCTCGCTATACCTATGGTCTACCCTAGTGCACTAACGGGCAGTGTACCCGGTCGCGTGTAGTGTAGTAATCGGTAAAGCCGAGGTCGTCCCAAGAGCTATGTGTGTTGGATTATTACTAAGTCTAGTGTCACAGATTTAATAAAGGTTTCGATAGGGATTTAATCAATTAAACTACTAATGCAGAATAAAATAAAGCAGATAAATGGATAAAGGGGAATCAATAGAGAGAAGTGGTACTAACCTAGGTAATCATCCTAGCTAGTTATGTCTACGTCTACTTACTTCCAATTACTTCAGGTGGGGTCAAATTCGAGAGGACAACATTTGGTCAATTCGCCCTAACCTATCAGCAAAGATGCCACCACAGGAGAAATCAGGCGCACCATCATAAGTCCTGTTGTTCCTGGTCCCCTAAGCCAAGTCATTAAGTGCCGCTACATGCTAGATTCATAATAGTGAGTGCCCGGCCGTTAGGAACTTAGACACTACACCCCCAATTCTTAAGTTCATCCAAACGATAGGTGATCAGTTGGTCAAATCGCACAAGTAGAAAGGGTCGTCAGTTAGTCATATCATACCCTTCCCGTGTCAGTCCGCTCACCTAGGGTCAGTTGGTCATATCTCCTAGGCAATTGGCCTCTACCGCCATTCAAAACTACCGAACCAAGGGTGGCTACCAATGAACTATGCATGTATACACTTAGAAATAATTGTACGGATGTAAAGGTAAACGCAAACAAAACAATTAAGGAATCAAAACTAGGCTAGCACCAAGAGGTGCTTAGCCGCTCATATTAATCATGCACAACAATTCAATATTCAAAGGTACGAAATACATGAATTGAAAGTAAAAGAAATATAAAACGCTAATGCTAATCTTTAGATATGTTTTCAGTTTCGCGTCTCTTTAGCTCCAATGCTCGTAATTTACCTGAAAGTGGAAAACAATGGAAAACAAGCGTAAATTCATATAAATGATATAAATAACGAGCATTAATAGGGGAAATTGACACTTAATATTCATGACTATTTGATATTATCAAATATCCCCCCACTTGAAGTCTACTTGCCCACAAGTAGACCTTATTAGATAGATTCCTTAAAAGATATTTCTCATAACCTGGAAATTATGAGTTTACAAATCCCTTATGCTAGAATAAAACAAAACCGAACACCTCACAAAAGGGGAACAAACACTAAAATCTCTCAACTATTCTAAGTGTCAATTTCAGGGTGATCACTCAATCGCACAGTCATAGCATGTATTCTATCATAAGCTTGGCGGTTACACAAATCTCCACCACTAGAGTTAAGGGCTAAACAATTCTCGAAGGCAATATGGGTAGACACGACAAAGGTTAAGGGATGACTCGTCATTACTAACATGTCACGGCGAAGTGGACAAAATCAATGATACATGACCAAATCCGTGGCCAAGACACCAAAGATTGCTCGCTGCATCACCTAGACACGCTTCATGACTAAAAGGGGTAGGATAAGACATGGGATATATAATTGGTGTAAAATAAAAAACAAGCAGGTAGTCTAAATCTATAACCAAGTCATCACCACTTACCGTCTGCCCAAAGTTCAAGCTTAGAAGTCAAGAAACTGGATCATGAAATGCAAGGTAGATGTGTCATTAGAGGACGTCGTGATGGGCACACTACCTTTTTCTCCAACTGTTGGCATAACTACCAACTCCAATCTTCAAATGTGACCGAGGTGGCCTCCTCGATACTAATCAATAAAGCTCATACTACAGTGCTTATAACATCGCACTTTACAATAACATAATCATAACAACTTTTTTTTTTCAAATCACTTTTTTTTTTTTTTTTTTTTTTTTTTTTTTTTTTTTTTTTTTTTTTTTTTTACATAATATCCCCCTACTTGAGATGAACAATGGGAATTCGGGGGGTCTTCAATGATCTTCAGAAATGTTGTCGGTGAAAGTGTGATTTCCGAACCTTTCCACTCGAACCTTGAACTAAGGCAAATGATGACTTCCCAATTACAAATAAAGACTACAGGGTAGGCTAAGGTGTATAAGTGTATCGAAACAATATATTGGGTGAACAAAATGAAAGGAATGGCTCAGAAGGGTGTATCTAGGGGTATCTTGCACTAAAGATGAGTGCAACAAAAAAGGGTTTCACATGGGGGTCGAAAAGTCGAGGTGACTAATCGATAGACTCACAATGGTAGGCTGTTTGGGTGATAATCCTATAATATTGCCTTCTAAAATTGAAAAGTCCAAATACATCAAGCTAACTCAACATACCTCGTCTATGGTCTCGAAATGATACAAAGGCCAAGTTCTAAAGTTTACAAGCTACCGGCACACTCATAATTTGGTGGATTTGGGGTAAAATATTGGAAACGGATAAGGCTAATCTCACCATATAATATCAAGATTTATATGTGTTCGGCTAAGGACTAATCTAGTTAGGTTAAGAAAAACATGTCAAAATTTTAAAAATGGCATAATTTTTCAAAATAAACTAGAAAAATGAGGGCGAAATAAAATTCAAGAGATAATTCTACTCCCGTCCCCCCACTTGAATTGTACAAAGTCCCTTTTTTACTATGCATTAAATAAAGGTGAAGAGAAAGGTAGAATTAGAGCAAGAACTTCCCTGAAATTTGCTCCATAAAGAAGGAAGGCTCACGAACACGAGACGTGCCTTCATATAAGCATCATGAACAAACTTCAATCCCTGAAATCACAATAACGACAAGCATAATTCTAAAAAGAAAAAATGAAAAATGAAAAACAAACCTAACTCACTTTCGTAGGAATCACGGTTGCATTTAGCGAATGCAACAAGCCTTTTAAACCACTTGGTGTCCCAAGTGGACGAGTGAAGTCTCATGAGGGTTTACAGGAAACACACCCACAAAGTTCATTTAAAAACTAATATAAGGTTGTTGTGTTTTAAAATGAAAAAATTAAAGCAAAGGAAAGTTACGTCGTAACTCTTTTGAGGGAGTTAAGCCGTAACTGGCAAAACCTGGAATGAGCTGCAAAGCGAGTAGTTACGGCGTTACCACTGAGATGGTATTACGCCGTAATTGGTAATGTGTCAAGAATTCTGCAGCTACAAGGTTGGTTAAGGCGTAATCACCAAGATGAGTTACGCCGTAACTCTGTGCAGATCAGTAAACTGCAACAGTAATTACTTCCTAGTTTCCTGCAAAAATAGTTAGAAAACACAAAACCCAATAGAAAATGAAATAAAATAAAAGAAATGGATAATTCGGGTTGTCTCCCAAAAGAGCACTTTTCTTTATTTACGAGTCTTTAAGTTAGACTCAGAGCCGCGGGGCTACCAGTGCTTGTTGGTCATTTCGTTGACATGGCAACCTCCATGCTGGATCCAACTTACCAAATTCTCATCCCTTTTGTAGTCATTTCCCAATTCTAAACAGCCTAAGTAGAAGCTTTTGATTTTCTGGTGGGGGTGATCAATGCCTTTTTCTTTGTCTTGCTCACGGATATTGAGTAAAGGTTGAGCTTGGCTCAACTGCCTCTTGGTCCAATTTCTAAAGTTCTTGATCTTTCTTGGCATTTTGAAAATAGTCTTGTCATTGTTAATCTTCAACCATACTAATATTTCTTTTTCATTTTTATCTAAACCTGACATATCCTGAAAGGGCTTCCCTAAAATTACTCCCGTAAGACCATCCTCCACAAATTCAATTTCGTCGTTAAGAACCATAAAGTCAGAGTTATCTTGCCAATGGGCCATCTCGACGTCACTAGAGAGGTCTTCATCACTCAATCCTAAGTTATCCTCTACCTCAAAATTGACGAAAAGATCAAAATCTCTCCCTGAGTCAACCTCTCCAGGATCCGGGGGCTCGCTAAGAAATTTTTATAAAGATTCACCAAAATTGCCTACTGGGTCAATTGCACATACCTTCTCCGGGGTAGACAAATGTTCATTAGGTCCGAAAGTAGCAATTTCTCCATTAGCTTCAAGAGTCAACTTTCCAGCAAAGACATCCACCTTAGTATGAGCAGTGGCAAGCATAGGTCTTCCTAAAATGACTGGTATTCTGTTGTCTTCCGGAATGTCAAGAATCACAAAATTTACTGGGAAAAGAATTTCTTAATCTTTACCAACACATTTTCAACAATTCCCAATGGCGATTGCATAGATCGATCAGCCATTTCAATTTTCATCTTGGCCGGCTTTAAGTTACCAATTCCCATACGCAAAAACATCGAACGAGGCATTATGCTAATACTTGCTCCAAGGTCAGCTAGGGCATTACGCATATTTAGACTCCCGATATAGCAATGGAGAGTGAAGCATCCTGGATCTTTTTCTTTCTGCGGTAGCTCGTTCCTCAAAACCGCTGAGCATCTTTCGTTGAGGTGAATTGTCTCATCAATACTTAATTCCTGCGCAATATCATGATGATTAGTATTAACAGAATTATTGATAGGAGGGTTTACCGGCAAAGTTTGGTCCAGAAGTGACTATTTCTCCACGCTGATTCATCGCTTAACTTTTTCCGAAAAGGTCAAAGGTTATTCGAGGATATTTCTACAGTGTGGACAACTTCCTCCTCCCTAGCTGCTAAATAATCAGAGATAGCTTCTAAACATGAACTAACACTCTTCTCCAATCTTTTAATTCTATCATCGTGCATCTTGAGAAAAGAGATTGTATTATCCTTGAATGCCCTCATCAATTTTTCAATCCTATCATCTCGTTCTCTTGATTCCCTGATGTGGTCAAGAATTTTTCTTTCAAGATCGCTCCCGATTTTGGTCCCAAACACGCTCTTAACCTTTTCAACCCTGCATGCTTCAGCTTCTCTTTCTAACCTTCATTTTCCGAAAATTTCCCCGTAATTGTATTCTTGCTTTGTTATCATCTTCATTACTTTATGATCGAAATTGTCTCTTGGTCCGTACCCTGTATCCATGTGCCACTTGTAGGAATGTTCAGAAATCCGTTGAATACATTCCAGGGCCTGATCAGGAGTCATGCTAGGAATAGGTCTTGGTGAATCGAGAAGTTCTCGTGTTCGCGCATTAACCCCACGATAGAAGACGTATACGATCTGATGTTTGTTTAGATCATGGGTAGGGCATCGATAGAGAAGCTCATTAAATCTTTCCCATGCTTGGTAAAGCATTTCTTCTCCAACCTGAACGAATTGATAGATTTTCCCAAGAAGCTTGGCCATTTTTAAAGGAGGGCAAAATTGCAGGACGAATTGTTTTCTAAGTTTATCCCACGCTCCTTTACAATTGTGAGGGAGTTTGTTATACCATCTTTTCGCTGTCCCAGAAAGAGTCATAGGAAAAATCCTTGCAGTGACTGAATAGCTCAGAGTACCTCTGTGTGACAACCCGTACTTCCAGGTCATTTCTCGATACAATTCATGCCTTACTATTTCAACATTTATCGTAAACTAGGTTTACGTGTTCCAAATTCGCGTAACCTTAATGGTTTAGCGGCGAATTCCTGATCATATCATCATGAACATTTCATGTGGACTAAGTTTAGTCTACATTTCATTAACATCATTTACATCATATTAGTTCATTCATGACATTGCATTTCACAGTAATCGCGTAAATGTTATATTAAATAAACGTTATCGCGTGAGTAATTATTTAGAATATTTAATCAGTTATTTCTAAAAATGATCCCGATATATTTTTATATTTATGTTTAGTTTATAAAACTATATTTTTAGTTTACCTAGGGTTTTAAATTTATTTTGTATATAAATCGTTGAATTTATATTATTACGACGTTTTTCTCAAAAACTATACGATAATTATTATATCACTCAATTTTTCAAGGAATGTATTTTTACAATTTTTATAACTACAATATACTTTACTTTGATCCCCTAAAACTTATTTTAATCCATACTACTCTAATATCACAACTATGTACAAGTTACTACAATTTCTACTTAACTACACATTTCACTTACACATTTTTTAACAAATACTTACATTATATAAAAAAAAAAAAAAAAAAAAAAGTATTTTTGCAAATCCTTCCCTCCTTGGCCGACCAAGGGGGGGGGGTTGCATTTATTGTAGTTGGTAACTTGGTCTTTGATAGTATAGATCTATACTCAAACTCAAACCACTTCATTCACTTATCTCATTCATTTCATTCTTATTTTCAAAAGTTAGCAAGTGTTTTTCTCTTTGTTTCTTCTCCAAAAATCCGGCCATACAAGGTGTTTTCAAAGGGATCATCAAAATTTTTCTCAAGCTCAAGTAAACACAATCTAGATAACACTCTTATTAAGGTTTTGAAATAAAAACCTAGGGTGTTTAGGTTAAACCTTGGTTCTTTGCACCTCATCATAGTAGCTTGTAAGCATATTTCTATCATTTTACATATTTCATCTTCATTTCATATTTATCTCTTCATTTTTGGAGCAAACATGCAAGACTTGTGTTAGTTATACCATTTTTACATGATTTTTAGAGTTATATATATATAAAGGTCATCCTATAATTATCCCCTTGTTATATTTTGGTCTTGATGATGTTTAGGAACCCAAGACACCCTAAGAAGGTGTATGGTAGGATTAGATTAGCTTTGGAGTTGATTTGAAGGGATTGGAATAGGTTTAGTACGAGAAAAACTATTTTCGACAAGTATATAAAAGTGTTCTGTCCTTATTTTGTTTTTCTGGAAAATCCGACAGTAGGCACGAAATTTTGGCCTTGATATTTAGAAAATATACTTTAAAACGAATCCGTGGCCGCTTGAACGGATTAAAACGGAGTTATAACGAAGAAGTTATGAATTTTTCAAGTTTAACGACGAAATATATATTTTCTGAAAATTTCTGCACGTTACGTAAAATTTGTATGAGTCATAAATGAAGCTTAGGCGCTATAAATTATTTCGACTCCTCCAAAAAGATATAAATTATTTTGAAACAAAGGTGTTGGAGAACTATTTTGGAGAACAAAGTGTTGGAGAACTATTTTTGGAGAACAAAGTTTTGGAGAACTATTTTTGGAGAACAAAAGTTTTGGAGAACTATTTTGGAGAACAAAGTTTTGGAGAACTATTTTTGGAGAACAAAAGTTTTTGGAGAACTAAATTGTTGGAGCACTAAAGAACTTGGAAAACTAAAGATTTTAGAGAACTAAAGTTTGGAGGACTAAAACCATTTGGAGAACAAAAATGTTAGAGAACTAAAAGGGAGTACATTTCTTATAAAAGTTATAATTTCACAATAAATCATTAATAAACCATTGTAGGATGACATTTTGACGTAAATACTTGTAAAGTAAGTTTTGAAGGGTCAAGACGTCAAAAGAGTATTTTTCGACGATAAATATTATTTTCAAAACTCACAAATGGTATAAATAACATACGAAATGCATGCACATCATAACATCATAACTCATTACATATCATATCATTCGTAATAGGTCCAGATTAAAGTTTCACGCTATACCTCAGTGTACTCACTCTTGTCATCATACCAGTTTATCAAGTGAGTTTTCATAGCCCCGTCGTACATGTTTAATTATTTTCAAACCTACGGGGGAGAATACATTGCACAACATTTTTATTACGATACCAAGTATGTTAAATTCATTTACATTGCTTAAGTTACCACATGCCAATTGAAAGTCCCCATTTCCTGAACATGAACCGTTAATCATAGAAGCGAGGGTGAGTGGATAGATCTATCGAGGGTGACGCCTCCATCCGGGTTGGTGAATCCCAACTAGTAATACAGATGCATTTCATTTAATAACATTATTGAGTTGTCTGGCAAACACTCTGTTGGGGCATACATTATGAACAGTCTAGTTTCGGTGTCATGGACTTATTGCAATTGTAACATTTTTCTGTGACTTGATTGTCATACCTGGTCTATACTTGCGTAGTCGTATAAAACATTTACTTAAACCTATGATTTCTCACCAACATTATTGTTGACCCGTTTTAGCAATGTATTTTCAGGTAACTAAGGTATTATCATCATGGCATGGTTAAGGAACCTTTTGAGTCGCGGCGTCGACTTATATCATTGTACATTATGGCACTTTCTTTCAAAAACATCGTTTGGACTTGTAATATATTTTTATTTCCGCAAACTTTGTAAACTTTTGGGACCTATGTTGTAACTCTGAACGCTTTTGTTAAATATCAAACGATGTGTTTTTTTTTAAAACGACACTTTAGGTCGTTCAATATAACTGTGATTGTGGTGCTATGACAGTCAATCCCCCAGGAATTCCATTCCGCTGCAAAACAGGTAAATTGGGGGTGTGACAGATTGGTACCAGAGCTACAGTTATAGAGAACTAGGTTGCATCATTGACCCTAGACTATAGCTACATTATCATAGCATCTCATCATTTCATCATAAGTGTATATTCACTTTTCATGCGGATTCATTTACACTTTATCCGAGTTATTTACTTTCATTTCACATCGGTTGTCACAGAGATGTCTTCAGATTCACATCCCATCACTATAACATCGGACACTAACACGGAAGATGTCCCAGTTGACCCTAACATGGATGATGCCTTATCGCACTCCACTGAGATCTTATCTTCGATTGGCTCTACCCCAGCCTTTCCACTCATTATGACTGACACGGAGACTGAACCCTTTGAGGAGGGCGAAGTCGCACCTACTCCACATGTTAGCCCTGCTCACGACCCGATACACCCACCAGCATCACCACTACTAGTACCATCATCATCATCATCCTCATCGTATTTTCTTAGGGATCCTTTGCCTACATCAGACTTGCCGCCCAAAAAGCGTGCTCGTTTTGACATCCCTACACCACCATCTACAGAACCCGAGCCACCTGTTAGGTTCGAGTTAGGCGAGAGCTCTAAGGCTGCAGCTGCTCGACAGCCTTCTACCGAGGCGTTAGGAGCCCCGTATAGATAGTCAGCAGATTCAGATAGATAGGTTGTCGCGGCAGTTGGAGGAACTGTCGTTAGATAGGGTTGAGACCATTGCGAAGGAGGTCGAGGGCCTGGTGATAGGCAGGGTTTCTATTGATTTGGCACATCAGAGTATACAGAATAGGCAGATAGAGGACAGGGAGCGCATTACTGAGCTGAGGCAGGAGTTATCACTAGCTCATGAGAGTATTGTCACCTTACAGGGTCAGATTGGAGAGTTGAGGAGTTTGGTTGCTAGCTTGACTACTCAGGTTCGCGATCTTCAGGATCGAGCCGGCGGAGCACCATGAGGTGCCTTATGTAGACTTTTGTCATGTATAGTTTTGACCATTATTATCCTAGTCACGAGGTGTGTGACGTAGTTTAAAGAACTTGTTGTCTTTTGGTTGTTGTACAAACAAATGTATCAAGTATTGACTCTACTATGTAGGAATGGTTTTTATTATCTATGATATCGGTCCATGTAGGCCGAAATTTTCATGTATATTATCCACGTGTGTTGTGATTATATTGTGATATTTCGTTATTGTTCCGTTGTGATTCCATTTACTTTATGCATGTTGTGGTTGTGGATATAATTGTGTGATGGTTGTTTCTACTTACGAGTTTTCATGATTGTTTCATCTTGTGATTTTGAAGAGTTATGGCGCCGAAGAAAGCTACACCGGAAATGACCCAAGCGGCTATTCAAAAGTTGGTGAATGATAGCATAGCCGATGCTCTAAGGATCGAAAGGGAAACAGTGGCTGCTGCTGCTGCTGAGGCCGCGACTGCTCCTGAAGCCGCTAGGCTTGCTGCTGCTACTGGAAATGCAGGAGGATCCGGAGTTAAGAACTGTTCGTATAAGTATTTCAAAAGTGGAGATCCCACCAAGTTTAGAGGGACTGAAGGAGCCACTGCCATGGTGCGATGGTTCGAGAAATTGGAGTCCGTGTTTTTGCTGTGTAATTGCCCGGATGATAGTAAGGTCAAGTTTGCTACGAGTACATTACTTGATGGAGCATTGTCGTGGTGGAACTCATATGCTCAACCGATTGGAATGGAGAATGCTTTCAAGCTTACTTGGGAGCAATTTAAGGGTTTGGTAACTAAGAAGTTTTGTCCTCGTACGGAAGTGAAAAAGTTGGAGACATAATTCTATGAACTAGTAACCATTGGGTATGATATTGACACTTACATTCGGAGATTCCAAGAATTGGCCGCGTTATGCCCGTCCATGGTTTCGGATAACGAGAAGTTACTAGAGGCTTTCATCGGGGGACTTCCCGAGGTGATTCAAGGAGATGTGACTTCGTTTGATCCACAAACAATCGAGGAATCTATTAGAGTGACTCAGAAGCTTATGGCACAGGTGGTGAAGAGAGGTAAGTACACCAACACCAACCGAAACAACAACCCCAACAACCGCTTCAACTACAACAATAACGGAACCAACTACAACAACAACAATAGCAACAACAACAAACGGAAGTGGGACAACACTAGAGGTAGAAATGCTACCCAACAACCACCCAAGAGGCAAGAGGTTGTAAAGGCTTATGCTGCGGGTCCGAAAGAAGGAAAAGGGTATTCGGGGGTTTTGCCGAAATGTGATAGGTGTTCGAGTCATCACAAACCGGGTCGATGTCCTGATCCATGTGAGAATTGCAAGAAAGTTGGTCACCGAACTAGGGATTGCAAGTCGCAACAAGTTACATGTTTTGGTTGCGGAGAACGGGGGCACTACAAGTCTGAATGTAATAAGGGAAGGAACCAAGGAAATCAGAATCAAGGAGGAATGGCACCGGGAAGGGCCTACGTCATTGGAGGTGGCGAAGCTAGGGAGGACCCGAATGTGATCACGGGTACGTTCCTTCTCAATAATCGTTACGCATCAGTTTTATTTGATTCGGGTGCCGATAAAAGTTTTGTGTCCACTGCATTTGCACCTTTGCTCAACATTAAACCAACCACCTTAGACATATCATACATCGTTGAATTAGCTAATGGTAACTTAGTTAGCACCAACACCATTGTCCGTGGTTGCACATTCAATTTTCTGAATCATCCCTTCAACATAGACCTCATGCCCGTAGAACTTGGTAGTTTCGACGTCGTCATCGGCATGGATTGGTTATCCAAGCATCGTGCAAAAATCAATTGTGATGAAAAAGTTGTTCATCTTCCTTATAACGGCGAAACTTTGATTATTCGTGGGGAACGAAGTGGAACTAGACTCAGTATCATATCGTGCATCAAAACGGAGAAGTACATAAAGAAAGGTTGTTATGCTTTCTTAGCCCATATAACCGAGAAGAAGTCGGAGGAGAAGCGACTTGAAGATGTACCAATTGTCCGAGAATTTTCTGAAGTCTTTCCCGAAGACTTACCAGGACTTCCACCGGCACGACAAGTAGAATTTCATATTGACTTAGTACCCGGAGCTGCACCAATTGCGCGAGCACCTTACCGTTTAGCACCATCCGAAATGCAAGAGTTGTCTAATCAATTGCAAGAGCTTCTAGACAAAGGATTCATTAGGCCGAGTTCCTCGCCTTGGGGAGCACCGGTCTTGTTTGTGAAGAAGAAAGATGGATCCTTCAGAATGTGTATAGATTATAGAGAGTTGAACAAGTTAACGGTGAAGAATCGTTACCCACTCCCCAGAATCGACGACTTATTCGATCAGTTGCAAGGCTCAAGTATCTACTCCAAGATTGATCTTCGGTCGGGTTACCATCAACTTAGAGTTCGGGAGGAGGATATTCCGAAAACAGCGTTTAGAACACGTTACGGTCACTACGAGTTTCAAGTGATGCCGTTCGGATTGACTAATGCACCTGCGGTATTCATGGATCTCATGAATAGAGTATGTAAACCATATTTGGACAAGTTTGTGATAGTGTTCATCGACGACATATTGATTTACTCAAAGAGCAAAGAAGAGCACGAAGAGCATTTAAGGACGATTTTAAGACTACTCAAGAATGAGAAGTTGTATGCCAAATTTTCGAAGTGTGATTTTTGGAACCACAAAGTGCAATTTCTAGGTCACGTCATTGATAGTCAAGGACTACAAGTTGATCCCGCAAAGATTGAAGCTGTGAAAGATTGGGCTACTCCAACAAATCCTACAGAAATTCGACAATTTCTAGGACTAGCCGGGTATTACCGAAGGTTCATCGAAGGTTTTTCAAAGATAGCTAGACCTTTGACCAAGTTGACACAGAAAAACAAGAAGTACGAGTGGGGAAAGAAACAAGAGACGGCTTTTCAGTTGTTGAAGCAAAAGCTTTGCAGTGCGCCAATTTTGGCACTACCCGAAGGAATTGAGAACTTCGTTGTATATTGTGATGCTTCGCATAAAGGAGTTGGGGCTGTTTTAATGCAAAACGAGAAGGTGATAGCGTATGCTTCTCGACAACTTAAGACTCATGAGAAGAATTACACCACTCATGATCTCGAGTTAGGAGCTGTAGTTTTTGCACTCAAGATTTGGAGACACTACCTCTACGGTACAAAGTGCACAGTGTTTACGGACCACAAGAGTTTGCAATATATTCTTGATCAGAAGGAACTTAATATGAGGCAACGTCGTTGGTTGGAGTTACTCAGCGACTATGATTGTGAAATCAAATATCACCCGGGAAAAGCCAATGTTGTGGCTGATGCTCTTAGCCGGAAAGAGAGGCCCAAACCTTTAAGAGTTCGATCATTAGGAATGACGATTAATTCGCCTTTACCATCGAAAATCCACGAAGCACAGATCGAGGCACTTAAGGAGGAAAACCGACCAAGTGAAAAGCTTTATGGTATGCCCGAAAACGCAAACGGTTTTATAAGGAGAGCAGATGGAGTATTATGTTTCAAGGATACAATGTGGGTTCCATTGTATGGCGGAATACGAGAATTGATTATGCATGAGTCGCATAAGTCAAAGTATTCTATTCACCCAGGATCGGATAAGATGTATCAAGATCTTAAGAAACTTTATTGGTGGCCGAACATGAAAGCAGAGATTGCCACGTACGTTAGCAAATGCGTTACCTGCTCTAAGGTAAAAGTTGAATACCAGAAGCCTTCAGGATTACTCCAACAACCAGAAATTCCTCAATGGAAATGGGAACGCATTACAATGGACTTTGTTACGAAAATTCCTAAGACATCGGGAGGTTACGACGCTATTTGGGTAATTGTTGATCGCCTTACCAAATCAGCCCATTTCATACCAATTAGAGAGACTTATTCCATGGAACAACTCACTAGACTTTATGTCAAGGAAATAGTCTCGAGGCACGGTGCACCAATTTCTATCATTTCCGACAGAGATAGTCGATTCACTTCAAACTTCTGGAAATCATTGCAAGATTCATTTGGAACCAGATTAGAGATGAGCACAGCATATCACCCACAAACCGACGGTCAAAGTGAAAGGACAATTCAAACCTTAGAAGATATGCTGAGGGCATGTGTGATTGATTTTGGAAATGGTTGGGCTAACCATTTGCCATTGATAGAATTCTCGTACAACAATAGTTATCACACCAGTATAAAGATGGCACCATTCGAGGCACTCTATGGTCGCAAGTGCCGATCACCTGTTTGTTGGGCCGAGGTAGGAGACGCACAACTCACTGGTCCAGAAATGGTACGGGAAACAACAGAAAAGATAGTTCAAATTCGAGATAGACTCAGAACTGCCAGAAGCCGACAGAAAAGTTACGCGGATGTTAGACGCAAAGCATTAGAATTTCAAGTGGGTGACAAAGTTATGTTGAAAGTATCGCCTTGGAAAGGCGTGGTACGATTTGGAAAACGTGGAAAGTTGAACCCGAGGTACATTGGACCATTCAAGATTTTGAGCAGAGTCGGTCCGGTAGCTTATCGACTTGATCTTCCATCAGAACTTAGTCATGTACACAACACGTTTCACGTTTCAAACCTGAAGAAATGTCTATCGGACGAATCACTCGTTATTCCATTGGAAGAAATTCAACTCGACGATAAACTCAATTTTGTGGAGGAACCTGTAGAAATCATGGACCGCGAGGTCAAGCAGTTGAAACAGAGTCGTATTCCTATCGTGAAGGTTCGCTGGAATTCACGAAGAGGTCCTGAATTTACTTGGGAACGGGAAGACCAGATGCGCCACAAGTATCCTCATCTTTTCACCGACACTGTTAGACCAAACAACGATTGAATTCAGGGACTGAATTCCTTTTTTGATGGGCGAATGTGACAACCCGTACTTCCAGGTCATTTCTCGATACAATTCATGCCTTACTATTTCAACATTTATCGTAAACTAGGTTTACGTGTTCCAAATTCGCGTAACCTTAATGGTTTAGCGGCGAATTCCTGATCATATCATCACGAACATTTCATATGGACTAAGTTTAGTCTACATTTCATTAACATCATTTACATCATATTAGTTCATTCATGACATTGCATTTCACAGTAATCGCGTAAATGTTATATTAAATAAACGTTATCGCGTGAGTAATTATTTAGAATATTTAATCAGTTATTTCTAAAAATGATCCCGATATATTTTTATATTTATGTTTAGTTTATAAAACTATATTTTTAGTTTACCTAGGGTTTTAAATTTATTTTGTATATAAATCGTTGAATTTATATTATTACGACGTTTTTCTCAAAAACTATACGATAATTATTATATCACTCAATTTTTCAAGGAATGTATTTTTACAATTTTTATAACTACAATATACTTTACTTTGATCCCCTAAAACTTATTTTAATCCATACTACTCTAATATCACAACTATGTACAAGTTACTACAATTTCTACTTAACTACACATTTCACTTACACATTTTTTAACAAATACTTACATTATATAAAAAAAAAAAAAAAAAAAAAGTATTTTTGCAAATCCTTCCCCCCTTGGCCGACCAAGGGGGGGGGGGGTTGCATTTATTGTAGTTGGTAACTTGGTCTTTGATAGTATAGATCTATACTCAAACTCAAACCACTTCATTCACTTATCTCATTCATTTCATTCTTATTTTCAAAAGTTAGCAAGTGTTTTTCTCTTTGTTTCTTCTCCAAAAATCCGGCCATACAAGGTGTTTTCAAAGGGATCATCAAAAATTTTCTCAAGCTCAAGTAAACACAATCTAGATAACACTCTTATTAAGGTTTTGAAATAAAAACCTAGGGTGTTTAGGTTAAACCTTGGTTCTTTGCACCTCATCATAGTAGCTTGTAAGTATATTTCTATCATTTTACATATTTCATCTTCATTTCATATTTATCTCTTCATTTTTGGAGCAAACATGCAAGACTTGTGTTAGTTATACCATTTTTACATGATTTTTAGAGTTATATATATATAAAGGTCATCCTATAATTATCCCCTTGTTATATTTTGGTCTTGATGATGTTTAGGAACCCAAGACACCCTAAGAAGGTGTATGGTAGGATTAGATTAGCTTTGGAGTTGATTTGAAGGGATTGGAATAGGTTTTGTACGAGAAAAACTATTTTCGACAAGTATGTAAAAGTGTTCTGTCCTTATTTTGTTTTTCTGGAAAATCCGACAGTAGGCACGAAATTTTGGCCTTGATATTTAGAAAATATACTTTAAAACGAATCCGTGGCCGCTTGAACGGATTAAAACGGAGTTATAACGAAGAAGTTATGAATTTTTCAAGTTTAACGACGAAATATATATTTTCTGAAAATTTCTGCACGTTACGTAAAATTTGTATGAGTCATAAATGAAGCTTAGGCGCTATAAATTATTTCGACTCCTCCAAAAAGATATAAATTATTTTGAAACAAAGGTGTTGGAGAACTATTTTGGAGAACAAAGTGTTGGAGAACTATTTTTGGAGAACAAAGTTTTGGAGAACTATTTTTGGAGAACTATTTTGGAGAACAAAGTTTTGGAGAACTATTTTTGGAGAACAAAAGTTTTTGGAGAACTAAATTGTTGGAGCACTAAAGAACTTGGAAAACTAAAGATTTTAGAGAACTAAAGTTTGGAGGACTAAAACCATTTGGAGAACAAAAATGTTAGAGAACTAAAAGGGAGTACATTTCTTATAAAAGTTATAATTTCACAATAAATCATTAATAAACCATTGTAGGATGACATTTTGACGTAAATACTTGTAAAGTAAGTTTTGAAGGGTCAAGACGTCAAAAGAGTATTTTTCGACGATAAATATTATTTTCAAAACTCACAAATGGTATAAATAACATACGAAATGCATGCACATCATAACATCATAACTCATTACATATCATATCATTCGTAATAGGTCCAGATTAAAGTTTCACGCTATACCTCAGTGTACTCACTCTTGTCATCATACCAGTTTATCAAGTGAGTTTTCATAGCCCCGTCGTACATGTTTAATTATTTTCAAACCTACGGGGGAGAATACATTGCACAACATTTTTATTACGATACCAAGTATGTTAAATTCATTTACATTGCTTAAGTTACCACATGCCAATTGAAAGTCCCCATTTCCTGAACATGAACCGTTAATCATAGAAGCGAGGGTGAGTGGATAGATCTATCGAGGGTGACGCCTCCATCCGGGTTGGTGAATCCCAACTAGTAATATGGATGCATTTCATTTAATAACATTATTGAGTTGTCTGGCAAACACTCTGTTGGGGCATACATTATGAACAGTCTAGTTTCGGTGTCATGGACTTATTGCAATTGTAACATTTTTCTGTGACTTGATTGTCATACCTGGTCTATACTTGCGTAGTCGTATAAAACATTTACTTAAACCTATGATTTCTCACCAACATTATTGTTGACCCGTTTTAGCAATTTATTTTCAGGTAACTAAGGTATTATCATCATGGCATGGTTAAGGAACCTTTTGAGTCGCGGCGTCGACTTATATCATTGTACATTATGGCACTTTCTTTCAAAAACATCGTTTGGACTTGTAATATATTTTTATTTCCGCAAACTTTGTAAACTTTTGGGACCTATGTTGTAACTCTGAACGCTTTTGTTAAATATCAAACGATGTGTTTTTTTTAAAAATGACACTTTAGGTCGTTCAATATAACTGTGATTGTGGTGCTATGACAGTCAATCCCCCAGGAATTCCATTCCGCTGCAAAACAGGTAAATTGGGGGTGTGACACTCTGACGTTGAAAAGAGAGGACAAGTGGAGAACATCTTCTACGTGATTCTGAGCGTCCTCATCTTTGTTTCCAGAAAACTCAAGTTCATGTAACTCTCGAATAATATGATCTGGAATAGAGTATTTTTCAGTGTGAGAATCTTGAGTGAAGCTTCGTTGGCAGTTCTCATTCGGTCGCTCTAAATACTGCTCCATAGTTAGGACATTGATATTAGTTTCATTGATGACCTCCGGTTCTACGTCCGACTGGTCTGATTCGAAAAATGAGAAGATGTTGTGAATAGGAACCGGAGAATTGACTTTCCTTTTTCGAAATTGCTTTTCCTGGTCATCGAATGGGGTGGCCAGAAAAGGCCTCGAGTTGCGAGTCTTGTTTCCTGACATTATCAGAAAGAAAATTAAAAACAGACTTAATATGAAATCCTAAAATAGCTCCCCGGCAGCGGCGCCAAAAACTTGATGCAGGTTTTACTGACCAGGTCTTAATATTTATAGTGTCTCGCTATACCTATGGTCTACCCTAGTGCACTAACGGGCAGTGTACCCGGTCGTGTGTAGTGTAGTAATCGGTAAAGCCGAGGTCGTCCCAAGAGCTATGTGTGTTGGATTATTACTAAGTCTAGTGTCACAGATTTAATAAAGGTTTCGATAGGGATTTAATCAATTAAACTACTAATGCAGAATAAAATAAAGCAGATAAATGGATAAAGGGGAATCAATAGAGAGAAGTGGTGCTAACCTAGGTAATCATCCTAGCTAATTATGTATGCGTCTACTTACTTCCAATTACTTCAGGTGGGGTCAAATTCGAGAGGACAACATTTGGTCAATTCGCCCTAACCTATCAGCAAAGATGCCACCACAGGAGAAATCAGGCGCACCTTCATAAGTCCTGTTGTTCCTGGTCCCCTAAGCCAAGCCATTAAGTACCGCTACATGCTAAATTCATAATAGTGAGTGCCCGGCCGTTAGGAACTTAGACACTACACCCCCCAATTCTTAAGTTCATCCAAACGATAGGTGATCAGTTGGTCAAATCGCACAAGTAGAAAGGGTCGTCAGTTGGTCATATCTTACCCTTCCCATCTCAGTCCACTCACCTAGGGTCAGTTGGTCATATCTCCTAGGAAATTGGCCTCTACCGCCATTCAAAACTACCGAACTAAGGGTGGCTACCAATGAACTATGCATGCATACACTTAGAAATAATTATACGGAAGTAAAGGTAAACGCACACAAAACAATTAAGGAATCATAACTAGGCTAGCACCAAGAGGTGCTTAGCCGCTCATATTAATCATGCAAATCAATTCAATATTCAAAGGTACGAAATACATAAATTGAAAGTAAAAGAAATATAAAACGCTAATGCTTATCGTAATGGAGTGACTTCTTCCTTGGAAACAGCTCCGTATGCTCCTCTAGACCTGCCTTGAGCTTTTTACCACGTTCTCAGAGTGTTGTGTGTAAAATGGGATGATTAGAAATGCTAAAATTCGTGGGGTATTTATAGGCCAGATCTGGGTTACGGCGTAACCAATATAGGAGTTACGCCGTAACCTTCTATTTCTTCGTAAAATGCACTAGATCTTCTGGTTACGGCGTAACCTTATTAGTGGTTATGCCGTAGTCTTCAATAAACTCGGTTACGTCGTAAGTGATGCAGTAGTTACGACGTAAGTATCAGCGGCGTGGAATCTCATTTGACCTAATGTGGTTACATCATAACCTTTGGGAAGAGTTACGCCGTAACCTTCTGATAAGTTGGCATAATGAGTCACGCAATAGTTACGGCGTAATATGAGAGGTGAGTTACGTCGTAACTTCTTCAAAACAGCATACTGTGATAAATCTTTAGATATGTTTCCAGTTCCGCGTCTCTTTAGCTCCAATGCTCATAATTTACCTGAAAGTGGAAAACAATGGAAAACAAGCGTAGATCCATATAAATGATATAAATAACGAGCATTAATGGGGGAAATTGACACTTAATATTCAGTACTATTTGATGTTATGAGAAGGACTCGTTATTTAGCTTTGTACAAGAAAAAGTGTAAGTGATGTTAGGATGGTTCTACCTCAAATTAGAACCCGGTATTTAGCTTAGTACTAGAAATAATTTAAGCGACATTTATAAGGTTTTCTCTGGCGAGAATGGAGCTTGTTGATTTTGTGGAGTAACTCTCGAGTTGGGTACTCGAGGAGTGGAGTAGGGCGAAGAGGAACTTCGTGACCGAACCACTGTGTTGGAATCACTCCTAAACTGTATTTCAAGTATTTATATTTCATATGTAATAGGTAGCTTATTATGGCCTTTATGTTTGTTTAAGGTCTAGCTTATGTAGAAGGCCCATAAGCTTAGGCCCAAGTCCATATAAGAAAGGATGGGAACTAGGAGTGTTGCCCTAGCTTCCCTCCTATAAATACTCTTGTAAACCCTCATTTGAGGGTTGGTTGTTCAAGTTATTCTCTCTTTCACTCTATATGCTTTAACCGTATTATTATTAGTATGTGTGTGTGCTTATAACTTGTTCATCCGCCTTCATCTCTTCTCTTGTAACTTGTGTTTGTAAAACTAGTGACCTAACAGTGGTATCAATCGCCTACTAGTTGGGTGAATCGTGTTTGTTTTTAAAGTGGGTTTCGGTCCTACGCCTAAAACGCACCTTGATACTTTGGTTCGCTTAAAAACATCTTTTTTACACTTTTGAATGCAAGATTCTTGTCCTTTCAATGTCTTAAGGTGTTAAAATACGTGTTTTTGGCAAAAAGTTTCAAACTTTATGCGTGGATAGTTGTTTTTGAACGTGGGTATCATCCTATGCATAACTGTTTTTAAGAGTTTTGGTTCATCAAGTTTTACACTTTTGTGTCTTTTGGTGTTATTGAAGCTATTTTATCACACAAAAACTGGTTTAGAAACACTTTTGGACAGAATCAAAATTTTGAGCATTCCTACGCGTAGTAAAACCCTAAAACTACGCGTAAGTGCTTCCGTGGTTTGATCTTCATTTTCCTGGTTTATTCCGTGTTTTCTTACTTGGATAAGTCTGAAAATATGTCGACTTTGGATATCCTTTGCACTGTGATAGTGTAAAAGATCATTTGGGCAAAAACCCTAAAATTACGCATAAGCATAAGCTTACGCGTAGATATCCTACGCATAAGATTCACTTTACGCGTAAACCTAGTTCTACGCATAAGGAAATCCTACGCCTAACTTGTGTCTACGCATAACTTTAGAGTGTTTTCCCTGCTTACGCGTAAGCTAAATCCTACGCGTAACTCCTAATTGTTACGCGTAACTTTGGTGTTTTTACGCATAAGTGCTACTTGGTTCTTGTCTTTTCTACGCCTAAGGACACTTCATCAACAAAGGTTCATTCGACTACAAAGATCCATTTTTACTACACAAGTTTATCGACATGTCTCAACCACCATACTCTAACTATTTCCCTCACACTTATAATCATCAACAACAGCAACAATTAACTCCACAACATCAACAATGGAATCAACAACAAGCTATTTATCAACAACAATTTAATCAACAACATAATCCACAAATTGGTACAATTCCACCACCACAAATGGTTCAAACACCACCAAGCCTTCAAGTTCAACCCTACACAAATGATTTCAATCAACATCCATCAAGGAACACTATGAAGGAACCCACTTGGTTTGCAAAGATGTGTGAAGCTTTAAGCAGCCAACAATCAATTCATGAAGCTGGATCACTTGATAGACCTCCAATGCTCACTCCAGGAAACTACGATCAATGGGTGATAAGGTTCTTTAGGTTTTGTGATCTGAAGAAGCCACATGGAAAGTTCTTAAAGAAGGTTATCTTGGAAGGTCCATTTGAGATGCCTACTGTCATTGTACCCGGAGATCCAACTGCTGTTCCACCAAGAGATGAACAAACCAACATTGCTACTGTTGCAGATCTAAATGCTACAGAACTTCTACACTATGAAGCTGATGAACTTGCAATGGAATACATCCTCTTAGGATTACCAAACCCAATTCTTCGTAGTGTTGATGCTCAAAAGACTGCACAAAAAATGTGGGATCATATTCGTCTTCTTATGGAAGGATCTGTACTCAATCAGGAGGATTTGGAATCCAAAATTTACTTGGCTTATGAACACTTCATGATTGAACCTGGAGAGACACTAGAGTCCTATCATCATCGATTTTCAGACATCATCAATTATTTGGATAAACACAACATCATCATGCCAAGAATTGCAGTGAATACTAAGTTCCTGAGTAGTCTTGGTCCAGAATGGGAGAAGTATGTCATTTTTCTACGTCAAGTGAAGAATATGCATCATTCTACTTATGGATTGTTGTACGATTACTTGAAGCCTCATGAAAAGGAAGTTTATCGGGAAAGGATTCTCCGTGCTCAAATTGCTAAACAGTCACATCCGGAAAATCAACAACTTGCCTTGTATGCTCAACAGAATTATCCCTCTCAACCAGCAACTCAACCAACTGCTTCAAACACACCTTCACAGCAACAACCTCAACATAATCAATTGGTTCCATACAACAACAATGCTCAAGCATATGTCAGTGAAGCGGCTGAGGAAATCGATCCGTTCGAAGCATTGCAACAAGGATTTGTGATGATTGCTAATGCTTTTGGCCGTTACATCAACAAATCCAACAATCGTATTCATTCCTCATCTAATACACGGACTCAAGCTGTTGTGAACAATGGACGTGTTGAAGTTTAGTATCTTGATTATGGTCGTCAGATGGGTGGTGGTCAAGGGTTTAATGCTGTGGGTAGGAATAACAACAGAGCTCAAGTGGTGGAACAGGGAAATGCTCAGAATCGGTTAAATGGTATTAGATGCTACAACTGCAATGAGAAGGGACACCTGGCTAATGCATGCCCAAAGCCGAGGACTAGGGGCAGTGCTTATTTCAAAGAGGCTTTACTTTTGGCTCTTAAGGATGAAGCTGGTGGATCTCTCACAGACAAAGAACAGAGCTTTATGGCAGATGCAGACTCAGATGATGATATGGAGGACTTGCAGGCCAATGCAGCTGTTATGTTGATGGCTAATATGCAAGAGTTACACATGAGTGAAACAGGCCCGGTGTATGACACTGATGGCTTGTCTCAGGTACCCGAACAAACCATCATCATATCTGAACTAATATCTCCATCAATATCTGAATCCGGCACGGCTCAGAATGTTCAAAATGAGTCATCTACATCTCATTCTGACGATTTTCAAATAGACCCCGTAGTTACATTTGACGATCAAGATGACTTTATGGTTTCCCTTGATAATCAAATTGACTCCGTGGTTATACTTGAGGATCTAAATAATGATCATGTTGTGACTCACGTTGAACACGCTGAACCTTTGCCTCATCCAGATCTTGTTATGTTACTTAAAGACCAACAATCCCAAATTGCTGAATGTGTTGCATTAAATCAGATCTTAAAAAGTAAAAATGCACTGCTAACCAAGGATTTTGAATGCTTACAAATGCAACTCAACTTTTTCAAAACTCAAGAAAACCGTGAAAAAGGTTTTGAAGCCGCTTTTGCAAAATCTCATCAAAACGAAAAATATTTAGAGAGACAGATGCGTGATCTAGCCGCTTCGAAAAATGCTTTGTTGTCTGAAATAGAACAACTAAAACACGAACATAAAAAGCAAATTAACGCTCTCACCTTGGAAAATCAAAAAGCTAAGGCTGAGTTGTTAAATTGTCAAAAACAGTTCTCCGCATACAAAAAGCATTCAACGAATCGGGTAGATGACCTTCTTGAAGAAATTATCGGCTTACAAAACTAACTTAAAGAGTTTAAAACTGTTGTTTACAAACATGGTGAATCAGTAACAGCTATTGAAAAGTTTACCTTAAAACCCAATCCAAAAGGATATGGAAAAAATCTAGCTGATTACAAACCAAAGCTTTCACTAAAAACATTCAAACCAACTCCTGAAATTTCCAGTGCAGAATACAAAATTGATAATACTGTTATGAGTGTTGTTGAATATCATCGTCAAGAGCAATTAGATGCAGAAGACGAGAGTCGATCAAAATTAAAAAATGTTGTTTACAACAAACCTTTTAATTATAAAAACGCGGTCACTTTCGTCACACCAACGGATTCTTCTAACACACCAAGGGTCATCATCAAAACACCTGAGTCTTCTAATGTTAATCCCAAAACAGATTATGCACAAACTTATGGTCCTTTACCTTCAATTAGTGAAGTAAACTCAAAACCTGAAAATCGAAATATTCTTAGATATTTTGACATTTTCATGGCTGACCTCAAAATTTTACAACATGAGATAGAATATCGTTCTGAAATCAAAATTGAACACTTTCAATCGCCTCTGGCGCGAGAACAAAGAGACATTTTTCAGAAAAATCTTTTACCTAATGTTAAAAACTTGAAAAGTTGTGCATTAGCCTGGGAACGGGATTTTCATAAGGAACTTGGAACTATGAAGGTCGTTTTCGAGAAAACAGAAACATCTATTTCCAATACTAAACGTAAAAAGAAACTTTTGAGAAAATATGTTGATCGAATCTTGGAAGACCTCATCTGTGCTGATGTCCATAATGCTGTGTTGTTTCATTCTTTGCCATATGCATCTAATTATATCTCTGCTGATATTGTTGAAAATGTTGTAACTGTTGAGAACACCGATAATGTGCTTCAGATTGAGTCTTTAAAAGCTGAAAATAAACGATTACTCAACGAAATTTACAATGCAACACGTCGTCTTCATTGGTGTGAAAAAGATATTCACAATCATCAACTTAGTTTTCAAAAGAAAATCGCTCAGTTGAGTGCAAAATCTTCTGATCCTAAAATTGAGCAACTGGATGATCAAAACGTGTCTTTGAAAAGTCAAATTTCTAAATATGAACAAGAACTTGTAAAAGTTAAACAGGAATATGGTGTCATATTTGATTTACTCAATAAGACTCGTCATGAAGCATCTAACGAACTTAATCACTATCTTGCTCACACTAGAGAAGTCATGAATTTTGCTGGTAATATTCGTTCTGAAAATCAAGATTTGATTCACACTATCTCTAAGTTGAGGGAAATGTTAGGAAAGTATGAACTACTTCCGCCTACCGTGATTAAGAGAATAGCACCAGTCACACTCAGTAATCGTGAACCTAGAATCCCTACTGCCAAATCACAAGTTGCTAACGTGTTTCCCTCTACTGAAACAGGAATAGTTGCGTCTTTTCCAAACGTCCGCACTTCACAGCCTAGGAGCACTCAATCGAAGAATAGGAAGTTGCGCCCTAAGAAAAGATCAATAAGGAATGCTAAAGTAGAAGAACACCCTAGGACTCTGAATAAGACTCATGTTGCTTCCACTATAGATGTTGCGTCTGGCAAATGTAATAGAAATAGTGATGTAACGAATGCTAAACCGTTAAGTACTTTTGATATTCAGTCTGATGCACCTTGTGTTATTTGTCGTAAAAGTATGAATTCTGATTGTCATGGCAAATGTGTTGCTAAAGCTATAATCTCTCGTTTACGGAATCCTAAGAATCGGAATACCTCTAGGCCCACTAATCATTCTAAGTCTGTGCTTGGTAGACCGCCTTCTGTAGATTCTAAGGCAAACATTGCTGTCACTTTAGCTCCCGTTTCACCTCCTAAGAATGTAGTACCACCTAGTGCATTCACTAAGACTAAAGCAAAGAGTAGTTATAGATGGCAGAAATGGATATATAACACACTAGGATTTAAATGGATGCCTAAAATTATTAATGTGTGTATGTCTAATATACTTGCTTCGGAACCCTCTAACATTTCGGGTTCCACATCTACTTCTATTCCATCTGTGTCGTCTGTGTGTAATGCAGGTGATACAGATCATTCTCTGGATTGTTGATAGCGGATGTTCCCGACACATGACAGTCAACCTTAAACTGTTATCAAACTTTATTGCAAAGTTCATTGGCACTGTCAGGTTCGGGAATGATCACTTCGCAGCTATCATGGGCTACGGAGATTATGTCAATGGGAACATCGAAATCAGCAGGGTTTACTATATGGAAGGCCTCGGTCACAATCTGTTTTCAGTAGGTCAATTTTGTGATGGAGTTTTGGAGGTTGCTTTCAGGGAGAAAACTTGTTTCATTCGTGATCTACAAGGAAATGACCTTATGTCTGGCTCGCGTAATTCTAGTCTCTACACTATCTCTATGCAAGACATGGTTGCTTCCTCTCCCATCTGCTTACTTTCAAAGGCAACATCTACAAAATCCTGGCTATGGCACCGTCGTCTCTCACATCTAAACTTTCAAACCATCACCAACCTTGCTCGACACAAACTAGTTGAAGGACTCCCACGATTCCGGTATTCAAAAGATCACCTTTGCTCAGCCTGTGAACAAGGGAAAAGCACTCATGCTTATTTTCCTTCAAAGGTGGAACACAGCTCTCTGCATGTGCTTCATCTTCTTCACATGGATTTGTGCGGCTCGATGCGCGTGCAAATGATCAATGGCAAACGCTACATATTAGTAATTGTTGATGACTACTCACGATGGACTTGGGTCTACTTTCTTCGAAGCAAAGACCAAGCTCCACATATGATCATCACCTTTCTCACAAAAATACAGGTTCAGCTCCGCAACACCGTCAGGATAATCAGAACAGACAAAGGAACTGAATTTGTTAACAAAACCCTTCGTGAATTCTATGAGAAAGTGGGAATTCAGCATCAAACATCTATTGCGCGTACACCTGAACAAAACGGAGTTGTTGAAAGACGAAACCGAACCTTAGTGGAAGCTGCAAGAACAATGTTAATCAATGCTAAACTTCCAGATTACTTATGGGCAGAAGCTGTATCTACTGCATGCTATACTCAAAACCATTCTATGATCACAAAACGCCACAACAAAACACCTTTCGAGCTTGTCCACAACTATAAACCGAACCTCAAACACTTTCATGTTGTTAGATATAAGTTTTCACATACACATCAAACCATAACACAAAGTGGCGTATAAATGGAATTCTAGAGAGAGAAAGTTAGAGGTTTAGGGAACTTAGTGAGAGAAAGTGAAAGATATTATTATGAGCTCCAACTCTCTACCTTGGGAGGTAGAGAGTATTTATAGTCTTACATAAATCGCCACACAATGGGCTGTGGATCAGGCATACAGTGGGTAAAGACCCGTCCGTCCTCCATGGTGTTACTTAACTAAATACTACTTAACTTAAAAGAACTACGACTACGAGCTTTCTAACGATTACATATACTTGAGGTGACCGACTCTTTTAATACCTGGAATTTCTAATTCCTAACAATCTCCCCCTAAGGGAGGTCACCTCAATCATGCACCAAAATTACATTGAATACAAATTAGATATTACATTAACAATTGATCTTGCATTCTTGATGTAGTCTTTTGCTCCTAAGCTCGTAGTCATTAATTCTTCACATTGCATGTTTGGTTACTTCAAGTGGAGGTCTTTTACTGATCCACGTGATAATAAATTTGTGCCAGCATTTGAGATCATCAGCTATCAAAAATCTCTGAGACATCCCTTGTGGTGTTGGTATTATGTAATGTTGTGACATTAGGACCGACATGCTCACATTCTGGATCATGATATCTACTTATCAGAGTAGCGGAAGCTTTCGTTGATTCAAGATATTGGCAGCAGCGTAGCAGAAGCATGGAGTGAAAATATCAGAGTCATTGATGCACTAATCATGATTTCTTTTGAGTTGAATGTGTTAAGTGAGCATGCGGCTATGGATTGACCGCTTCATTCTGATCAGCTGCAAACGTCGGGCGTACCTGCATACAACAGTTAGCAATAAATCGCACGAAAGTGTCTTTGATCACTTTCGTTGAATTGAGGTACACGGCCCACGGTTCCCCGTTGATCAGTACATGTACTGCCTGTGATCAGGTATTATTCCGAAGAATTTCCTTGACAGGGTTTCGCAGCTGCTCTAGCTGTTCTCAAACCGGAACATCTCAAAGAAGACAACACGGAGTGAGTGAACCAGCGAATTTTAAGTTCACTGATTGATGAAAAGAGATTTGAAAAACAATCGTGTATTGCTCAATAGAAATTGTTTTTGCAATACAGCGAAGGTTTTAATGAAAATCAATTATCAATCATAAAACACCTTTTGATTTGAAATATCCGTACACGGTCGATTTGCTAAAGAAAAGAGTTTTTAAGCACAATGACCGGTTTTTTCAAAGGTATCCGTCAATCCATAACCTGAACCAGGATTGATTCAAGAGATTGAATCGCCCCATTGTTTCTGTTCAGTTGTCACATGGTTGATCTATATAATAGATCTCACATGCCACCTACCAGGAGCTTGTTTGATGTTGGCTCCAGAAGGCTTTCCATCTTCATTGTGAATATGTATACACATCACTCAGATGTTCTGGCAATACCACAAGGATAATGCGTAGGACTCAAGATATAATCTCACTTTCCACATTGTGTGAAACAGAGAGTCTTCATTGAAAGTGTCCTAATGAGATTTATTGATGATCTCGTGGCTCTAGACTCAATTTGTGCATATTTGGATCCTGTGCCGGAGACTAGGGAGAGGGTCTCCTTCTTCAATATCAACAATCTCTAAGAGAAAGTCGATAGATAATGTCGGTTCCCCGTGAGAATGAAACAAGTCCTTTTAAGAGGAACTTGAGTGGTTTGGAAAGTTGAAGTGCAGTGCGTCACTGGGTCCATGACGTCTTGTCTTCAATACCGATGTTACCATCAGTAGCATATGAATTGAACCCGGTTTCTGCCCTAAGGTTGAATAAATGGAGGGCTATTTGTTTTCACCCTTTTCTCATTCAATTCTTTTTAATTCTTCAACCCCTTCAGTGCTTACCGAGATTTCATAACTAGAACCTTGTTGGGTTTATTCCAGTACTAGCTCAGTCTCAGTCTGCACTCTTCCCATTCCTCATTTTTCTCCTTTTATTATCATACCTAAGAACTCTATACTAACTAGTGGATAGTTCCTGGGTAGATCCCTCCGGTTCTGGCGGATCTTGGGAACAAAAACCTAACCTTATCATCCTTATATCACCGTACATAAAGTAAGGTTGGTCGGTCTATTTGGTATTGTTCATCTGCCGTTGGAACCAATTGAAAACCTTTTGAAAATCAATTCAGGTACTTGTGATATATTATCAAAACATTTTTGTACCTGAGTTGTTTTTGATAATTTTAGAATAGGTGCTCCCCCTCAACATGTGCATCAAATGTTTGAAATCGTATTGCACACGGAGGCAAGAGGAAGAAATTACTTCTTTGATTACCATTTTCTAAAAAGTATCACCATCACTTCCTTGATCAAGTCAAGTAGATAAAACATTTCCAGGAAGGAGGAGGTTTCCATAAATTTGCTCCCCCTCAATATGTGCCTCGAGGTTTTGAAAAGAGTTTTGCACATACTAGAGGGAACCTGCACATTGAGATAAATGATCACGTTTCAAATCATAGGTTTAAGATAGATGCTCCCCCTCAACATGTGCATTGAAAATTTGAAATCGTTTGTCACATGTGGGAAGGACAGCATGTACATCCTTATAAAACCATTTACCGAATAATCAGTTTAAATCCAATTTAAATCACACATTCTCCCCCGATCACAATTATCAAATCATTTGAGATTTGTGATCTCTTATAGATTTAAATTGATTTTGAAAGCTTTTAAGGAGAATTGTGACTTGATTATGAAACCGGATTTTAAGACTTTAAACAATTTAATGCCAAATAACTTTTTAATTTAATTGAAATCATTCTCCCCCTCAATCAATTACATAGGTTGTTGATTGAGAGATAGAGATTTTGCAAATAAGTCCTGATGATTATCAAAAATAGAGACCGAGTTATTTTTCAAAGCATTTAGTTTTCAGCAGATAAATGTTTATAGAATCAGAGCATGGAATTTTGTAAGCATGATAAAACATGGCTCTGTTCTTTCTTTTAAAAACCGGGTTATTGCCTGAAAATGACAATAAACCATTTATTTCTCTTTCTCTCAAAAATATTTTTGATTTTTTGATTTTTTGATTTTTTTTTAATAAATAAAAAAATTCGAACAATATCTAAAGTCCCGTGTCATTCTTTGAATGACAACAACAAGACCGTAGATATAATCGAATCGAGAGAAACATGACAAAATGAATTTTTTTTTTTTTTTTTTTTTTTTTATGGATTTTGAAAGTTTTATATTTTTCTATTTGATTTTTGAAGGTTTTATAATTTTGTATTTTGTTTTTCGAATAGATATATACAAGAGACAGATGAAGATAGACCTTTACTCCTCGTCTTCCTCCTGAAGACGTTTGAGTGTTTCTGGTTGAAGGCTTTTTAAGCCAAGACGTGGAAGAATAAACTCAAAACGTTCTCTTGGAAGAGCTTTGGTGAAGATGTCAGCTAACTGGTATTCAGACCTCACAAAATAAAGTTCCACCACACCTTTTTCTACTTGTTCCCTGATGAAATGATGTCGAATGTCGATATGCTTTGCTCTTGAGTGTTGAACATTGTTGCATGAGAGAGCAATAGCACTTTTATTATCACAGTACAGAGGGATTTTGTTGAATACAAAGCCATAGTCAGATAATTGAGATCTCATCCCTAAGATTTGAGCACAACAGGATGACATGGCTATGTATTCAGCCTCTGTAGAGGAAATAGAAGTGCTCATTTGCTTCTTTGAAGACCAGCTCACAAGCTTATCACCCAAAAACTGAGCACCTCCAGACGTACTTCGACGTGTATCTTGACAACCTGCATGATCAGCATCTGCATAGGCCGTTAGTGACATACCGGTGTCCTTCGGGTACCAAAGACCCATATTGATGGTTCCTTGGAGATACCGAAAGACCCGTTTAACTGCTTCAAGGTGCTTTTTAGTAGGCTTAGCCTGGTATCTAGCACACATGCAAACAGCGAACAAGATGTCTGGTCTACTAGCAGTGAGGTACATCAGGGACCCAATCATACTACGATATTTCGTTTGGTCAATCATGATCCCTGAGTGGTCCTCATCTAGTTTGGTTCGGTCAATCATGGGGGTGTCAACAGGGTCACTTGAATCAAATCCAAATTTCTTTAAAATCTTTGTTGCATATTTAGATTGATTTATGAAAATGCCTCCGGGACTTTGTGAAATTTGTAATCCCAAGAAAAATGACATTTGTCCCATCATTGACATTTGAAACTTTGAACTCATTTCATTTGAAAAACGATCACATTCCATTGGGTCTGTCGAGGCAAAAATAATATCATCAACATAAATTTGAACATGAGTTAAATGTTTGCCTGACTTCCTGGTGAACAATGTAGGATCAACTGCTCCTTTGCTGAATCCGGTTGATAGAAGAAACTTTGACAGTGTATCATACCATGCCCTTGGAGCTTGCTTTAAACCGTAAAGAGCCTTCTTCAGACGATAAACGTGAGTAGGATGCTCTTGATTCACAAATCCTTCAGGTTGGGTGACGTAGACGACTTCTTTAAGATCTCCGTTCAGAAATGCCATTTTCACATCCATCTGATATACTATCATGTTCTTACTAGCAGCATTAGCCAAGAAAATTCTGATTGCCTCGATTCGAGCAACCGGAGCAAAAGATTCTTCAAAGTCAATACCCTCCTCTTGATGGTATCCTTTAGCAACTAATCGAGCCTTGTTCTTCAACACATCACCATGCTCATCAAGTTTCACTTTGAAGATCCAATTGAGAGCAATAATCATAGCACAGTCTGGAGCAGGTACTAACTCCCATACATCAAGTCGATCAAACTCATGAATTTCATCTTGCATGGCATTGAACCAGCTATCTTCATTCATGGCGGTTTTAACATCTTTTGGTTCGATCTTAGATAGTACGGAGTTGAAGAAGCACCATAAGGCATCGGTTGCAAGTTGCTTCCGAGTTGATACAGGACGAGAGGGATTACCAATGATGTTGTCTAATGGATGATCGTGAGTCCATTTTCTGAGGTGTTCATGTGGCAGTTGTTGAGGGACTGAGGTAGCTGAGTCGATGTCTCCTGAAGAAGATGGTTCTGATGATGATTCAGGAGCAAATATGTTTTCAAATGGAGCATCTTCAGGAGTAGCAAAGGGATTAACTTCATCATTGAAGCCAGAAACATTTCCATGATGTACATTTGAATAATGATGATTTGTTGATGAGACTGAAGGATCAGCAGCAGGTGCTTCTTGACTTAAAGATATTGAGACTGAAGGATTGACTTCATTAACAAGAATATGAGCATCCTCTGTTGTAGGGATCAACACCTCATTAGTAATTGAATCATACAGTTCATCAAACATAGGATCAAACAATTTCTTTAAATCATCTTCAGATGGAGGTACATATGGAGTTTCTTGAGAAGAGTTTGGAACAAGGGATGAACCAATGGGACTGTTTTGAAGTGCGGGTCCTGAGCTGGAGTGTCCAGGAGCCATTTGACCGGTCAGCTCATCAAACGTAACGTGAATTGTTTCCATGATATTTCGGGTTCTTTTGTTGTAGATTCGGTACCCCTTTTTGTTTGGTGCATATCCTACAAATACTCCAATGTCAGCTTTAGCCCTAAGTTTGCCTAAGTCTTGACCCTCATTAGTTGGGTAACACAATGCACCAAACACACGAAGGAAAGAGAGATTAGGTTTTCTGTTGTGGACAAGTTCATATGGAGTTTTTCCATGTACAGTGTGAATCAGGGAACGATTTTGTGTGTAGCATGCAGTGGCAATTGCTTCAGCCCAGAGAAACATTGGAACCTTTGAGTAAATCAGCATTGTTCTAGCGGCTTCAACAAGAGTTCGATTTCGTCTTTCAACTACACCGTTCTGTTGAGGAGTTCGTGGTACACTTCTTTGATGGCTGATTCCAACGCTTTCATAGAATTCACTAAGTTGTTTGTTGACAAACTCAGTTCCATTGTCTGTTCTGATAATTCTGACGGTTTTGTTAAGTCGAACCTGCAGCTGTTTGATGAGTTTGATGATGATATCAGGAGTTTCATCCTTTGTCCTTAAGAACTTGACCCAGGTGAATCTAGAGTAATCATCAACCATAACTAGCACATATTTCTTCCCAAAGAAATTCTGCACCCTCATTGGTCCACATAAATCCATATGAATCATATGAAGAACTTCTGTGACAGAGTTAGTAGGTTTGGGTTTGTGGGCAAACTTTTTGCTTTTACCCAATTGGCATGCTGAACAAAGATGATCCTTTTCCATTTGGTTAGTAACAATGTTTGGAACACCCACATCAGAAATAGAAGCATTCATATCAGAAAGTGAGGCAATGGAATCATTGTGAATAGATGCAGTACTAGTGTCTGTATTAGCCCTGTTCACAGTGTGATCACTTCTTAAGGGAATAGTTCTACCAGTAGGCATCCATTTTCTAGTGGGCATTATCTGATTAGTCTTAAGACCAACAGGTATCCAATAAAAGCCTATTTTACTGAATGTTCTTCCTGTGGGTTTCCACTGTTTTCTAACTTTCTTTCGTTTTTGCCTTTTAGCCTTCTTAGCATGAATTTTTGCATTAACAATATTAACTGGACAATTAACATCATTAGGCGGAACATTAACACCACATTCATGATTAGAAACAGAATTCAAGCAGACATCAGTACAAGGTTTGCAAATAGTATCGTAATTCGAATTAATAACAGTACGCCTATGGCTAATACTAGAATCAACACGATTCGTTTTATTCAATTCAAGCTTAAAGTTCCTAGATTGTTCTTCTACTCTCTTCCAGTGCACATTCTTAGCTTGAGAGGTCCTATCATTCTTTGTATTGTCTTGAGACTTTGACCTGCTCCGTTTAATGTCACTGATTACTCCTGTAGAGGGAATGGGAACATTAGTTGGTTTAACTACTCTTTGCATCACCTGTTTAGATGTACTGGGGTCTGAACTACATGCAGGTGCACTAAGGTTCACTTTCTTAAAACTAGAGGTACTGAGATTTGTACTCCTAGAATGCACACTTGAGTTCTCTTTCTTAGCATTGACAGATCTGGAATCTGAACTACTTAAAGGCACACTACGGTTCACATTCAAAACATTGGGAATCGAATGCATATCATACTTGGCATTAGGCATCGAGCATGGAATCAAAGGATTAACTCTCTCACCTAATGACTTTGGGCATATTGTGATTAAGCATTCTAAGATTTCTTGAGATCGTTTGGCATATAAGCATGCATGTCCAATTGCATTATCATGAGGTTTCTCTAGCTTATCCTCTTCAACAATCTCACGCAGACATTCTAGGCAATCCTTAAGGGATGAGAAGTATGTTTGAATAGCAAGTTTGTTGTTCCTTAGATGAGGACGGACATATGTCACAGATAAAGCATATTTATTACAAGAGTGAACCTTTGATACAACATTCTCCCCATTGGTCATTGGCATTTTCCCTTTTACCTGACTCTTCAGATTCTCAATTTCCTTTTGCAATGAAGCTATTTGTTCGTTATTTTTGTTACGAGTGACTTTAATTGATTCAAATAACTCATTGAAATGACGTTTAACCTTTTCATTTTCTTCTAGAAAACTTTCGTTTTCCTTTTGTAAAGCATTTACTAGGTTTTGAAGATGAAACGTTTGAGAATTCTGAGAATCTAAAGGAGGAGGCATTTGGGAGCCTGTCATATTGTTCGTTTGACCCTTTAGTTGAGAGATTTGGGCTTTCAACTTTCTGATCGTGTTGCACTGAGCTTGAATCTGTTCATCACGTTTGTTAATTTGAAAAACTGCATCAAACTCTGGAGCATCTGAAGATGTCTTGATATTTGAAGTTTTGACATTTTCTTTGAGATGTTGATATTTGAGTTGTAAATTAAAATGCTCAACTTCTAGTTTAGAAAAATGTTTAACCAAATTGTCGTGATCATCCAGTTCAATTTTCTCGTTTAGTTTAGAATTAGTTTTTTTCAAGCTCAATGACACGATCATGGGAGACTTTCAGGGCCACAGATAGTTCATGAAATTTGGAAGAATTAATAGAGCAATTTGAAGCAGTGAAAAAAATATCTTGAGCAACACATTCAGTAATAAGAGTCTCATTTAAGGTATGTAAGTTCTTCCTCTCAATCTCATTATATTTTAGTGCACGCTCATAATCACTAACTTCAACTACCATTGCATCAAATTCTTTTTCCATTCCCTTGATATCAGTTTCTATCCCCTTTTTAAGACTCTCAAAGTGATCTTTCAGAAGTTTAAAGAAAGGCATGACCTCAGTTAAATAACATTCTTTCATTTGCTCAAAACCCCTTTCTCCTTCCGTTATACCAGTGGGTGTGATCCTTTTCTTGCAAGTTTTCTCAAAATCAACAAATAGTTGAAATATAACATATTGGCTAATTAAGGTCTTGCTTTTAGTGGCAATTGTTCTAGGAACAAGATGCATTGGTGTATTAGGAGGATACACAGTCGCTCTAGGCATTTTCCATAGGGGAGGGTTTGTTTCAACAATATTTTCAGCTTTCTGCTTATCTAAATCCTTTTTCCAGAAAACTTGTTCGGGAGTCAACAATGTCTGAGGCTTAAACATGTTCAAGGAAATCCAATTTTCCTTTTTGTAGTCATGGGGAGTGATAATTATTTTTTTCTCTTTGCATTTAGGATCATCTAATTTTTTGTTCATCCTTTCCCTAGTGACTTCATCTGATTTCTTCTCTTCCTCAGTGCACTCAACGCAACTAGGTTTCTGTCTAGGTTTAAGAATCTCATTGCCATCATAGATCACACTTTGAGCTACTTTTGCTATCTTTCCGTACTCAGGGTTGGGTTTATCTATAATGGGAACACTATGCTTATCACTTAGAACTCTATGTTTAGTGACCATGTGAGCAGTCTGAATGGTGTTTCCTTGTATGTACAACTTGTTTTCAAGTTTGTTTTTCAAATTTTTCAGATTAGAAAAATCTCTCAAGAGTTTTGATTCCTTTGCATTAAATTCTTGCTTAAGCATTTTCACATTTTCTTGAAGTTCTTGTTTTTGCTTAGCTGTTTTAGAAAGTTTTTCTTGCAAGGAATTTAATTCTTGTTTCAATACTTCTTCTCTAAAATTACTTTTTCTAATGACTGTACGCACTTGGTTATCCATTTCCTGCTCACGAGTGGTCAACTCAAATTTAGCACGTTGTTCATAAATAGCAACACGTTCTTTATAGGCATTTAGTTCAGAAATTACAGAATCATCAGGGGCACATGCAGTGTATTCATCAAAAACATAGTCATTGTTGACTGCAGAAGATGCATCACTTGGTACACCTTCACTTTCACTTTGTTTCACGTATTGATCATATGGGATAATATCGATATTACCCATATTTTCAACATTTGATTCAATAGTTTCGGTTGATTGTACTTTGTCATGCATCTGTTGCACATCAGCATTATCGTATAGTTTTAATACCTCTGAGATGAGTTTGTCTTGGGATGGGCCAGCTAGTGGTGAAGAAGAGACCTTGGGAGAAACCATTGGAGAAATGCTAGCCATAAAAATTGTGTGTGCCATAGGTCCATCATCCACATCAGAGTCGTATGCATCACAATCAGCGACTTGAAAGACATTCTGATGATTGTGACCTATCTCCTGAATAGGCTGCTCATCCACATCTGCATCATAGGTCTTGGCATTGCCCTCAGCTAGAAACAGCAATTCCTCTTCATCCAAAGCAGCACCATTGTCCTGAGCTTGTACCAGCAGCATCTTATCTCTGAAGTAATCAGCATTCTGTGGACGCTTTGGAGATGTGCAGTTCCTTGCAATGTGTCCCTCACCACCACAGTTATAACATTTGATTGGCTTAGCTTGACCTTGGTTACCATTCCTTCCTCGATCCTGGTTGCCAACATAACCTCTCCAAGCTCCACCTCTTCCCTGATCATACTGTCTTTCCTGAACTGGTTGCACCACGATCCTTCCATCTTTAACAGTGGCTTGATTGTGTGGGTTAGATGCTGTTCTGAGGTTGTTGTTGGTTTGTGGGAGAGAATTCATGTTTTGACTAATCAGAAGAGCTAGTTGATTAATGAAGTTACCCACGTGTGCATCAACATCAGCTTGTTTGAACATAGGATCAGGAATGAGTTTGTGATTACCATTACCCAAGGGTATGACTTGTGATGCTTTGGTTGTGATTCCGATGTTTGAGTAGAAGGCAGTTGAGTCATTAGACGAGCTTGTCTCTCCCTGGTTGGTTTTGAACTGATTGAGAATCAATTTTTCAAACATAGCATGTCTCTCATTCTGAAGGAGGAAGGCATAGAGTTGCTCATAGTTTGTATTCTTCAATCCTTTAGTGAGCTTCACAGCGGTGACAAACTTGTGCCATTTGGGATTCATGTTGTTCACAAATTTTGAGTTCAGCTGAATGTTAGGCATAGTCATTCTGATGTTCCTCATGTCATTCACTAACTTATGAAATCTCACATAGTACTCATAGACATTCTCATCTGGTTTCATCTTGAAGTGTTCAAATTCGTCATAGAGTTGGGATTCTCTGTCTTCCATAGTTAATTCTGAACCTGAGAGGAGCATCTTAACATTATCCCAAACTGCCTTTGCATCAGTGTTATGATTGATCAGCTTGTAGATGTCTTTAGGAAGACCTTGAAGAACAATGTTTGAAGCCCTGATATCTGCATCGAATCTCTTTTTCTCCTTATCATCAAGCTCATCATACATTTTAGGTCTGTCCATTCCGTGAACAGGAGTACCATCTTCATTAGTATCAAGTATGTCTCTAGTCGTCTCAACTCGATATGGTCCTTCATCAATGGATTTTAGAATGTTGACACCATTTTCCTTTCCAAGGCAGTACAATCTGATTCGTTGAGCCCAAGAATCGTAGTCAGTTCTGTCAAGCATGGGTGGACGAGTATCTGACCCAGCTGCTTGAACATCCTCTGCAACAGTGGAGATGATAGTAGGAACGTTGGTAGACATGTTAACAGATAATACTGGATTTTATAACTCTGTGATTAAACCGAGAAATAGATTCTTTCACGGGATTTTACTAAATCAAGAGAAAACCGTAAACAATCACCCAAGTCGCTAGAAGATAATGCACCAAGTCGCTAACACTTAATTCGCTACACCACTAAGTCGCTAGACAAATGCAAGTCGCTAAGTAGTAACTCGCTAAGCCTCAAGTCGCTAGCAAAATTTTGGCAGCAATTCGCTACTCAAGTCGCTAAAGATACAAGTCGCTAAAGAGCAACTCGCTACAGACCAAGTCGCTACCACCAAGTCGCTACCCGTAGTGGAGAGTCCACTACTTGTACTGTAAATCGCTAGATCTAAGTCGCTAGGTCTAAAACTGTAACTCGCTACAAATTTGTAAAGCAAGTCGCTACGAAGAAAATAATCCGTGAGTTAAGTCGCTAGCAAGAGAAAACCACATAAACATCACTTTTCAATCCAAAAACAACCCAACCAAGATGATTCAAGCTTACCAAATGAAAACCTACACACTTGTGATGATTCTAAACATAAAAGTACTAACAAAATCCAAACTTTAACACAAGAAATCAACCAAATGATGCAAAAACCACTAAACTTTTTCAAACTCAAAAACCACCTAAAAACCACTAGAAATCCAAAGATGTACAAGATATGATCTAACCATGGCTCTTGATACCAATTGTTAGATATAAGTTTTCACATACACATCAAACCATAACACAAAGTGGCGTATAAATGGAATTCTAGAGAGAGAAAGTTAGAGGTTTAGGGAACTTAGTGAGAGAAAGTGAAAGATATTATTATGAGCTCCAACTCTCTACCTTGGGAGGTAGAGAGTATTTATAGTCTTACATAAATTGCCACACAACGGGCTGTGGATCAGGCATACAGTGGGTAAAGACCCGTCCGTCCTCCATGGTGTTACTTAACTAAATACTACTTAACTTAAAAGAACTACGACTACGAGCTTTCTAACGATTATATATACTTGAGGTGACCGACTCTTTTAATACCTGGAATTTCTAATTCCTAACACATGTATTTGGATCCCTTTGCTATTCGAATAATGATCGTGATGATTTTGGAAAGCTCAAAGCCAAAGCTGATATTGGAGTCTTTATTGGATACTGTGACAATTCTAAAGGTTTCTGAATCTGGAATCGTCGAACTAAGGAGGTAATGGAAACGATTCATGCTCATTTTGATGAACTCACGGAAATGACTTCTGAGTATAACAGCTTAGAACCCGGTCACAACCGTTTAAACTTCCCTCAACCCCCATCATCAGCTGAACAAAGCCCCCAGCTAACTCGTCAACAAATGGAAAGGTTATTTGCTCCTCTGTTCTGTGACGATATTGATGAACGTGCTCCAGGTGTATCCGCTGTTTCCGCTGCACAACCTGATAATATTCCTATACCTGATACACCTGCTACAACAACTACTGTTGAAGATGCACCTACACCAGTTGACTCCAACACAACAGTTGAACACACCGCTTCCAACAATGATGAACCAGCTGATGATATTCTGAATGAAGTACCCCCACCTGCAGATTTTGATCCAAATGCGTTCTTCAACCCGTTTGCTAATGAGACTGCTGCACCAGATGTCACAGAATCTTCAACAAACCATTTGAACCCTCAGAATCTGCACAATGTATACCAACATCAACCCTCTACACACCGATGGACAAAAGACCATCCTCTGGCTAACATTATTAGCAACCCGAATCAACCAGTCGTTACGAGACAACGTCTTCACACAGACGGTGAACATTGCATTTATGCACTCGCTGTCTGCCAATCTGAGCCTAAAAACATTAAACACGCAATGACAAAAGACAACTGGATTGAATCCATGCAGGAAGAACTCAACCAATTCAAACGTCTTGAAGTATGGGAACTGGTTGAAAGACCAACAGGGGTCTACGTCATTGGTCTAAAATGGATTTGGAAAAACAAATTGGATGCTGAAGGGAACGTCTTCCGAAACAAGTCACGTCTAGTTGCTAAGGGTTATCGTCAGGAAGAGGGAATAGACTTTGAAGAATCTTTTGCTCCGGTTGCTCGTCTTGAGGCTGTTCGGATATTTCTCGCGTTCGCAGCTTATATGAATATGACGGTCTATCAGATGGATGTTAAAATGGCGTTTCTCAATGGACAACTTAAAGAAACGGTCTATGTCAGCCAACCAGATGGATTCGTTGATCCTGAGTTCCCGAACCATGTCTACAAAGTGAACAAAGCTCTTTATGGTCTCAAACAAGCCCCTCGGGCATGGTACGATAAGCTATCATCTTTCCTCATTGCCAATAATTTCAACAAAGGCTCGGTTGACCCAACTCTTTTTATACAATATCACAGGGCACATATCTTAATTGTTCAAATTTACGTGGATGACATCATTTTTGGGTCGACACATAAAAAGTTTTCAACCGCTTTTGCAAAACTAATGAAGAAAAATTTTGAAATGTCCATGATGGGTGAACTTACGTTCTTTCTAGGACTGCAAGTTCATCAATCACCCCGTGGTATTTTCTTGAGTCAGTCCAAATATGCCCTTGAACTGTTAAACAAATTTAGAATGACAACCTGTGACACTTATGCCACACCAATGGCTCATACCAAGAAGTTAGATGCTGATTTACATGGGAAATTAGTTGACCCTACCAAATACCGAAGTATTATTGGGTCTCTCATGTATATAACAGCTAGCAGACCTGATATTGTCTTTGCCGTTTATCTATGCTCCCGTTATCAGTCGCGACCAACTGAAACCCACCTCTCTGAGGCTAAAAGAATCCTCCGATACATCAAGGGAACCATTAACTTGGGGATCTGGTATCCGAAGGATTCTGGTTTTGAACTAATCGCTTTTTCAGACGCTGACCACGCAGGATGCTTAGACTCAAGGAAAAGTACTTCAGGAGCTCTACAATTTCTTGGTGATAAACTGGTGTCTTGGCAATCAAAAAAGCAGGATTGTACATCGCTGTCATCAACCGAAGCAGAATATGTAGCCATGTCCGCATGTTGTGCTCAAGTCATCTGGATGAGAACACAACTAAAAGACTATGGTTACGTATTCGACAGAATCCCGATGTACTGCGACAATCGGAGTGCCATTGCGATCTCGTGCAACTCAGTTCAGCACTCGAAATCAAAGCACATCGATCTTCGCTATCATTTCATCAAGGACAACGTGGAACAGGGTACCGTTGAATTGTACTTTGTGGGTACTGAATACCAATTGGCAGATCTTCTCACCAAAGCCTTGCCTCCCGCTAGGTTTAATGAGCTGATCCACCGGATTGGTATGAGGTGTTTGACTCAAGAGGAATTGGATGACCTCTTAAAACAGTCTTAAAAACCTGTCAAACACCAAAAACATCTTTTGTAAATAAATTTTTCAAAAACAAAATACAAAAATATAAAATCTTATAAAACAACAAAAATATTCTTCTAATCTATAATCTTTCAACATGGCAAGTACATGTCTTCCTTCAACACTATAATCTTTCAAAATTCAGTATTTTTTACGATCAAGTGTTGAGGGGGAGAAAATTTTCACTTAACTGTTTCAAAACATCAGTGTACTTGCATGTTTTCATATCTCGGTTGTTTCATTTTACAATGGTGGTGAATTTTCTGGTTAAATGACACTCCTCGGACTAAATTAATAACCTTTCATTATTTCTTAAGTCGAGGGGGAGTGTCGTCAGGTTTCTTTCCTAAAAATCTTTGTTTGGTAACAAAAATGGAAGATAAATGGCTTTATTTGAAAAACGAAAAGGTGGAGGGACCAAAACTGTCAAAATGTTAAAGTTATTTTAATAAAACACCTCCCCACCTAACTTTCACTTCACATTTAATTCTAAACCTAAACACATCCTACGCCTAAGATTCATTCAAGAATTTCGTGTTTTTGATCATCGATTTGTAAGTTGTTTAACAATCTTAACGTATTTTCAAACATAGGTTTTGATTTGTACTTAAATCCAACGGTCAAATTATGTTCTATGGTTGATTTTGTGGTCTACACTTATGCGTATGAACCCAAGATCAAGATAGTGTGTTTATGATTAAAAGGATAGTGCCGAAATGTGTCTACAACATCATTAATGCCTTTTCTATCATAAAAATCCACCCAGAAACTCGAAATAAGTGAATTTGAAAACTAGGGTTTATGAGTCGAATTGGGTATTTTCAAATGTGAAGGTTTTTGGTGAAAAAGATAGTTGTATAAGGTTGTTTTCAAGTTCAAATAAACATATGTAAACCCAGAAATTACCCAGAAACACTTATGATTCTTAAATTGAAAATTAGGGTTCTAGTTCATGTGAATTGGGTATTTTTGATTCAAGGCTTATTTGATGTTAATACTTGGATAGAACAACTTTATAGACTTCTCAGTACTACCAGAAATGAATTGGTGCAAATCCTATGGTTAGAAACCTTACGCGTAATTCTTAAACCCTTAGGGTTTTGACCTACGCGTATGTATTTCTACGCATAACTGTTTGACAAGTGTTCTTGCCATAAATTGTTGTTAAAATGATATTTTGTGATAATGTTAATGATTTGATGAACTTATTTCAGGATTTGTTACGCTTAAAATTCAGAATCAAGGTCATTTGCATTTCTACGCATAAGGATTACCCTACGCGTAGTCAGTTATGCCTACGCGTAAGGTTCTACAGTGGGACTACGCGTATCCTGTGAAGGATATGCGTAAACAGTGTCTCTATGCATAAGGTCTACTCTTACGAGTAAGCCTTACGCGTAAGGTTTTTATACGCCTACGCGTAAGCTCTACGCGTAAGGTCCCTTTTCCTACGCGTAACATTCTCTACGTGTAAGATGGGATCCTACACATAAGCTTATAACTACGCGTATAACACACTTGCTTACGCATAACTTTGTCATTGCTACGCATAAGCCTGGATTGACCTTCATAATGAATTGTTACGTGTACAAACTTGTTATTAAACTTATCATAACGTCACGAATCCAATTATGTCACTAATAAACCTTAAAACGTTTGATATGTTGTGAAATATAAGTGATAACATAAACTTTAAAACCTTAAAGTTAACTAACTCACGAAATGTTTCTGAGCATCATTAGACTATTGGACAAACAAGTGACTTAGGACTCGTAACAATCATTAACACTACTCATTCAATAACTAGACAATAAAACCTTCTGTTGACTAACATTATGTCTTTCGATATGTTGGTTCTTTTGGCTAATGTTATTTCAGATAAAGATATGGCTGAACAAATGAACGTGGATGCACAAGAAGTTCTTACAATTGCTGATATCTTTCCAGAAGGTTACCCGAGAAAGCTTGGAAAGAACAACCTTAGGGTTGACTTTGACACACTCACATGCTCAGAATCTTCTTGTCTCATTGCTGTGGATATTCTCAGGAATCATCCCTACCAGAACATGCTCTCACACTCTGCCACAGTTCCAGAGGTCTACATTCAACAATTCTGGGCTTCTATGCAGAGGATCACTGGTCAAAATGTTGTGAATGTGACTCTTAATCACAAACAAGTCACTATCACTCCTGATGACTTACGGGTTGTTCTCATCATTCCAGACATCGCTCCAACCGACTTCTTTGCCACCCCTACTGAACAGACTGTCCTGCAATTCTTGATAGATATTGGTTATGATGAAGCTAAAGGAATCATTTCTAAGCACTCTCACGTGGAGCTGAAGAATATTCCTCAACCATGGAGGACACTCTATATGATCATCACCAAATCAGTCTCTGGTCGTGACAGTGGCTATGAGCATCCCAAGCTCATGGAACTGCAGATTTTCTGGTCTCTGATCAACAAGAAGGACATCATAATTGAAGCACTGCTTTGGGAAGACATGATGCTGTGTCAGAAGAAGCTTGGCAACAAAATTCCCTATGTCAGATATACCAAGCTGTTGATTCAGAGAGCTCTTGGACTTCATCCTGATATCCCCAGGAGAATCAATGACCCAGATAATCATGACATCCAGACTGAGCACATTCTATCTGTCAGAATCAAAGAAACGTCTACAAAGAAACAGGGAGCTGAATTACCCGATCACCTTCTTACAGAGGAAATCAAAAAGCTGGAAACGTATAAAAGGTATCGGGTAGCCGTTAAAGAAGGTAAAGTTGGCCATCTTGATGAAAAGGCTTCTGGGACACCTACTCGGAGAACTAGAAGAGGCAGTGTTGGAAGTGCCGCAAGTACGGAGAGTCAAAGGAATTTCCCCAAGAGGAACCCTTCAAGAAAGAGGATTGTTCCCTCTAAGGAAGCTACCCCCATCCCAATCCCTAAGCCCGAACCACAAAAACAGCTTTTGGACGAAAGCTCTGAAGGTACTGACACAGATGAAGAGATTTCCTACTCTGAAACTGCAAAGGATGACAATCCTTCAGTACCAAAACCTCCAAGTCCTCAAGCTGATAAAGGAAAAGGGAAGACTCCTGCACTTGTGCCCTATGATGAAAGCTCTGAAGAAGAAGAAGAGCTACTGGATCAATCATACAGGAAGAAGTTTAAAATTGTCAGAAACCTTCAAAAAGCTGAAGAATTTGCTAAAGATCAAATGGGTGGCCCCGGAGGATCAAGTGGTGCTGCCCACTCCTCACCAGATCCTGATGCGGTTAATCGACCCGATAAGGGATCTGGTGCCACCACTCTTCTGCAACAACAAAAGCTTGTGGAGGATTCTATCGAATATGAGTTTGAGAACCCTGAAATTGAGAAGTCTGAGAAAGATCAAGATGATGATTAAGACAAGTTGCTTCTGGAAAGTCCCACACATTCACAGAAGGAAACTTCTGAACCGCCTAAGGACCCCGAGCCTCCTCATGTCTCCTCATCATCAGACTCTTCATCTCATTCATCACCACCACCATCAAAGAGATCAACCAAATCATCATCCAAATCAGTAAAGAAACCACCTCGATCTTGGATTTCTCAAACACATGAAAGAATTGTAAAAGCTGTCAAACAAGTTAGAAAGAAGGACATGCTCCACAGAAAACTGAATTGGTATGCTGACCAAATGCAGTACTTACATGATGAGAATGACAAGATGCAGAAAGAAAGGGAAGTTATTCAGGAATTCATGAGAAGTCATCGTCAGGAGGAACTGAACGAAATGATCGAAGGCTACACGAAAAAGTACCTTCTGGAGTACGTTCCTAAAGTCACAAAGGAGTTGTTCACCAGACAACTTTATCCAAATCTGATGCAGATCGCCAAGCAAACTATTCAATCAACACCTTTAACCGTAACAATCAATCCAATCGATCCGGTAGTTTTCTCTAACAATGAATTGGTGGCCAAGCTTGTTACACAAATGTCGCCACGAGCTGCAATGTTCAACTCTGAAGAAGCAAAACTGTATCAAGCATTGCTAGACTACCAACTTCAAGAAGCTTGTAGATTTGAAGCAGAAAAGTTGAAACGTCCTAGAGACGATGAAGATAAGGATAAAGACAAGGACTCTGCACCTAAACGTCAGAAGCAGTTTGGTGAATCTTCTTCGATGCCACCTCCTCCACAACGGACTTCTTCTCAACAGAAGTCTCCTCCACCTCGGTCTTCTACTGATAAACCTCGGGACGATTCCGAGTTACCACCCATGACTCAAAAAACAGGTGATTACTTTGAGTATACGGGTGGTGACGATGAAGAGGTCCTTGAGCCCCTACAACAACCCACCTCACCCAAACAAGTGCAGAAACCAGAATCATCATCAAGGCCTTCCAAAAAGAAGAAGAAGAAGACGACTCAGCCTGAAGTCGTATCATGGCTTGATGACGATAAAACCGAAGAATTTGAATGGTTCTCCACACTTGTCAATCAAACCCCCTACCCTGAAGAAGGTCAGAATTTGGTAGACGGTTCTACATTGGAGCATGCAAAACTTTTGCAAGAAAAGTTCCATGTGAAGAAAATGACGAAATCTAAGTTGAAGCGAATTAAGAATGAAGCGTTTCAACTTCTAAAAGACAGCTCTGAAAGTGCCCTCGAGGTCGAATACCACCTTGACAACATTGCTCGAGCTATGTCTAATAACATGGATTGGCTCAACCCGGAAGCAAACATTGACTTCACAAAAAGGGACAACCCTCCATACTACACCGATTGGACCAAACCTCTACCGACCATTGGCCAACCAGATGAACCACGGATTCCCTTCCGATATTTTTTCAACAAAGACCTGGAATTTCTTCTCCATGGTGGCGATGGTTCAAGGAAATATGCTACATCCTTGACACTTCCATTCCCTGCAGCTATCTACTCAAACTGCATTGCCATTGAGGAACGTGCCACTCACTTGTTCTCCAACACAGTGGAAGCATACGACCGAGATGCATTGTATGGGATTCATCACTGGCCAGAACGCCGACGAATGTACTACAGAAGCTGTCAGGTTCAGAAGTCACAACATGCAGTGTTTAGTTCTAAAGACATCGTCGCCATCCAACATGTTGGTCTTTCATCCAAATGGGACTACACCTTTCTCAAGAAGATTGTGGTCAAAAGACAGGATGAAAGGGATTATGCATTCTGTGAAGCTGACTTTGAGAACTTGTCTCTCAACGATATTGAAGACATGTACCTTGCCAAAGTACAGGGTCGAATGAGACAATTCTCAACCGAAATACAACGTGAATTCATCAAGTCACTGCTCATCTTCATCAGACGCATAGTCATAAAAGAACGTGTTGAAGATCTCCAGCTTGCCGTTGAATCATATCAGACACGTGTCAACTTCACTCCACCACAACTTGATCTTCCCGATATCAACCAGATATCACAATTAACGCTCATCAGCAAACCATTTGGTGTCGTTTATCGCAGTGAACTTCATCGCAATTGCTTGATGGCGTGTAATGAGCTTCACAAATTTGGAGATCATACTCTGAAGATGGTTAGGGACGGATTAGCTTATCGATTGAAGGATATACGTGAAAACATTGGGAACCCTAAGCGATGGAATTCTAAGGATCGGAGGAATGTGAGAAGGATCATCACCATGATTGATGAACGGCTGTTCAAAAGGGATCAGTTCAGAACGCTGGAAAGCTTTGTTGGTGGTCGACCCAGGATCAACATCATCGGCTATCAACGCCCTGTTCGTACTCCTGGGAACATCACTGCACTTCCTGGTACCCCTTGAATTATTTCTTTCATACAAATTTGGATGTGTGATTATATATGTAAATGGCTTGTGCACACATAACAGTGTACAACCCGTAATTGTCAAGAAAGGACCCTGTGGTACGCCTCAGTGCCACAATCCGTATCAAAGGAGCGAAAGCTTCTTATTTTTGAGTAAAACCTATCAAACCTTTCATTTTTTCAAGGTTTTGCTCAAAAACACAAGTACTTCCCCGTATGATTTTCAAAACCTCAACCGTTTATATCACTTGTTGAGGGGGAGTATTTGATTTAAAACTTTGTTCACAAATTGTTCATAGTGGTCATCTTCCCGCAACACTCGAAATGGTCATATTTATTGTCAACCGTTCAAAAATAACATTTTTTATGCCATTTTTTAGGGGGAGAAAATTGTGTGATAAGAAATATGTTGTACAAAATGCAAATGAATCTGTGTACCTCAGACTTAACCAACGAATTGACGGTACTAAACTGTTTGTAACTCGAAAAGACTTGTCCTGGACGGGTAATAATTTCAAACTAGTTCGCTAGTAATGTAAACGTGTCTCGCAAAGGACTTGTCTGAGTAGAATGTACCATTCGAGAAACTCTTGATAGACATGAACTCTGACGGGTTTGACAACCTTTCGATGATTGTCTACACCTTCAAGATAGTTACTAGAGCTAGTTGTCACTTAAAAACTGACAATGCAACTCTTTAACTACGCAACGTAACCGTGTCTCGCGGGGGATTGTCTATCTCGAGTGGATCAATTCAAAATGTGCGCGCTCTTTCCTCACTATGCATTTAACCGTTAAAACTATTAAGCACATGTGGAGGGGGAGTATTTATGCAAAATCCTATCTCTCACAGTGGTTCAAACATGTTTTTCATTTACAAACCCTTTGAGAGATGTTTCACAAACAGTGGTTTTAATGGCAACATAGGTTAGTCATGGAGTTATAAGGTGACTAAGGTTAGGAATAACCGTCCTATGATCCGCCAGAGCCGGAGGGATCTACCCAAGGACATCACAAATAGTTAGTACTTAGAAGTCCTTAGGTATGATTGTAAAAAGGAGAAAATAAGAATCGGAGAAAGAAGGAGTTGAAGAATAAAAAAGAAATGTAAAGTAAAGGGTGAAAAGAAATAGCCCTCCAGATTATTCAACTTAGGGCAGACACCGGGTTCAATTCATATGCTACTGGTTGTCACTTAGTGACACCGGTATTGAAGACTAAAAGTCGTCATGGACCCAGTGACGCATGCACTAAACCTTCTTAGCCACTCAAGTTTCTCTCAACAGAAGCTTGTTTCATTCTCACAGGGAACCCTACGAAAACTATTTGCTTTCTCTTAGAGATCGCTGGTATTGAAGAAGGAGACCCTCTCCCTAGTCTCCGCTCAGGAAAACCAAAACACACTATTGAGTCTAGAGCCACGAGATTCATCAAAAGATCTTTTAGGAACACTTGACATTTCATCACTTGTTGATCAACAAATAAGATCTTCAGTGATTCAGTGGTTCATATCGAGTCCTTCACAGATCTTAGCAATCTGTCGAGAACATTTATGAGAGGTTCACTTCTGTGATCCTCAATGATTGAATGGAAACTCCTGCCAGGGTCAACATCAAACAACCCTGACAGCAGGTTACTTCGGTAACTCCCCGTGGATTACTCGGAGTGTGTCTCAAACGGTCTACAGTCGTGAGGTGATGCTTCGGTGTACCTCAGCGACTCATCTGAACTGTAGATGTACTTTGGTACATCGCGTTATCTCACTTGTGGGACTCCAGTTCAGGAACGGCCTTTATAAGAATTAGAGTTGTGTTTTCACACTATGCTGTTAACACTCTCGAAGTTCAAACTTGTAAGTGCCGGAAACCGCTTATTACTAACCGTTTGAAATGTTTTCTTCTTATGGAAGCTCCGGAGCAGAATGATCGTGCTGATTCTTCTCATGCTCACGCCAACATAATCACTAATGGAAGTTCTATTCGAATGCAACACAACAGTCAGAATGATTCTTCATCAAATCAAAGAATCTACAAAGTCAAAGACTTAAAGAACTTCATCAGTATTGATTTCCAACATCAAAGAGCGTATGAGCATGTTGAAGAATGACGTGGAGACACTGGAGCAGCGAAGCAGACCTGAGGCAGACTTGATGCAGACAACAACATACTATCACTTTCACCACAAAGAACAATGATCAAAGAACAAAGTTTAAGATGACGTCAAAGCAAAACCGCTCAAAGAAAACTATCTCTCTACACTAGGGAGATTGTTCGATTCAAGGCAATTCTTCTCACGAGAAAGAAGAATGTCAGTAGACGTCAAAGCTACTATTACATCAACGCCTTCACCGTTTACACTCATATATACTTGAGGGGGGAGATTGTTGGAATCACTCCTAAACTGTATTTCAAGTATTTATATTTCATATGTAATAGGTAGCTTATTATGGCCTTTATGTTTGTTTAAGGTCTAGCTTATGTAGAAGGCCCATAAGCTTAGGCCCAAGCCCATATAAGAAAGGATGGGAACTAGGAGTGTTGCCCTAGCTTCCCTCCTATAAATACTCTTGTAAACCCTCATTTGAGGGTTGGTTGTTCAAGTTATTCTCTCTTTCACTCTATATGCTTTAACCGTATTATTATTAGTATGTGTGTGTGCTTATAACTTGTTCATCCGCCTTCATCTCTTCTCTTATAACTTGTGTTTGTAAAACTAGTGACCTAACACACTGTAAATCCCCGCGTCTGGTGTGCTCTTTCCTTATCACTTCACTTTTATACTTGCACTATATTATTGGTTGCATTGTGGCTTGACATTTATTCTTGTGTGACAACTTGTTTTATTGTATGCTTTATGTTAGTCATAAACTATAATTGACATTTTTCATATTACGACAAGCTTGATCGGGTATTTGATAAAACAAGTTTTAAGATTTTTAAATGGTAATGTATTCACCCCCTCTTTACATTTTCACATATTTGATTCTCAATGCATGGATGTCTGATTTTTATGTTATTCGTATTTATAAGCTGTTAAGTGTTTATAGAGTGTTCATGTTCTATAAATGTCCTATGGCTTTATTTCATGAGGGGTTGTCAGGATAGATTAGCCTAAGTTTCGTATTTTTTGGCCTCTAATACGCAGATGGCGTATTTTTTTTCCTTGTAATTTTTAACTTCTTACAAAAGTTTCCTAAGGTAGTAGTTTAGCCTGATGGTTTACGTTTTTTGGCCATACTTGCGCGGGTGAAATTTTACCTTAGTGTTGTGTTTTTTATGAGTGTTTGATTTTAGGGTTGTCATGCATGTTCAACGGGTTGTTTTTGTGATGGGAAGAGGTCTTCCTAGGGTTTTTGTATCCTACGGACATGTTATGGTTTATATGAATTTGTTCTCTATGTGTGAGCTTTATACAAGGTGTGATTGCCTGTTATTCAATTTTTAAAAGTTTGTTTTTTGGTAATTTGGGGAAGTGAATGTCTGGCCTTCATAAGGTTTTCCTATTTGTCATGAAATGTGTGCTCTTTTTGAGGCACATACGCCTGATGAAATATGTTTGCTCTCTATAGATTTTCCAAATGATATAGGATATGCTTATTTCTGATTCCCCAAGTGTTTTACGAGGATTTTTCAGATTATATCAACCTGGTGATTTTGATTCGGGATTGATTAGCTTGATGCTTTCGTGTCAAGATTGAATTGCCTAATGTTTTTGCGCCAGGTTAGATTAGCCTGGCAATTTTTAATTCAGGATAGATTAGCATGATGTTTTTGATTCTGGATAGATTAGCCTAATGTTTTTGATTCATGATAGATTATCCTGATGTTTTTATGTCAGGATTGAATTAGCTTGATGCATTTGTATCAGGGTAGATTAGCCTGAAGATTGTACATCCTTAATGTTTCCTGAGATTTCGTATTTCTCGTCGATAACATTTGTCTAGGTCCCTTTAACCGTGTAGGTGTTTGTGGGATTTTCTTTATCAGCATTGCGATCCTTTTAGGTCTCGCAAGATTGTCTCAAGGTGGTGTTCCTGATTTTTAGAGCAGTTTTTTTTGTAAAGAGTCTTTTTAAGGTTCGTAAGCTTTTAAGCATTACGTGTTTTCTAGTTTTATCTTTTTTAACCTTTCAAGCATTGTAAAATTTGTTTTGATAAGTGATAACATCAAATAGTCCTGAATATTAAGTGTCAATTTCCCCCGATAATGCTTGTAATTTATATCATTTATATGGATTTACGATTGTTTTCCATTATTTTCCACTTTCAGATAAATTACGAGCATTGGAGCTAAAGAGACGCGGAATTGGAGAAATATCAAAGATTTATCATAGTATGCTGACTTTGAAGAAGTTACGGCGTAACTCATCTCTCACATTACGCCGTAACTAAAGCGTGACTCAGAAAACCAACTCATCAGAAGGTTACGACGTAACTCTCACCAAAGACTACGACGTAACTATATTAGGTCAAATGAGGTTCCACGCCGCTGATAACTACGCCGTAACTATCTCACCAACTACGGCGTAACCAAGTAATATTGAAGATACGGCGTAACCACTTATAAGGTTACGTTGTAACCAGCAGATCTAGTGCAAATTACGAAGGAATTGAAGATTACAGCGTAACTCTTATATTAGTTAAGCCGTAACCCAGATCTGGCCTATAAATACCCCACGATTTCCAGCATTTCAAAGCATCCCATTCCACACACCACAACCAAAAACGTGGGAAGAAGCCAAAGGCAGGTCTAGAGGAGCATACTGAGCTGTCTCCAAAGGAGAAATCACTCCCCTACGATAAGCATTAGCATTTTATCTTTTCTTTACTTTCGATTCATGTATTTCATAACTTTGAATATTGAATTGATTTGTATGGTTAATATGAGCGACTAAGCACCTCTTGGTGCTGGCCTAGTTATGATTCCTTAATTGTTTTGTTTGCATTTACATTACTTCCGTATAATTATTTCTAAGTGTATGCATGCATAGTTTATTGGTAGCTACCCTTGTTTCGGTAGTTTTGAATGGCGGTAGAGGCTAGTTGCTTAGGAGATATGACCAACTGACCCTAAGTGAGTAGACTAAGATGGGAAGGGTAAGATATGACCAACTGACGACCCTTTCTACTTGTGCGATTTGACCAACTGATCACCTACACCGTTTGGATGAACTTAAGAATTAGGGGGTGAGTGTTTAAGTTGCTAACGGCCGGGCACTCACTATTATAAATCTAGCATGTAGAGGTACTTAATGACTTTGCTTAGGGGACTGATAACGCTACACGCGTCGTTCGGGGTCAAAGGAACTTCCTTTTCGTCGAGCAAGTTTTTCAACACCCTAGGCAGTGAACCTAATCGTTGTAGTGTAGTATTAGGGTAAGCCACGGGAATTGATATCGTTCTCTAGGGGAATAGGAATGCTAGTGAGAAGTTACTACGCTAAGGTTGGGGTTGAGGAAGATTATTTTTTTATCTTTTTATGTTTTTAGGAAATGGAAAGGTACGAATCTTGGGGTTTGGATTTGGGGGTTTGGTATTTCTACCGATTACTTCTACTTATCTAATTATCTAAACTAAGGTGTATGTAGTCTATGTCTATTGTTGTGTGCTCGTATGATAGTTAAAAATGTATTTGCTTAGGCTTTAGGACTCCCTGGTTATCTCCTATTGGTGGTTGAATTATCATGTCCTTATTCTTAATTGCATTGTGTCTCTAAGGTCGTAGCGTATGCGTTTATCCCTAACTCTTTGAAGCTACCAAAGGTTAATGACTACAAAATATCTAGGATTCATAAACTTTAACCCTAAGGTATTCTTTGAATGACTTGTCTACAATTACTCTAGGCGATTATAAGCTAAGGTTCATCAAAGGTCAATCAAGCATTACAAACACAACGAATGACCTATCGCAATACTAGGTCAATCACAATTAAGATAAGAGACAACCAATAACTAAGTTTCATATTACCTAAGCAAACACACAAGTAAATTAGCCGGACATGGGGAACATGCAAGCATACACACAATCAAAGGAAGACATAATTGAATTAATGAAGTAAAACACTTATCTTGATGTAAGATAGGGTATGGAACCCTAAAATACTGTACAAGACAGCCTTGGTTCGGTTAAGGTTTTTACTCCAAAAGACTACACACTGAAAACTAAAAAATTCGGATTCTATATATAAGATTACAAATGCGATGGCGTCACCCTTTAATTTGTGAAGCCGTCGGGTCGCCGTTATTAGGGTTTCGTCTTGGCCACGTTATCATTATGACGGCGTCACCTTATGTCTGTGACGCCGTCTCCTTGAGACTCTGACGCCGTCTGGATCAAATCTAGGTCGTCTGAGCTGCGACGTCCTACTCTTTTAAAACCTGATGCCGTCACTTGAAAATAAGCAATTTGGCTACTGTATCATCACAAAACATCTTCCGACGGCGTCACAGGTATAACCTGACGCCGTCCCCTTCAGTTCCAGCAGTCTGAGTGTCTCGATTCTTGACTCTGGCCATTTTCTTCGTATATTCGCGCCTTTTCGTCCGAATAAGTGTCATTCCAGCATTTTGCCTTCAAGATACCTAAAAAGTGAAAATGAACGATATTAAATAATAACGGATACAAAAGTGATCAAATAAAGGCTTAAACGACCTCTCAAAAAGGTACATTTTAAAACCTTATCAAATATCCCTACACTTGGTATTTGCTTGTCCTCAAGCAAATGTGCTTTTAGCCAATTGATTTATAAGTTAGAGGTCATGAAGCATTAGTTTAGAACAATTCACAACACATATAAGCCCCGCAAAAGTCATAACAAGCACGGAAATTACATACTAGCACCTCACATGGGGTGTTTGGATACTCACATCTCTCGGGTGTATATGAAATATAACAAAGTGGAAATGGAAGATAAACACTCATTAACCGGCCCTAGTACATAGATTACCATAGGCTTGAGACTAGATCAAACCTCCATCGCTTTGGCGTAAGCACCTAGGAAAGACTATCCAAGAGGTCTTTTAAAGGGTTATAATGATAGGCTTACGGTAGGGAAACAAAGGGTTTGGTGGGATAGGCGATTTAGTGGTGGCAAGTAAAAAATCTTTATGTTACAAGCATGCGAAGAATGGCGTTGCTAAGCCAAGACTCGACACTCTAGACTTTAGATAACTGAAACAAACAAACATAAATTAAAGATAGATGTAGGATGGTAGCCCGTATATTTTTTTTCAACACTCTATTTATTTTTCTTTTTCTCTCTTTTTCTTTTTTTTCGATTTTTTTTATACACTTTTACTCTACCGTCCTTTACGATAACATCAAAATGAAAGGGATTTATAGGCACATCCCTACACTTAAGTTTTTATTACTCTAACACTAATTTGACCCGAATTGAAAAGATCAAAACACTTGGATTACATTATTACGCAAATAAAGGGAATTTGAATTTAACGTTCCCTTCCCGTCATCTCATAAAGTTTAACTTTTTCCATGAGTCTCAATCGTCCCAAAACTGTGTACAAAGGATATGACTCGACTTAGCAACTTATGCAAGCAACTAGATAATTGAACTAAGGGTTTAGTGTGATAACAATAATGCACTAAAAGTGAGTGCATACAAGGTAGGCTAAGGCAATTTGGGTGTACATTTGGGGGTGGATTGTAAACAATGCTCTTCATTGATATTCCGGAAAACCGAAACATCACGAGAACCGTGAAAAGGATAGGCTCTGAGGGGTTAACTAGGGGTATCGTGTACTAAAGATGAGTACAACGCAAGGGTGTGGGGGAATTACTCAATCGATGTGGAAGAAGTAATTATAATACAGGTATCAAACAAGGGTTATCCTAATGCCTCTTATCATTTAGTTATTCCTAACTACACAAGTGTAGTCTTACTAGCGATCTCGGAATGCATCACAAAACAAGTTCTAGAATCTATTATACTACCGGTTCACACTCTAAGCATTAAAGATGAATGATTTAATTCCTACTAATCTAAGGGCGATCCTCACATTTTGGGTGGAATTTAAGTGGTAAAGGGTTTTTGTGCTAGTCATATAATTTCCTATCCATGAGACGCTTTATTAAGACTAATGGCCCACTCCTATATGTCATGAAAAATTTTAAATTTGGTGCCAAAATTACCCTAACCAATATTTCTCATGGTTTATTACACAAATGAAATTGGACAAGGCAAATATTCAAGGATAAGCATAGTTTCAAAGTTCCCGTTTTATTTTCCCTCCCTACACTTAAACTGAACATTATCCTCAACGTTCTCCGAAAGTATCAAAGTTATGATAATGGAAGGTAATTAACAACGAAAGAAACTAGTACTCCCCTGATTAGCTCGGTAGGATCCATGTGAAGCGGTGGTTACATCTTTCTTCAAGAAGAATGTTTGCGTGAAAAGCTCCTTCTCATCTTATGTATCTTCTTCTTGATAAATTAAACCTGCACACTTGAAGAAAACAAACGAAACCTTCGCGTAAAATCGGCGGTAACAATATATATAGGACTCTACTAAACTAGGATATAATGCTTGTGGAATGGATGTTTACAGAATTTCTGGAAAATTAAGACCTGGAAAATTCCAAAAATTTATAAGTAGCTCGGAAAATGAGAAAAAGTAATCAGTTGTTTCTGCTCCTTCCTGACGCTGTCAGGTTGCGATCCTGATGCCGTTAGGTTATCCTGACAAAAACTGGTCTGCGATTTTCTTGAAAAAATTCTGGAAAATTTACATCTTTATAATCTGGAAAAATTTCCTGCAAAACATCCATTATGACTCGATACAAGCATTTGACTCGAACAAACACACATGTATATCTTTTAATTAATTGAAATTCTCATGTTTACGTTTATTTTGAAAATGTGTGTAATCCTCCCTACACTTATCCCTTATGTAAAATACCTTTATATGTAATTAAGACGAGGTTAAAGACAAAATAAAACATTTTTACAAATTTAAACATGAGAATAAATAATCAATAAAAGATACACGACACACAAACAAGCAAACAATTAAGCATGGGTTGCCTCCCACGAAGCGCTTTTCTATATTTATGAGTCTTGTAGCTAGACTCGAAGTCGTGCCCCTACGTGGTCTCGTGCACGCTTACGTGCCCATACCTAAGCCATTCCAATATTCTCTCATTCTTTTTGTAATCATCTCCTAACTCTAGGCACTTTATATAATACCTCTTAGTTTTCTCATATGGGTACCTTAGTCCACTTTGCTTATCCCTTTCACTAAGCAATGGAATAGGAGTCATTCTATTACACGCCTCAATATCCTTGTGTTTAAACCTAGGATGAGCACATGGCATTTGGTAGACAAAGTCTTCAACTTCATCAGAGAATGTAATTAGACCATCAATCATCCGTTCACTTAACCTAGCCATTCTTTTAAAAGATTTTCCAAAAATTACTTGAGTGAGGTCTTTATCAATAAATTCTCCTAAGTTTTCTAAGACCATGAACTCTACCAAATAAACAAAACTTCCAACAAACACATGCAAATGAGTGACTGCTTCAACAACATTGTTCCCTTGATAAGTTAACTCATTGACCTTGATTTTATTTTATAGGTTCCTTGAGATTAAGTTTAAAGGCTAGAATGAATTCAAGTAAGCATCGAATCCTTCTAATCCTATTTTGCAAGGGAATTGCATGTCAAAGGGACCATCCTTCTCGATTCTACACCTAGGGTCAAAACATTGGGAGAGGTCTTCTTCCATTTAAAAACTAACTTCATCAATGACCTCCCCGTTGTCAAGTGCTTCACCATGATCAAATTCCTCATCGGAATTTGAGTCATAGAAAGGACTTTGTTGTTGCCAATTTATCTCATTATGCCCTAGGTGATTTCCAAAGTGGTGAACGGGTGAAGGGTTTTGTGGGATTACGTTCTCAATTTCGAGATTGGGAAGAGGATTGGGAGCGGGTAGTGTGAAGAATCTTTGGCGGAAGACACGTATCATGGTGAGTGATAGGTTTTACGAACAAAGGTCATGAAGAAGGGGGATAGACTACGAGAAAGCTAAAAATTGGAAAAAAGCTTACTTGATAGGAATTAAGCAAGAAAACCTAAACGAGGTGGACTCCTAACTAGCTATTTTATTCCCCGGCAGCGGCGCCAAAAACTTGATAACGCTACACGCGTCGTTCGGGGTCAAAGGAACTTCCTTTTCGTCAAGCAAGTTTTTCAACACCCTAGGCAGTGAACCTAATCGTGGTAGTGTAGTATTAGGGTAAGCCACGGGAATTGATATCGTTCTCTAGGGGAATAGGAATGCTAGTGAGAAGTTACTACGCTAAGGTTGGGGTTGAGGAAGATTATTTTTTATCTTTTTATGTTTTTAGGAAATAGAAAGGTACGAATCTTGGGGTTTGGATTTGGGGGTTTGGTATTTCTACCGATTACTTCTACTTATCTAATTATCTAAACTAGGGTGTATGTAGTCTATGTCTATTGTTGTGTGCTCGTATGATAGTTAAAAATGTATTTGCTTAGGCTGTATTACTCCCTAGTTATCTCCTATTGGTGGTTGAATTGTCACGTCCTTATTCTTAATTGCGTTGTGTCTCTAAGGTTGTAGGGTATGTGTTTATCCCTAACTCTTTGAAGCTACCAAAGGTTAATGACTACAAAATCCCTAGGATTCATAAACTTTAACTCTAAGGTATTCTTTGAATGGCTTGTCTACAATTACTCTAGGCGATTATAAGCTAAGGTTCATCAAAGATCAATCAAGCATTAAACACACAACGAATGACCTATCGCAATACTAGGTCAATCACAATTAAGATAAGAGACAACCAATAACTAAGTTTCATATTACCTAAGCAAACACATAAGTAAATTAGCCGGACATGAGGAACATGGAAGCATACACACAATCAAAGGAAGACATAATTGAATTAATGAAGTAAAACACTTATCTTGATGTAAGGTAGGGTATGGAACCCTAAAATACTATACAAGATAGCCTTGGTTCGGTTTAGGTTTTTACTCCAAAAGACTACAAACTGAAAATTAAAAAATTCGGATTCTATATATAAGATTACAAATGCGACGGCGTCACCCCTTAATTTGTGACGTCGTCGGGTCGCCGTTATTAGGGTTTCGTCTTGGCCATGTTATCATTATGACGGCGTCACCTTATGTCCGTGACGCCGTCGCCTTGAGTCTCTGACGCCGTCTGGATCAAATCTAGGCCGTCTGAGCTGCGACGCCCTACTCTTTTAAAACCTGATGCCGTCACTTGAAAATAAGCAATTTGGCTACTGTATCGTCACAAAACATCTTCCGACGGCGTCACCAGTATAACCTGACGCCGTCCCCTTCAGTTCCAACAGCCTGAGTGTCTCGATTCTTGACTTTGGCCATTTTCTTCGTATATTCGCGCCTTTTCGTCCGAATAAGTGTCATTCCAGCATTTTGCCTTCACGATACCTAAAAAGTGAAAAAGAACGATATTAAGTAATAACAGATACAAAAGTGATCAAATAAAGGCTTAAACGACCCCTCAAAAAGGTACATTTTAAAACCTTATCAGGGACCAGGAACAACTGGACTTATGAAGGGACACCTGACTTCTCCAGTGGTGGCATCTTTGCTGATAGGTTAGGGCGAATTGACCAAATGTTGTCCTCTCGAATTTGACCCCACCTGAAGTAATTGGAAGTAAGTAGATGTAGACATTACTAGCTAGGAGGAATAACTAGGTTAGCACCACTCTCCTCTATTGATTAAACCTTTGCCTTTTATCTGCTTTAGTAGTTAATTAGTTAATTCCTTATCGAAATCATATTAAAATCTGTGACACCTAGACTTAGTAATAATCCAACACACATAGCTCTTGGGACGACCTCGGTTTTACAAAATACTACACTACACACGACCGGGTACACTGCCCGTTAGTGCATTAGGGTAGACCATAGGTATAACGAGACTTTATAAATATTAAAACCTGGTCAATAAAACCTGCATCAATAAGCCCTTCAGGTGTTAAATCCATTTTGTGTTTTTCAGGATGTCTGTTCCTGATTGTTTCGATCCCTTATATGTTTGCGAGGTCTGAGTGTAACTTTGTCGAGAGTTTTTGTTCAGGATCTACGAATCTTTTAGATTATGTGTATCAGGTTGTGTTTACCTGATAATGTCATGCCTCATTTGTTATAAGGCTTAGATAAAACTTGTTAGAGTGGCGATTTGCAAATTTCCTCTTTACTTGAAGGAATCTTTGCAGGCACAAGGGTTAATGACGAATTTGGCGCTCATTAAGTCTTCATAGCACGTTTATTGATAACATAAACGTGACTAAGTATCACTTAGGTTAAAGACATGTTCTCCTTGTATGTACAAGAACCAATATGCGATATGTAGCCTGTTTGATTGTTTCAGGTACCCTTAGGATGCCATAAACTAGTGTATATACAAATTTTTTGGTATTGCCCACTATTTCGTAAACAACCTTTCATCTACTTAGTTACGTGTAAAGTGAACTAATTACGAGAATACGAAAGACATGTTCGACCTGGTCAGTCGCCGATGGAATATGTTTCATAGGTATAATAATGATATGGAAAATGGCGTGCGAGGGCGACGTGGTAGCGTTCATCCTGGCAGCATTTGAGTCTGATGGCGTACGAGCCTGATGGTGTATGAGCCTGATGGTTTTTAAGCCTGATGGCGTATGATCCTGATGACGTTTGAGCCTGATGGCGTATGAGCCTGGTGGCATATGAGCCTGGCGGCGTTTGAGCCTGATTTATGTTCCTTTTGTTTTTTTTAAATAATGTTGTTCGTGACCTGATTTTATGCTCTTGTCAGAGTAATGTTTATCAGGTTTATCATGTGTTATTTGTACTTCCTAAGTTTAGGAAAATATAACAAGAATTTTTGCAATTTGTCTTAGTAAATAGCCTTTCAGGTTGAGTTGTATACAAACAGTGATATAAGAGTAATATGGAGACTTTACATTATGTAGCTTCCACTAGAATGCTTTTACATTGTTTCTAAGTAAAATTTTAATGTATTGAAACAATTGAAATAGTGAATTGGTAGTGTACATGGAGGTTTCATTTCCTAGGTTTGATCGTGTTCTAGGACAGTGGCCCCCTTGTTACGCATGTACGTGGCTTGTAACCCATTTTCGTTTGACTGAACGTCCATATGTCTTTCCTAGGTTGTTTTTGCACACCCTTTACATGCCATTTTGTTGACTTCTCATCCTTGTTATGGATGATGCTGACTGGCCTGATGATGTGGCCTTCAGGCTTGATGGTGTTTAGTCCTGTGACATGGCTTTTTAGCCTAGTTAGGGAGTGATTTTTCAGGGTAGTGTTTTTGTTGTTTCGCCAGGTAATGAGCTTTAGCCTTTTTCTACTCTGTTTTATTCAGTGTCATAATGACACTCTTTTGTGACACTGAATGTATTGGTTAGGGTTTTGTTTTGAGGTTGTGTCATGGGATCATGTTCCTGGACTGGTTTTCTTTTGTGGGTTTTATTGGTGAGCGATTTTTTGTAGGTTCTCCATTTGGATGTTCTTGTGCTCAAAATTCCAAAATTGTTGTGTTGGTTGTTGGGAGGTGATCTCAAGCTACTGAGGCTGAGATTGAGCCGCTTAGGGTTAACATTTAGCTGCTTGAGCTTTTGTTCAGGCGATGTTCAGGGTTTTCTTGAGCCGCTTTTCAGGCTATCTTCTTGTGGTTGCTTTTGCGCCATTTTGTCAGTTTGGAGTGGTTTGGATGCGGTTTTTCCTGAATCAGGCGTTGTGCGTGTTTTTGTGTTTTCCAGTGTGCCGAAAATTTTTTCGGCGAGTTTAAGGAGTGAAAGTAGTGGGTTTTATTTATTTATTTATTTTTTTTGAGGTGATGTTTTTGGTATTTTATGACGAAAAACGGGGCTTATTTTTGTTTCTCGGAGGCGAGGATTTCATCGTGAAATCCTTTGTTTTTGGGTGAGGGTGATTTTTACCGCGACGAAAAAGTCGGATTTTGGGCTTTTTGGTTTTCCAATTCCAGGAAGTGGAAACGAATATCGTTTCGCTTGGTTTTCCGGTGGTGGATTTATCATAAACATCATTTTCGATTTCCGAAAAACTTAAACAATGTGGGTTTTTTAGTTTTCCGGCAGGAATAACTTTTTCCAGTTAACCGGGAAAAGGATAAGGTTGCGGCTATTCGTATTGTATAGCACGGATGGCGTCATGTTTACGTAGGGTACATATTAATGGTTTGGGGTAGTCGATCGTTTGGTTTTCCACGTTTGGTAAAGACCCCAGAAGGTGATCGGAGTCACGAGTTGAGGTAACACTCACGAGTCGACTTGGTAGTTTTTGTCAATTACTCGAAAGAATAATCGACTTAGGAGAGAGGTTCCCAGGGCGGATATGGGAAGTGTGGCTAGTCATTAGTGTGAGTTAGCTTAGGTGGGCTTGGGCCATTCCGAGGAAATGACCTAGTATTTATAAGGTGTCCTTTAGGGTTGTGTGAACCCGTAAAGGCAATCTGATGGTCTACCTATTAGCGATCGAGAGGAGGAGTGAGAGGAGCACATGCTTCTTGTCTTAACGGTCCTGGCGAGTTTTTCAGGCGTACCGTATGTCTCAACAGGTTTGTCAGGCAAGTTCTACCTTAGAGTTACTTAGGGAAGTATTTCTCGGGGCCTGGTATCGGACCGGGGCTTATGTTTGGACCAAGTCTAGAGTGTATTGGCCTTAGTCAAGTGGGCTGAAGGCCCTATCTGCTATCAATTGTATATATCAATAGTTTAACATAAACTATAATATACTTATCGTTGGTAATAAAAGACGAAACAAATAACAAATTCGACAAATGAAGCGGAACCTTTATTCAAAATTTCAAACTAAATACAAAGGCATCATATACAAAATTCTAATTCAAAGGTAAAAAAAGAACTAATGACATGGATCCTTATTTATAAGAAACTAATGACCTAATTGCCAAATTTTAAACTGACTCAAATTAGGAAATATCCTAAAAACTAAATACCAAATTCACAAACGCTCTTTAGAGTTCAAGTCACTTTTCTAACAATATCCACAGTTACTTGAACTCTTTCACGTGTTCCAAACCATATTCAAAATTACAGACGCTAGAGATACTAGCCAAATTCAAAATGAACGAAAAACAATCTAAAACAAATTCGATCCAAACAAACGTCGACGACTTCAAAACGAACAAATGTTAACCATAAATTCAAAATGATCAACCAAACAAACGAAATGGCTCAAACGATCTTCAACAACGACAATCACATTCAGGCAATCAACATCAAAAGCCCGACAAACGAAGAATTTCCAAACTAATAAAATTCCCAACGATTGAACAAAAACTAAACGACATGATAATAATCAAGTCTTCAAACATTAAATCGATCTACAAATTTCAAATACCAAATTCAAATTATAATGACTCATTTATTGAATAGACGAGTACCCAAACGCCCCTTAAAGTAACACTTACGAAATACAATATTTAAGATGTCATAAATAATCAACATTTTCAAATTCACGTTGAGACTGCTCTGATTTTAGAGGTAATTAATTATTATAAATAGTAGTCCTTTATTTTTAGCTAGAATTATAAATACATGTCTCAATAATCAACATTTAATATTTGGATAAACCTAGCACACATCTAAATATCATCACTTAAGTGTAAAATAACTTTTTTCTGATAATAAGATTCACACCAATCATATGGGAATTGATTATCGAATGAACATTAAAATTAAACTTTAGACTATACATTAATATATGAAGTTAAATCACTCCATACTCACAATAATTCACTACTGTAATTTCTCCATAATTTATTTTCCTTTTTTGTCATATAATCTACGAATCGTTTTGCTAATTCACTTTGTTTACGATCAATTAGAAAGAATTGGAAATGACATAAAAAAATGTGACAATATGTGAATCTACTAAATTTTAGTGTATGTTAGGGAATTAATAGTGTCCTTGTTTTTCTCATTTTTGTAGTTTTTTTAAATAGCTTTATTAGCAAATATATATCTTGTCAAACATATTACCATTTTAATATTGGGAATTAATATTGTCCTTGTTTTTCTCATTTTAGTATATGTTGGGAATTAATATTATCCTTCAGTATGCATTCGGTATGGGTTCATACCACACGGGCACACCATTGCCACTAGTGAGGTATGGTTCGGCATGGCATGGAGAGCGGTATACATTGCCGAATCGGCATCACCAAGTGAAGCACAAATATTAATGAAGTATTAAAATAAAATTGAGTGAGGTATGAAATAATGGTTGCCACTAAAAAACTATGGTGAGGTATGAGTGAGGTTTGAGATTAGGTGGAATGATATTATTAGTGGGTGGCGAGGTATGGTGTGACATGGTTGCCACCACCCTAATGATTCGGTTTTGCTAAACAATGCTCAGAATGCAATGTTGAAGCCAAATTAAATAACTTGTTTTTTTTATATTTAAAATAATTATTTATTCAATGCACAATAAATAAATATAAAAATTAACTTAAATATATGTCATTTTCAATTTAACAAAGTTTAAGTTTCCTTTATATTCATATTATTTGTTGCTCTAAGCATTGCCCGTTAGCATTGTTTAGCAAAACCGTTAATGATTTAATTATAATGATCTTTAAGAACATCTATATCAATACTATATATAAACTAGGAAGCCTCCTCTTTACTAATTTTAAAACTTACAACTTTAAAAGCTTAGGATACAACACAAAAACACTCTTTTTAGTTTTAAGTGAGCAACTAATGTGTAAATAAAAATAATTAATAAAGTTATTAAAACACCTCTACATATGAAATACAAATTATCAAGTATATTGTACAACTAACTTAAACACAATTACTGCATTAAATGTCACTAAAATACTTAAAACTAAGAACTAAATAATACAAATAATAAACCATATTGTACAAACTATTCAAACACAAAAACTACAATTTAAGAAATACAAATAATAAACCTAAAATTACAAAATATTTTTCTTTATATTTTATCCTAATGCACATATTTTTAATCCAATATCAATTTATTTAAAACTACAGGTAAACATGTTTCGATTCAGTAATCGCTGATATTTAAAAATAAATACCAAAATCGAACCGCGATAAGAGGGTTTATCAATTTCTTAGTTATCGGTTTTTGTGGTTTCGGATTGAGTGGCTCGGCTCGGTTTGTCGGCTTCACAGATTTTTTTAACACTCGTATCCGTAAAACTTAACTTTATATCAATTAAATAGATATTTTGAACGATGAAAAAACATTGCTCAATAAAATATTTATTATTACAATCGTATAATGAACAACGCTATCTGTCACATGTAATTTTTGATATTCATAAATTTATTGTCAAAAATAAAAATAAAAATAAGTTAGAATACATAATTCACCGGAACATTTTATTTCAGTGTATCCGCCGTCACAGCGCGCGAATACTCAACTAGTGTTAAATAAAAAAGTTATATTCAGTGTAACCATGGTTTTAAAAGGCTCGAAAAGGCTCTACAAAGGCGTTAGGCTTGGTCATGCCGCCACGCCACGTGTTATGACGTCTTATGCCATGTCTTTTTGCAAACTCGATATATATATAAAATATGATATGAATATATAAATATTTTCATATTTTGTGCCCTTTTTTTGGCTACTAATAGGTGAGGTTTGGTTATGCCGTCACGTCACGCTATTTATAACCTTGAGTGTAACAAACATTAAAAAAAAAAAAAAAAGATTAACAAAGACGTTCTATATCATCAGATACAAAATTAAACACATTGACATGTTGGTGATCATTGAAATGAAACTAAGTAGCTAGGTGGGAGTGTAACCAAGTTTTGAAAGCCTTGTATTTACGTTACCACCTTCCACTCCCAACCCCTTAACTTATTCCATTTCCTTCCTTGTTTCTCTCCCTCTCTCTATCATATTAATCACACTCTTTGACAATTATATATATATTCAAACTTTACTTTATATTTTTTGTATACAGTATATTTTTACAAATCAATTCACAGCCGTTACCCGTGCGTTTCTCCGATGTTTTTTTCCATATGTTTTGTACATTGATATTGTTTCCACTACAAAAAGACACATTAGTTAAACCTTGACATATATGTTACTACTACTAGTGTTTTTTTCTTTAGTACTATAGTCACTAACATTGTCACTGGCAATGGAGTTTGGTGGTGGCTCTGGTGGTGCTGATTCTTCCGATAAAAAGAAACGTTATCATCGTCATACTGCTCTCCAGATTCAGATTCTCGAATCGTAAGAACATTCAAGTTCCAACTCCGACTAGCTAGTGTGTTTGAGCTTTTTCGTTCTTTTTGCAAAAAATTAAAAAAATAACAAAATTTTTCATTTGTTAAATTGTAGAACGTTTAAAGAATGTCCACATCCAGATGAGAAAACAAGAATGCAGTTAAGTAGAGAGTTGGGTTTAGCTCCTAGACAGATTAAGTTTTGGTTTCAAAATCGAAGAACCCAAATGAAGGTTTTTGTTCTTTTCTTTATTTATGATATATATGATCTTTTTGTTGTGTCTTCTACTTGTATATTTATGTCCAAAATTATTTTTTTTTCTAGGCACAACATGAGCGCGCGGACAATTGTGCATTGAGGGCGGAGAACGACAAGATACGGTGTGAAAACATTGTGATACGAGAGGCGTTGAAGAATTTGATGTGCCCAACTTGTGGTGGTCCTCCAATTGGAGACGATTGTTACTTTGATGAACAAAAACTTCGATTCGAGAATGCTCAATTGAAAGAAGAGGTAAACTGTCACTACCAAATCGAAGTACGATACATATGCATGACAACGTGATATGGTTTGCTAATTTTAATGTACGAGTACTTGTTTTGCTCCCAAGGGAATGAATACTACGGTACATGTAATAAACTAGCACTTGTTTTCTGACAGTTTTAATATATGTTTTATTAAAAACTTGTGTATATGATGCCATGGGATCCATGTGTATTCTATGTTTTGGAAAGAACTGGTGACAATAAACGAGTATTATACTCGTGTATATTCACTTATTATCCGGTAAATTTTGTAACAGTTGGATAGAGTTTCGAGCATAGCAGCCAAGTACATAGGCAGACCAATGTTGCAACTCCCACCAGTACAGCCAGTTCACATGTCTTCGCTTGACTTATCAATGGCTAGTTATGGTGGTGGTACATCTAATAGGATGATGATGATGATGAATAGCGGTCCTTCTTTAGACCTTGATCTTCTCACGGGTCCCACCATTGGTGCATCATCTAGCATGATCAATCCCGACCCTCCGTTTGTGCATCTATCTGACATGGACAAATCTGTCATGACGGATATTGCTAGAAATGCTATGGATGAATTAATCAGGCTTCTGCAGACAGATGAGCCGTTGTGGACAAAGGGTCATAAGGATGGTATGGAAATTCTTAATATTGATAATTACAAGAGGCTTTTCCCACGGCATAATGATACTCCGAAGAACCCTAATGTTAGAACGGAAGCATCGAAGGCGTCTGGGGTTGTGATGATGAATAGTTTGCAATTGGTGGATGTGTTTGTTGATTCGGTTAAGTGCCAATCTTTAATGTTTGTATTTTATACGGTTTCTATCAACTTTACTTAATATTCATGAACTTTTTCTTGTCCAGATCAAATGGATTGAACTATTTCCAACAATTGTGTCAAGAGCAAGAACGATTGAAGTAATATCATCTGGATTGTTAGGTTCCCCGAGCGGCTCCTTGCAACTGGTAATTTAAGTCACACCTAATTTAGGTGTTTGTATCATTTCTAGTGTTTTCTTATCCCAACAATTTGTTTTTCTTTCTAGATGTATGAAGAACTACAAGTGCTTTCGCCACTAGTTCTCACGAGGCAGTTGTATCTGCTTCGATTCGTACAGCAAATTGAGCAAGGCTCATGGGTGGTTGTAAATGTTTCATATGATCTTCCTCAGTATAATCCGTATACGCAATCTCGTTTTAAAGTACACCGCCTTCCTTCAGGGTGTCTCATTCAAGATATGCCAAATGGTTACTCAAAGGTTTGTCAATTAATTTCGACTTGCTCCTTATAATTAGATATAACAAGGTCCAAATCGTTATTATTTTTTGCGATTACTATAAGGTTACCTGGGTGGAACATATGGAGGTGGAAGAAGTGGCCCCAATTGATAGACTTTATCGGGATTTTATTCATAGCGGTTTGGCATTCGGAGCCAAACGATGGCTTGCTTCTCTTCAACGGGCATGTGAAAGAACTTCTTCTCTAATGACAACCACCATGTCTCATGATATTGGAGGAGGTATACAACTAGTCATTTCATGGAGTATTTTGATCATAATTATAACTGCCTTTAGTTGTGTAAAGTGTTTTTGTTATTTACATATATACATGTTTGATTTCAACCAGGAATTCCATCACCCGAAGGCAAAAGGAGCATGATGAAGCTATCAAAGAGGATGGTGAACAACTTCTGTTCAAGTATAAATCCTTCTAATGGTCATCAATGGAAATCACCTTCGGGTATGAACGAATTTGAGGTCCGGGCGACTTTACACAAGAGCACTGATCCAGGCCAACCCAATGGCATGGTCCTTAGTGCATCCACAACCATTTGGCTTCCGGTTACTTCACAAAATGTCTTTGACTTCTTTCGAGATGGAAGAACTAGACCTCAGGTACTACCTAAATCACATGTAACGATATATTTATCAATCTTAACATATATGCAGAATTTTGAAGTCCACCCTTTATTTGTGTGTAAAAGAAATTGGATGTCACTAATCCATCTCAAACTCATTTTGATGTAGAAAACGATTATAATTTTGTTTACGCTTGTATAAGTGTTGACATGTTTTCAACAACTACATAGTGAAATTTCCTTTTTCGTTCATATTTTATCCATACTTGTAGATTCGTATGTTTTATGCATTTACAAGTGTAACCAACCCTGCCAAAATTCGAAATTTTCATAAAGCCGCGAACCAAAAAAAGGAGTTCAGATTGTAATTGTACGTTTGTAGGGTCGTGACTTTATATCTGTCGTGTGTGTAGTGGGACGTTCTGTCAAACCAAAATCCAGTACAAGAAGTTGCACATATCTCTACCGGGACACATCCAGGAAATTGTATATCGGTGCTGAGGGTAAGAATTATATTAATATCCATATCTATAGTCCTTTAACCATACCTTATTTAATTTATGACGTGTACATAAATAATATACAGGCATACACTCCTAGCCAAAACAACATGTTAATACTACAAGAGAGTTGTATAGACGCATCAGGTTCACTAGTCGTGTACTGCCCAGTCGACTTGCCAGCAATCAACATAGCCATGAATGGCGAAGACCCCTCCTACATTCCCTTACTACCATCCGGTTTCATTATCACAACAGACGGACACAATGAGATCAAATCAGAAGGCAACACAAGTGGTGCTTCAACAAGCAAAACCACCAGTGATCCTACGAGTGAACATGGTACCGCATCAACAGGCTCACTCGTAACCGTAGTGTTTCAAATACAAGTTAGCAGCTTACCATCAGCTAAAATGAGTCCAGAATCATTAGCAACAGTTAATAACCTGATTACAAACACAGTACACCAAGTTAAAGCTTCCTTTAATGGATGTTCTACCAGCACTTAATTAAATGTTCATTGAGTTTGAAGGGGTTAGTTGAGAAAGGTGTTTAATGCAGGTTTCATCATCAATGGCAGGAAATGAGTTAATATTATTGCTGCATCTGCATCATGCTGGTGGCTGGCTCTCTGTCATACTTCATTTACCATCTTCAACTACTACATTCATTAACATTTCTTTGTTTTTAGTCTTACTTTTTTTTTTCCTTTAATGTTTTATTTTTTGGACTTAGTGTCTCTTCTTTTAATTTTTTTGTTGCATTCTAAATCAGAAGATAGAGTCAAGAACGCACCATATATACTTTGTTGTTCTATGTATGGTTTGGGTATTGACTTTGTTTTCATTTTAATCTAAAGTTATATGCATATCTATATAACAATTATATTGGTTACATTTGACTCTTTTGGACCCCATGGTTTTATTTTGTTTGGTTGTTTATAGTAGACACATCCTATAAAAACATGGGAATAATTGTTTGTTCTCTATATCCATTTTTAACAGTACATCTTTATAATATCCTCTAACTAGTACAGTATTGTTCAGTAAATATTGTTTTTCAAATCTCATCAAACTTGTGTCTATTTTCTCTTATTTTTATGTTTATTGATCAATATTTATACATATATTCTTTTTTTTTCCTTCTTTTTTTAACAAAACAAATAATTTAAAAAACATGTAGGGGCCAATATCATTAATATTCATCTTCAGAATCTTTAATTTCATTTTATAAACATAACACATTCCTCTCTCTCCAAATACAAGTACAACATTTGAATTGATGGCCATCTCATACGTAAAATAAATTAAATTTAAAAAGCGTGTTTTTATTTATTTAAAATATAAAATTTGTAAATACTACTGTTTGAAAATTAACTACTAAAAGCATCCATCTAACAATAAAAATAGTTATATCTGTTTATATATACTGAAACAAATAAAAGGTAGGGGTCAACTTATTAAGTGTCTTCATCGTATTTCATGGACCACTAGCACTTGATGCATGCAAGCAATTTCTGCAAAATGACATCCACATTTATTTTCTAGGATAAATCGCATAAAAAAATACTCATTGTAGATTCAATTTCAATTAAAGGTATCAGTCTTTTTTTTCTTCAATTTAAAATATCAATTATTTTTTATTGTTGCAATGTTAGACAATTAGTAGGTTTGCTGGTTACAAAGCATGTTAAAATATCAAACACCCGCTTATCTCTTATTACTCCAAATTCTTTGACACAATACATCATTCATACGAATTAAAATATGAAATTCACGCAGAAACTTAATCTTAACAAGAACTAGTTTTAGAAAATAAAAACAAAATTTTTAAAGAAACGAAAAATATTTTAACTAATCTAATGACTAAAACAACCTTTAAATTAAAATAAATTACCACGTGAATTCCAAAAATTCTATAAATTTTAACCCAACTAAAAACAGTATTGAAGAGCTACCATAAAATTAAAAAATATGTTTTTACATTTTTTACTATTTTTTATAAAATTAAAACAAAACAGTGTTATAAAAAGAAAAGGACATAACCGGTTTTTTTATTTTTATTAAATAGTAAAACGTGACTAAAATTCTTTAAAAAATTATGACAAAAAGAAAATACGTTTTAGAATCTTATATAAAAAAGACGATTTTTAATGAAAGTTTTTGATATATTTAGACTAAATAAAAAAGCAAAACTGACTTTTATAAAATAGTAAAACATGACTAAAAATCTTGAAATAATTATGACAAAAAGAAAATACTTTTTAGAATCTTATAGAAAAAGAAAGATCTTTGTATGAAGGTCTTTGATATATTTAGACTAAATAAAAACATAAAACTTTTATAAAAAATAAATAAAGAGGTGACTTGTTACCTACTAGCTGGTAAAAATATCCTTAAATTGCACGATATGATAAGTTAAATACCTTAAATTAAGAGGGAAAAAAAAGATGTTACCTTTAGTTGAAATTGAACCTAAAATGAGTACCTTTTTATGCGATTTGTCATTTTTTTTAATAGCTATGCTACATCAATAAGAAAACAACAAAGAAACATCCACAAAAGAAGGTGACATGTTTTGATTGTGTTGTGTGTGTGTGTGTGAGAGAGAGAGAGAGAGAGAGTTTGCTACAAAAGCCGGCTAACGAGGGTATTCCTGCGTATGAGAGAGAGAGAGAGAGAGAGAGAGAGAGAGAGAGAGAGAGAGATTATTTTAAAACCCACCAATCAAAACATACCATGTCATTTTTGTGGATATTTCTTTGTGTATGTAATGTAGCTTTTTTTTTTCAATTGACTTAACTATATAACATATTGCTAAAATAGAACACATTTATGTGAACTATTTATACCGCCTTTTCGTAATGCATTTTGCGTTAGTGATGTCAGTTCTTCCTAACACTTTAAACTGTTAATAGTTAGTCATTCCTCTTTCATTATCTTTTTGGCAACTTTCTTCCTTAATTTTTAACCAAAAATTCTCTAAAGTGGTTTAAAAAATTACTCGCTAAATTATCTACATTTGAATATCCCTTTCATTTAATTCTAAAGGTCTCTTGCAGGGCCGATATTACCATTCTAAACACAATGGTAAGACCACGTAATATTGCAATTGTTTACGGTTTATTGTGAAATACTTCTTTTTGAAAACCATTGTGTCTGTAAACCACTTGATTTTCTATCGCAGCATGTGTCATATCAATTACGAAACTATTTCGAAGCTATTACGAACATCAATTGGTAAAAACGAGGTAATAAGTTTTATTCATTCAAATTTAAGGTATATATATTTTTTAAATCAATTTTGTTCTCCCCCCTTTCTTTTCTCAGAGCCAATTTTATTCGGACCGTGTATCATTCAATTAATCCCTACAAGTGATTATTGTTTAATTCAAACCTTATTATCTCATCTTGTCTAAGGTTATATAGTTGACTGCGGTTTTATTATGATTTCAAATAACGAATAATTTAATTCCTTTTTTGTTGTTCTGATTTAGTTAATTTTTGCAAATGTTTTGAAACCTTTATTTTTGTTCCTATATGATGTAGACTATAGTTGTTGGTAAGGTCGACGTATCTCTAGCTAGTTTCACATACCATGGTAGTGGCTATTTGAAAGTTTTGATTAAAGTTTTTGCAAATTGATGTATGCCCAAATTAGGTTTTTATCAAGTTTGATCTCGGATACCCAGTATCCTTATAGAATCAATTTTATTAGGGTTTAGAAAACTCTAATAAGTCGATTCTATGTATTATGATCAAACAAACCTTAATTTTTGAATCTTGACTAGGGTTTTCTATCGATACCCTCAAGGATAAGATCCATGTGTATTTCGATTAAGAACAACCCTAAACCATAATAAAGCGACACCCTCAAAGATTAAAAAATACCTGTGTATTTTGAGTAGGGTTTCTTGCTATGCAAGAATATCATGATTTAAATTCAACCTAGTGTCAAAATTGCAAAAACCCTTAAAACCCAAATTAACACAAATCGACCAAACCATGCATAACCAAAATTTAAATTTAAATTTTTATGATAATAATAGCAATTAACAAGAACCCTAATTAGGTTATATATATAATTATGGTGGCTCCGATACTACTGTAGTGTTGTGGTGGTTCCCACATGGCCAATAAAACATGCAACAATGGAATTAAACAAATAAGTGGACATGCAGCCATACAAACCCTAGCTAGCAAGATCTTTCTAAATTAACGATATAACCTAACCTTAAATACGTATAAATGGTGTTTATAGAAGACTTACTTGATTCATGCAGATGTGTGAGCTTTTTGATCAAGTCAGATGCACAGGTTCACCTTCTTTTGAGTAGATCAACCCACCTAGGGTTTTTGGGAGGAAAACCAAAACTTGGATTGCGCTAGGTACCACCAGACTAGAGTCGATATAGGGATCAAATTATAGTCGAATGAAAGTTGACAAAGGGTTTGAGAACCCTTTGGTCGACCGATGGGTTGGAGAGGAGAGGAGGAGAGGGTTTCTAAGGTTTAGTTGTGAGTTATTAGAATGCATAGGAAAGCCTTTGTATTTATAAGCTCCTATGAAACATTATAGAATACTTGTAGGACAAGTATTCAAGTTTGACTAGGAGTCAACCTCACCCCTTGTGAGATTCGGTCGATCGACCAACAACCCTTAAGGGTTGTTTTGTCTTTTGTTGATTTATTACCCTCTAATATTTATCCTAGATAAATATTATAGTTTGGGTAATTACCTTTTATCCCTTAAATGAAAATAACGCCATATTTTCATTTTCTCTAATTTCATTTCCTACTCCGTTTCTTATTTCTGCTTGCATATTCTGTTTAGTGTGCCTCGCTGTGACCTTTCGACATTTCTGTGAAGGTAAATGTGAAAGCTTGTTGTGTGGTTTGCACATAATCTTTTGAGTGGTACCTTAAATCATAGGTTTTGGGTTTGTATCTCTACTTTTTGTTGGGATCGACCTCTCTACGGCGTAAAGGCTTACTTAACTCTACACCGTAGAACTTTGTTCTAAAAATCCTTTAACTATCTTCAAATCTATGGCATAGGTACAAGTATGTCTCTACACCGTAGAGGTATCGAATATCCATTTCTTCTAACTTCGTCTTCTCTAGTTCCTTTAATGTCTAAATGGACGAACATAAACGAGCATTAACACTCTCATTTCTTAATAAACAAACATGAACAAGAGAAATTGCCTGCTTAAACGTTCGTGTTTGTTCATTTGTTTTGTTAGATTTAAAGGAACAAATATGAACAAAGCTTCTCCTGTGTTGGTCCGATTCATTTATGTAACACCCCGAAAATACGGTCTAGCGGAAGCATACGAGCCTTCGGGTGCTACTATCTTGGCATAACAACATATGGTACAAAGAATGGTTTTTATCCCATTTATTTAGAATAAGATTCATTAATTGAAAACCATAAGTTTACATTAATGAAAGTAGTGCGGAAATAGGCCCAAAAGATAATTAAAGTGGTCCCGTTCATTCATCAGAGTCGCCTATGACCATGCCCCTTGCCAAGCGTCTTCCAATAGTGAGCTAACGCCTTAAACCTGAGAACACATGCTAAAAAGGTCAGCTTACGCTGGTGAGTTCATAGAGTTTAGTTACAAAATGTTGTAGTGGACCTGATAGAGTTTAATTGTTACATGCGACTAAGGCAGATATCTAATAGCCATTCCAATCATCAATCAATCAATTCATAATCAGTTCATCAATAACCAATCCAAACAATAATCAATCCAAATAAATAACCATCAAATCAATAATCAACCCAATCAATAACCATCAATACGTGTGAGATCTCAATGCAGGGCCCCGGGCGACTCTAGTCAACACGGTGGTAGCAAGGCCTAGAACACAAGCTACCCTGGACTAGGTCGGTCCATTCTTAGCTAGGCGTCGCGTTATAGCATAGAGATGCTACCCTAGTCTAAGTCAACAAATGTCGCATGTCTAACCTTTCCTAGTCAACACATTAGCAATTCAATAAAATAGTGGCAGGTCCAAGAAATAGTTTGCATTCACATAAACACATAAGATATCGATCCAAAAATCAAATATACCAAACAACAGTCATTCTCAAATCATATTCACATATTCAATTATGGTTTGTTAAAAGCAGCATGTATTCTCCCCCATAATAGTTATGAAAATCTTTGAAAAGAGGGGCTATGAAACTTACCTTAGCCACAGCAATGCACTATTCACTATTGACACGACTGGCCTTTAAAGCTAATCTCCATGGCATCTAGAAGAATGTACGACGAGTATGATAAAGTAGAAGTGACGCAACCTAATGCGTATACGATTATTCTTAAAATACCGCTCATATGATAAAGAAGTCAATAAAAGTAATGTATCGTAGTTTTCGTGGATCATTCATGTTGTTACTTTCAAAAGTCCATTATCGTTTCCAAACGTTTATAATTAATATCTCAAAAGTTTGGTTTTAACATTTCGTGTGGTGGTAAGAAACATAGACGCGGCGTACAACTCACGCGAAAGAAGAGAAGACACCAACATAGTCGAGACATACTTAGCTAGAACGCATGTCAAAAGGAACAGACATTGACAAAGTCAAGAAATACTGACGATACTCAAGCTAGTCAAAGACTAGGTAATGATGACAACTATTTATGACACATAAATAGGTTAATCTTCGATAATTTCCCCATGATCCCAGACGTTCATTTTTATCCCAGATGATAAGTTCCATTTATCACTTAGTTAATAAAGGTTTCTCAATCGTTACACGAATTTATACAAGTTTATAATAAAGTACGTCATATAAAGTATATTATTGTAGTATTTTATAACGACATATTTCTTATTCAATATTTCCAAAACATAACGTCTTTATCATACCGTCTTCTCAAAATAACATTTCCCAACAAGTTTATAAAAGTTAACTTATTTATATAAAACACAAGTTATTCTCGTAGTTGATAAAGGTTTTTAATTAAATAAAACCATATTTATCGACATTATATAGATATATGTCTCGTTAGTAGTTAATATCTGAAAATATAATACTTGGGCATATCGCGAAATAAATATATCAAACTCATTTCCGAATTTAATATATTTGGTACTCGGTTAGGCCAACACGTGTAATAAAATCTAATTAATTAATCATTATAACTTGTTATCAATATTTATTCCAAGTTTATAAACCGTATTCGATCCTTATAAATTATATCGTACGTCATATCCAATACCGATTACTAGTTACCTAATTAGTTCTCAACATTTATCTCCCCATTTTATAAATAATTTACATCGTTATCCGATCAAGTCGTATCTCGCATATCACAATAGTTTTATTCCGGTATCGATACATATAATTGATCCGTTACACAATCACTATATTTACTTATTTTCTTTATACAAGTTAATTCGCCATATTCATCACCATACCATTATAACACATTTCCAAGTTATTTTCAATCCCGTAAAATCATTTACCATCAAACACGTAATTAATACTAAACCGTGACCGTTTTATCACCATCCATTCTTATTAATCGATAATTCATATATCATTAATTCGCCACACATTTCAAATTAGTCCATTGTTACCCTTTTCCATTTTATACATCCCGGTATTACATATTAATAACATTTTACGACTTATAAACATGTATCAAGCCCTACTTGCCCTGATTTAAAATACTAATAATTAATAACGTACATATTATTACATGATCATTGATCCTTGTTCCTATGTGACCACCTTTTTGTCAATTGATTTCTTTACTAATCATTTCATTGTATTTAGAGTTATTAATTATTATAAGTTACTAGCTTTTACTAACCACTTGAAACTAACGAATATCATATTCGACCACTAGAAGTCGGCAAAACATAAAGTATCATTTGGGTTAGGTTTTTATTCTAAGAGTTTTGATTTGCACTTCCAGTCCCCGTAACCCATAATATCCAATAAAGACCTAGACAAAACAAAATATACCCACCATATTATAGATCCAGTTTCGGCCGGATCTGACCCGATTCCTCATACCAAAACTGACCTGAATTAGACGGTCACCTAAACCTTCATCCGACCAAAACAAACATCCCTTTTTGTTACCATTCGAGACCCAAAACAGAATCACGCCCACAAACAATTACCATTTTCATAGTTTCTTACCACACGAATATTTAATAAACCGTTTTTAAATCTTGTTTTATTTTTAGTTATCCACGAAAATGTAAACACGAAAAATATGTTATACGAATCAAAAAAAAAGAAAACAAATATACATTAGGTGTGTGTGCGCGTTTTACCGTGAGAAAAGGAGAGGAACAAGGGTTGTGATGGTGTCCTTTATGAATACAACTCATAACCATCCAAGCTAGAGCCTTGATACACGACTTTTATTTGAAAACCTTAGAATCCGAAATCAAAAACTTAGATTTGGAGCGCGTGAGAGAGATTTAACGCGAGTGTGTTATGAAAATGGAACCACGGGATCCCGATCTACAAGATGGGATGGGTGGTGTAAGTAGAGGAGGTCGCCGGAAAAGATGACGGCGCCGGAACCCTAGGGGAGGGTGGTGGCCGGATTTGTTAGTGAGAGAGAGGAGGATATGTGTGTTTTTTGTAGTGAGAGAAATTAAGTGAGTAAATGAGAGATGTGTGAGTGGTTGAGGGTATTTATACTCCAAGGAGGGGCCAAACTTGTACACTCAAAACCACAAGGGGCGACTATGTAACTTCCTCAAGGGAGTAACTTTTGCAAAACTTTTGATATAATAGGTTCGGGGCTCGTTTGGACTAGCAAACGAGGGATTCATGACTCGAGAGTTACGCCAATGTTTTCAGAATAATATTTCCAATAAAAATGATGTATAATACGACTCGTATCTCAAATTTGTTAAAATGATCGCTCTAATTGATGTTTCTCCAATTACGACGCATCGAGGAATTTACGAGTTGTCACAGCCTCACCTCCTTAAAAGGAATCGCGTCCTCGTGATTCAATTCATGTTACTTGTTGAGGTTTAAAAGAGGCGAGTGCATACGCACGAGGATTCATCTTCACGTTCCCTACGTGAATCTAGGATCTTGCTGCGAGTTTCTACGAGCATCAAAGATACGAATGAGACTTTACTATAGTCGCTCGAACTCATAGTCTATGATTTTGATAGGTCAACAAAGTTTTAAACGTTCAAAGATTAGGATTTCCTAGAGGGATAACAATTGCCTCATTGACGAGTCATTTCTTCTTATTACGCAAGGAATGTCGGGAGTACTACTGAGTATTGACGTTATGTCAAGGTTCTGAGCTACTGGTCTAAATTCAACAAGGATTTTGAAAAGTTCGACATAACGATGACTTACGCTTTCGCGTTTACTAAACGCTTCACTTATTCTCATGGTGAGTCCCTAAGCTTAACCTAGGTCATCTCGAAGGGTTCAAGAGATTTACGTTGTCTATGTCTCCTAATGGTTTGTGATCAACTTACATATCCATCTCAACTTAGAACGTTTTCCTTGGAAGTTTCTTAAATAGGTTCAGGGTTGGTAGGTTGGGTATTTCCATTTCTACCCAACAATCAGGATCGACAATTACGACCATAGAGTATCTCTTACGGTGCCTTTGAGGTACTAAAGCGATAGGTATGGTTATAGGAGGAGTTGGCCAATGGAAGGTGTCTGTCCCAACCAGTGTAAGACTCGAGAGATGTCGATAAGAGAGTTTGGCCAACGAGAGGTGTCTATCCCAACCGTTGCCAAACTTGATAGGCACGTTACGTGTTCTACTAAGGTTCGAATGGTTTCTTTACTTCAACCATCAGCCTGGAGATGATACACTGTAAGCATATCCAGATCTGTTCTCTCGGCTCTAGGAAGTGATAGATGAAAAATGGGTGTGTGGCGATTGCCACAATCCGGAAAGGATATAAATCAGCATTTCCTAAAGCACATGGTTTCCTTTACGTGTGGAGAAGTCTATTTGTGTAACTCAGGTTTTCCGATCGCACTTCCTCCTTAAAGAGTATCGGAGGGAGTTGAAGGTTGGGAAAGAAGAATCAGATGTATACTAACCAAATGAATCTCAGATAGAGAAAACGGACCAGGGGGATTGATAACACTCAGATTGTGCATGTTTTTAGTAGCATTGTGTGTATTTTTATATCTGTTATTTGGTTATATTTGTGTGATTTTAGCACTTAATCGTATCTAGATATGTTTGTCTAGCATTCATAACCAAGTGCAGGGAAATGGAGGAAAATGTGGAAATATGCAGTTAATCGAAGATTCCCGTCTCAGTAAAGCTAAATCCCAAGTACCTTTGAAGACCTTAGTGATTGAAGAACCAAGTTCTACAAGTCAGAGTGAAGAGTAAAGTTCAAGTTTCTTATCTCAGAAGATCCAACCGGATCCGGTTACACCTTCAGCCGAATCGGTTGGCATTTGGTCGGAATACATGTTTTTGCCATGACCGACCGATCGGTCGCAACCCGCAACCGGATCGGTCGGTGTGTTATTATTGAAGACCAACCGGATCGGTTGGTCGTATGACCGAACCGGTTGGAGAAGCTGCAGTTGTCAAATCTTCATCACTAAGCTTTCCCTTTGCATCCAAACGATTCTAGGTCCTTCTCTTGGTGTATTCTAGTCCCTTCCTTACTCCTTGGAGGCCAAGTCAAGCATTTAACACCCTAGGCCTTGGAATTAGTATAAATAGAGGTTAAATGTGAGCATATTAGACACACTTCAATTACAAAGCTCTCTACTCATCAAACCAAGCCTTAACCTCCTGAAATTCGTCCTTAGAAATCCAGAGAAGTTTGGAGTTCCAGAAGTTCCACCGTTGGAAGCCGGAACACTAAGAAGTCCACCACGATCCTTTGGGAATCACTACTTCATCATTTGTAATCTTATTCCAAGCATTGTAAGACTTTTAATCATGTTTTCTAATGATCAAAGTTATGAGTTTATGTTCATGTTTGCTATGAGTGGCTAGTTTCTTTATACACTTGCTTAAATGATGTTGATTATTATATGATTAGTTAGTGATTGTATTAACATGTTTTAATTCAATTTCAAGTTGATTCTTAGATCCAATTGTGCTAAAGTTTCATAGTGACATTTGTTAATCAAGTTTGGCTAATTGGTAACTATCGTTGGGGTCGAAAGAACTTCGTATTATTCAACTAGTCATAATCATTTTGTCTATGGATGATTGTTTTTACCCATTATTCTTGATTATACAAAGGAACTAAGGTGTGGTTGTAATAGAAACGCTTTTTGATTATCAAATTGGATTGGTTGGAAACATCTAAATGGTCGTAAGATTAGTTGTTGAAAATTAATTGTAGCCTTTTGTCTATGATCGGGTACCTTTTGTATTGACCATTTCTTAAGCAATTTGATGAACAAGTGGATGTTTTTGTGTTTAGGTTTATGAAAGTAGACTTATGAAACTTGAATTGATCTTGAATTGATTGGTTAAACTTAAAGCTTGTTTTTATGAACTAAAATCTTGACGAAGGTTTAACTTGTAAGAACAATAGATTAGTTTTCAACTAATTATAACAACCAACATGTTAAGTAGTTAATACAATCACATTAATCTATGATATGATACTAGTTTGAGCAAGTGTAGTTTTTAATCATCTGAATTTCATTATATCTATTTGCTTTGTTATATGTTTTTGATCGACTCCGTTAATTCAAACTTGTGCTCTGATTCACTCAAATCCCTGCGAACGATCCCGACTTACCTTCATAATCTTGCTATAACGGACGAGTATACTTGCTCGTATGTGTTATTGGTAAAATTGGTAATTCACCTTTTATAAATTTAAAACTTGCACCAACCGGGCACATCAAGTTTTTGGCGCCGCTGCCGGGGATTTGATTGTGTTTCAACAAGTTCTTGAATTTCCTTCAGCCGATTTTTTTTTTTAAAAAAAAAAAAAAAAAAAAAATTTCACAGAAACCTTAACCGGATCCGGTTGCCCCTCAACCGAATCGGTTACGAGTTTACCCATCATTCATCAGGTCTGACCGATCGGTCGCATCCCGCAACCGATCCGGTTACCTTCCTCTGTTCCATATAATCTGTTTTCGTTGTTTGTCCGTGTGTTTAGATATTGCCTGGATTCTCTAGGTCATTGTATGAACACTCGAGCAGCGGGAATAGAACCAATTACACCTCTTACCAACCCAGAACGTTTGATTCAAAGAAGAAGGAGAACACGTTTCATACCATTGGAAAACCGTATACCAAGAGTACCAAACCCACCATTTGATAACCTCATAGAAGCCAAAGTTGTTTACAATCCTTTCACCAATTTACCTTTTCCCATGGCGGATGATCAACCTATGTGGGGAACCAACCGAACCGTAGCACCAACACCCGAAAGTGCTATTGTTGCTATTAACCTTGGTGACAACTTCACCGTGAAGGGACATCACCTTTCTATGATCAAAGACCGACAATTCGATGGCCGTGCGCGGGCCGATCCGCATAAGCACATTGCCGAATTCATCGAAATTTGCGGCATGTTCCGTTATGGCGACACCGATGTCAATGCCATTAAACTCAAACTTTTTCCATCATCACTAGCCGGAGATGCTAAAGTATGGTACAATGAATTAACCCCAGGAATCATCAATACTTGGGAGGAGATGAGGCAAGCTTTTGTAAGCCGATTCTTTCCACCTGCCATGTTTGACCGATTAATGGGAGAAATTCGTGCTTTCAACCAAAACCCAAACGAATCACTTGTCGAAGCTTGGCTTCGAATGAAAGATTTGCTTCGTAGTTGTCATGGACATGGATTATCAAAAGGAACCATTATCCAAATCTTTTACCATGGACTGGATGAAATTTCTCAAGGCATCCTTGATGCTGGAGGAATTTTTCTCTATAAAACTCCTAACGATGCACATCAATTGCTCGAAGATCGAGTACTTCTCAAACTTGATTGGTCCAAAGATTCCAAAACCAAACCTCTCCGAAAAACCGTTGCTTTTGTCGAAAACACCGATACCTCAAAACTCATGGAGAAGATGGAAGCGTTAACCTCACAAATCAACTCGCAATACAAGGATATCAAAGATGAAATGAAAGAAATGCGAGACGGATGCAACAATTGTGGAGGAAATCACCCATCGTCCGAGTGCGACGATAAACCTATGGGTGGACCAAAAGAAGGAGAAGCAAATTACGTTCAAGGAGGATACCGTGGAGGAGGATATCGTAGTAATTATTATGGTCGAAATTCTGGAAATTGGCAAGATCGCCGACCAAGGGATGACAACCGTGATTCTCAACCACGAACTGACGATCCACCACACCAAACTTCCGACAAAAAGACAGAAGAAACTGAATTCGAAAAAACCATGAGAGAATTCGTGGCTGGTCAAAAATCCGCAAACGATTTTATCAAAAATCAATTTTTCAATCTTAAAGCCAAAGTTGAGCAAGGACAGAAAAATCATCAAGCATCTATCCAAGATCTTGAAAACAAGCTTGGCAGACTTTCTGACCAACATTCTTCTAGACCATCTGGTTCATTGCCAAGTAACACTCAATCCAATCCAAAACCATCAAATGATAAGACGTACCGTCCACCCCAAACACGAAATGAACATATCAATGCTGTTTTCACAAGAAGTGGTCTCTCGTACGATCCACCACCTAATCCTAATACTCCTATCACCGTTGATAGTGAGGATGAAAACGAAGAACCCAACACAATTCAAACCACCAAAAAGAAAGACATTCCACCAGTCAAGGCGTATACACCGAAAATTCCTTATCCTCAACGCCTAAAGAAAGAAAAGATGGAAGAGCGTTATAAGAAGTTTATCGAAATAATCAAAGAGGTTAGACTCAATGTTCCTCTCGTTGATGTTATAGCCGGAATGCCCAATTACGGGAAATTTTTGAAAGAACTTCTTAATAACAAAAGCAAGCTTGAGCAAATATCAGCAACTTTTCTTAACGAAGAATGCTCAGCCATAGTTCAAAACAAAATTCCACCAAAGCTCGGAGATCCTAGGAGCTTTCTTATTCCATGTACTTTCGGGAATAACGTTAAATGTGATGCTTTAGCCGATCTTGGCGCAAGTATCAATTTGATGCCTTGTTCACTCTATTCCAAGTTGTGCAACAACAGCCTGAAACCAACAAAAATGAGCATTAGATTGGCAAATCATTCCTATCAATATCCTGTGGGAATTGCTGAGAATATGCTTGTTCAAGTCGGTAAATTCATTTTTCCCGTGGATTTTGTAATCTTGGAAATGGAAGAAGATAGTAAAGTCCCACTCATTTTAGGAAGACCTTTCCTAAACACCGCCGACGCAATCATCAAAGTTAAAGGAAAAGAACTCAACCTTGGAGTTGGGGAAGATCGAATCACTTTTCTTATCGATAAAGCAATGCGCTACCCACATTCCAGTGATGACACTTGTTTTAACGTCGATGTTATTGATGAAGTCACTGATGAGGAATTAGATGCATTACTTAACGAATCCGATCCATTCATGACTACTTCTGAAAAAATCAATGAAACAGATTCTGACAAAGAATTTGATGATTTCATGAAAGTAGAATTTGAAGAAGATAACTCAGAAGAAGAAGAAATAGAGGAAGAGGAAGAAAATTTTGAGGAAATCACTTTCAATGAAAAAATGCGAATAAAATCCTCTATCGAAGAACCACCCACAGATCTCGAACTCAAACCTCTTCCAAATCATCTTGAATATGCTTATCTGGAATAGAACTCACTTCTTCCAGTAGTCATATCTTCATTACTCGAGGATGATGAGAAAGAAAGTTTAGTTTCCGTACTCAAAAATCACAAACAAGCTTTTGCTTGGAAAACATCTGATATCCCAGGAATTAGTCCTAATTTTTGCAAACACAAAATCAATTTCGAAGAAGGGATTAAACCTGTGGTAGAACGTCAACGTAGACTCAATCCCAACATGAAAGAAGTTGTTAAAAAGGAAATCATTAAACTTCTTGATGCTGGAATCATTTACCCAATTGAGGATAGTCCTTGGGTAAGCCCTGTTCACTGTGTTCCAAAGAAAGGAGGAATGACGGTTGTAACTAATGAGCGAAATGAGCTAGTTCCAACTAGAACTGTCACCGGTTGGCGTGTTTGTATTGACTATCGTAAGTTAAACAAAGCCACCAGAAAGGATCATTTTCCACTCCCATTCATGGATCAAATGCTTGAAAGACTGGCGGGAAATAAATTCTTTTGTTTCCTCGACGGATTTTCAGGATATTTTCAAATTCCCATCGATCCTAACGATCAAGAAAAGACCACCTTTACTTGTCCTTTTGGAACCTACGCATATCGGCGTATGCCTTTTGGTCTTTGTAATGCACCCGCAACTTTTCAAAGGTGTATGATCGCCATCTTCCAAGACATGCTTGAAACCTCCATGGAAGTTTTCATGGATGATTTTTCAGTCTTTGGAGAGTCATTCGAAACTTGCCTTTCTAATCTCGATAAAATGCTTGAAAGATGCGAAGCTGCACATCTTGTTCTCAACTGGGAGAAATGCCACTTTATGGTAACCGAAGGAATTGTGCTTGGCCACAAAATCTCTAGTGCCGGAATGGAAGTCGACAAAGCAAAGGTCGATGTCATCTCAAAACTTCCACCACCAACCAACGTCAAAGCCGTTAGAAGTTTTTTAGGACATGCTGGTTTCTACCGCAGATTCATCAAAGATTTTTCCAAAATATCTCGTCCAATGACAAAACTTCTTGAGAAAGAATCTATCTTTGATTTCGATGCTGATTGCATAAAAGCTTTCGAATCACTGAAATCTCAACTTACTAGTGCTCCGATCATGGTTTCACCCAATTGGTCACTACCTTTCGAACTTATGTGCGACGCAAGCGATTTTGCTGTTGGAGCTGTCTTAGGACAACGCGAAGGGAAACACTTTCGGCCTATATATTTTGCAAGCAAGACACTGAATAGTGCCCAGCAAAATTATACCGTCACCGAAAAGGAATTACTAGCTGTCGTTTTTGCCTTTGACAAATTCCGATCATATCTTGTGCTCTCAAAAACAGTCGTTTTTACCGATCATTCAGCACTCAAATATCTATTCAACAAACAAGACGCTAAACCACGTCTTATTCGATGGATTTTGTTACTCCAAGAATTTGACATCGAAATCAAAGACAAGAAAGGAGCAGAGAATCTTGCTGCTGATCACTTATCTCGTCTCGAAAATCCTAATCTTGAGGAGTTAAAAGAAGAAGAAATCGATGATTATTTTCCCGATGAAACTCTCATGACCATCGACGGAAATAACGATCCTTGGTTTGCTGACTTTGCAAACTACCTCGCCGGAGGAATTCTCAGAAAAGGACTAACTCATGCTCAAAGAAGCAAATTCTTTTCAGAACTTAAATACTATTTTTGGGAAGAGCCATATCTTTTCAAAATGTGTCCCGATGGGATGATCCGAAGATGTATTTTTGGTTCCGAAACTCGTAAAATTCTTGACGAATGTCACCATGGCCCAACTGGGGGACATTATGGTCCTTCCACCACAGCTAAGAAAGTTTTTGATGCTGGATTCTATTGGCCAACAATATTCAAAGAAGCACATACACTTGTTCAAAACTGTGACGCTTGTCAAAGAACCACCAATCTCTCTCGAAGGGATGAAATGCCGTTAACAAGCATTCAAGTGTGTGAAATATTCGATATTTGGGGAATAGATTTCATGGGACCTTTCCCTAAATCCCACAAATTCGAATACATTCTCGTTGCTATAGATTACGTGTCCAAATGGGCAGAAGCTGAAGCTTTACCAACAAACGATGCTCGTGTCGTCGTTAATTTTCTCAAAAAGCTTTTCGCTCGTTATGGAATTCCCAAAGCACTCATAAGCGATCGTGGAACTCATTTCTGCAATCAACAAATGGAAAAAACCATGAAAAGATATGGAGTTCATCATCGATTTGCAACTGCTTATCATCCACAAACTAGTGGTCAAGTCGAAAATACCAACAGAGCTCTCAAAAGAATACTGGAAAAAACCGTAAAAGACAATCCGTCTTTATGGGCAAGGAAACTTGATGATGCTCTGTGGGCATTTCGTACGGCTTATAAAACACCAATTGGTACAACTCCGTACAGACTCCTGTATGGGAAGACTTGTCATTTGCCGTTCGAAGTTGAACATCGTGCTTATTGGGCGCTCAGACAATGTAACACCGATCTCAAAATAGCTGGAGAGAAAAGATTTCTGCAATTGCACGAACTGGATGAATTAAGACTCCAAGCTTATGAAAACTCCAAACTGTATAAAGCCAGAACAAAAGCCTATCATGATAAAAAGCTACGAATTCGAAAAGAATTCAAAGCTGGAGATAAAGTTCTGCTTTTTAACATGAAATTCAAATTCAAAGCTCCTAAGTTACAACCAAAATGGTTTGGACCATACGTCGTTAAACATGGATATCCATCTGGGTATGTCGAACTCTATGACAAACAAGGTGGAAGTTTCATTGTTAATGGACACCGAATCAAGTTATACTACGATAAGGAGCAAACGAATGAAGTTTCAGTTGCGGCAGTGTCCTGGAGACACCATGAGAATGAATTCGAAACTATCACTTTTGTAGCACCATTTCCCGAAAGAATTCCACAAACTGTCCCATGGAAACCAACTGCTGAATTCGTCTGGAACGATATTGAAGATACTGGTGAAGAATTCATGTACATCCCCGAACTATATAAAATGTTCAAAGCTGCCCTTGCAGCTGAATAAATTCGGGAAGAATCGAGTCAGGCTGATGACTCGGTAATAAAACAAGCGCTTCTCGGGAGGCAACCCGTGTGTTTCAGATTTGATTTTCTGTGGTCACTCCCCAAAGTCTTAACCTTTGGTTGAACTTAAGTGTGGGGGAGTGCCACCCTTTTAATAAAACCTTTTGTTTGTTTATAAGATTGTGTGCAGGTATTGATTTCTCTAGTGGACGCAAGGAATGAAGAAAGAATTTTAAGCTGATAAACTCGTTGACATATCTGGTTTCATCTCTATTTTCCCTATTTCTATACTTTGAAGTTCGTTTATCATTGAGGACAATGTCTAACTTAAGTGTGGGGGGGTGAATAGGAAAAATTAGAGTTTTCACGCTTAAATTTAAAATTTTGTTTGCCCTTGTGATCTAGTTGTTTTCACACTTTTAGGATTATCTATTAGAATAACTGGATCATTCCACTGGTAAAAACTGGTAATATTTAAAACTTCGAGATGTGTTCCGATTACTATTGCAATCCATTCTTGGATCGATAAACATTTGCTAGCACATATTATACCCTTTCCACTAAAATGTGAGGATTTAAGCCTATTTCTTATTAGCATACACCTTTTATGCTTAGATCTTTTGCTATGAGTGTGCCGGTGATTTTATTTATTCTAGAACTTGTGCTTGTAAATCATTACTAGACCGCAGTGAGATTGCATTCGTGCGATATAAGTGAATTCGTGTGATAAAGAGGCAACTTAGGATTTAACCCAAATGGCCTTCCATTTTTCATCTAATGATATATTAGCTAGCCTCATTGGTTAGTTAACCACCCACTTGGACCCATTTGTAGTGCTCATTTTTAGCACTAGATACCCCTAGTTACACCTTTTGAGCCATCCCTTTCATTTTTGCTTCACCCAGAAAATACAAAAAGATTTTACACTTTAAACCTTAGCCTACCCCTTATCAATGTCTAACGGTTGGTTGCTAGTTTCATGGAAAGTGAAGACTGTTCAAATGATTATGAGTATCACCTCCTTTGTGATTGATTGAGCCATGCGTTATTATGTTATGTTCAAAAAAAAAAAAAAAAAAAAAAAAAAAAAAAAAATGTGTTGAAAGTATGGAAATAATAGCCAATGTGCTATGGTCGTAGAACAATTGTCATGGCAAAGCAAAAAGCTGTGGAAAGTGAAAAAGAAAGAAAGCAAAGCTATAATCGTTTATTTGGTTCGTGGAATGTTTGGTAGCTAGCAACATGGGTATTAGACTTGATTTCATTTTTATTTTAACACCAATTTCATTAAACATTCCCATGCCTTATCCATACCCTTAACCCTTAGCCTATCATTATAACCCGAATAAAAGCCCTCTTTAGATGTTTTTACTTGGTGCTCACGCCACGTCGGTGGAGTTTTGTTTCTTGTACAAGCTTATGGTAATAATCTAATCATGACTGAGCAATGAGTGTGATTTATCTTGTTACTCCACTAAAAATGAGTGATTGAGTGAATTATATTCCATTATTTTTTTTCGTGAGGTGTTTTGAAATGTTTATCATGCAAGAAAATCGTTGGATATTGTCAAACATCTTGATGTTTCACCTTTATAAGCATAATTGATGAATCTTCTCTCGTATTTATACTTGGTTGATTTGCATCACATTTTTCATAATCACGATTTTGTCCCAGTGGATGTTTGTCCTAGATTTGCTTGAGGGCAAGCAAAGTTTAAGTGTGGGGGAATTTGATAACACTCAGATTGTGCATGTTTTTAGTAGCATTGTGTGTATTTTTATATCTGTTATTTGGTTATATTTGTGTGATTTTAGCACTTAATCGTATCTAGATATGTTTGTCTAGCATTCATAACCAAGTGCAGGGAAATGGAGGAAAATGTGGAAATATGCAGTTAATCGAAGATTCCCGTCTCAGTAAAGCTAAATCCCAAGTACCTTTGAAGACCTTAGTGATTGAAGAACCAAGTTCTACAAGTCAGAGTGAAGAGTAAAGTTCAAGTTTCTTATCTCAGAAGATCCAACCGGATCCGGTTACACCTTCAGCCGAATCGGTTGGCATTTGGTCGGAATACATGTTTTTGCCATGACCGACTGATCGGTCGCAACCCGCAACCGGATCGGTCGGTGTGTTATTATTGAAGACCAACCGGATCGGTTGGTCGTATGACCGAACCGGTTGGAGAAGCTGCAGTTGTCAAATCTTCATCACTAAGCTTTCCCTTTGCATCCAAACGATTCTAGGTCCTTCTCTTGGTGTATTCTAGTCCCTTCCTTACTCCTTGGAGGCCAAGTCAAACATTTAACACCCTAGGCCTTGGAATTAGTATAAATAGAGGTTAAATGTGAGCATATTAGACACACTTCAATTACAAAGCTCTCTACTCATCAAACCAAGCCTTAACCTCCTGAAATTCGTCCTTAGAAATCCAGAGAAGTTTGGAGTTCCAGAAATTCCACCGTTGGAAGCCGGAACACTAAGAAGTCCACCACGATCCTTTGGGAATCATTACTTCATCATTTGTAATCTTATTCCAAGCATTGTAAGACTTTTAATCATGTTTTCTAATGATCAAAGTTATGAGTTTATGTTCATGTTTGCTATGAGTGGCTAGTTTCTTTATACACTTGCTTAAATGATGTTGATTATTATATGATTAGTTAGTGATTGTATTAACATGTTTTAATTCAATTTCAAGTTGATTCTTAGATCCAATTGTGCTAAAGTTTCATAGTGACATTTGTTAATCAAGTTTGGCTAATTGGTAACTATCGTTGGGGTCGAAAGAACTTCGTATTATTCAACTAGTCATAATCATTTTGTCTATGGATGATTGTTTTTACGCATTATTCTTGATTATACAAAGGAACTAAGGTGTGGTTGTAATAGAAACGCTTTTTGATTATCAAATTGGATTGGTTGGAAACATCTAAATGGTCGTAAGATTAGTTGTTGAAAATTAATTGTAGCCTTTTGTCTATGATCGGGTACCTTTTGTATTGACCATTTCTTAAGCAATTTGATGAACAAGTGGATGTTTTTGTGTTTAGGTTTATGAAAGTAGACTTATGAAACTTGAATTGATCTTGAATTGATTGGTTAAACTTAAAGCTTGTTTTTATGAACTAAAATCTTGACGAAGGTTTAACTTGTAAGAACAATAGATTAGTTTTCAACTAATTATAACAACCAACATGTTAAGTAGTTAATACAATCACATTAATCTATGATATGATACTAGTTTGAGCAAGTGTAGTTTTTAATCATCTGAATTTCATTATATCTATTTGCTTTGTTATATGTTTTTGATCGACTTCGTTAATTCAAACTTGTGCTCTGATTCACTCAAATCCCTGCGAACGATCCCGACTTACCTTCATAATCTTGCTATAACGGACGAGTATACTTGCTCGTATGTGTTATTGGTAAAATTGGTAATTCACCTTTTGTAAATTTAAAACTTGCACCAACCGGGCACATCAGGGATTCCCTTTTAAATCGGAGTTCCATAGTGAAAAGAAGGTAAGGAGCTATAGTTCAAAAGCGAGGACTAGCTCATAGGAGCGAAGCCACTCTACCAGAGGGAGAAGAATGAGTACACTCTCACCTCCTTAAAAGAAGATTGAGGGATTCTCTAGAACTGCAAAAACTATATGAGAAGAGAGGAGCAAGGTCGTCCATACTTTCTATCTTGTTGAATAGCGGGAGGTGAACAGGTTAGGTAGGACTTCCAGTAACTACTCAGGCAAGGGTGCGGAATTCTACTTCCAAGGTTTCGTCTACGGTGTAGATTATCGTTCGGTTAAGAGGACCAAAAGGATAGCAGGTGGTTCTTGAAGGATGAGAGAAGGATCGGGTGGTTGTCCCAAGGAACGCGGTTCAGGTTACTCCTTAGGATTTCAAGATTGTTGTTGAGCATGGAATTTCTACTGGACGAAAGGTCTAGGAAGTTCAGAGTATGTCTCTGTTAGAAAGTGTTGATTGCTACCAGCAATCGGTCGGTTGACTTAGCATGATATCTAGGTTAGAGACGAAAAGTGCGGCTCCTATAAGAGAGTATTGGTTACCAACCGCAGTCAATCGATTGACTCATTGATGCACTTAACACTTAGCACATAAAGGGTCAATATTCAACTCCAAAGTCCTAATTCCAAAAAGAAGTGCGACTATCGATCAATATCAATTCAACTCCTAAATACGAGCGAAGGTTAACGGCTCTAAGTTGGTTTACTAAATAATTTCGCATCGATGGAGTGTAAGGTACAACACCGATAGGGCAATGTAGGTAGTACCGCAATCGGCGGTATGATGTAGCAGGCTATTGTTGATAAAATAATATCTACAAGATAACCTCGGTGAACAACTTCACTAAAACAGGTTGTTAGAATGTTATCAACAGGGGTACCTAAATAGAGGATAAGGTATGACATCAACAGCACGTAAGGTACTACCTTAACTGAAAGCTGTTGGCGAAGCAACGTCGACCAAAACATTATCGGTTTAGGAAATGAACAACGTCGACTAGATGACTTCATTTAAATCAACATCGAGTGAATGGCAAGGTTTTGGAAGTTTAAACAATAATCAACTCGAGACTAGGCTTGAGGTAGAAGTGTCGGTAACAGGATTACCAACGAAACAAGACTAAACGACAAATCCAAGATGATTACTAGCGAAACGACGCGGAATGATAATTTCAACAAGATTACTAACGATACACAGTCGAATGATGATTCGAAATCAAAAGGTGAGTAAAAACTCGGAACGAGATCAAAATCACAAAATCGAAAGCCCAAAAACCAAAATCAATACCAAATCCAAAATAGTCAAGACCAAACTCAAAAATAGCCCAAAACAATTCGAAACGCTCTAATAAGATCAACGAGGCTTATGCCGATAAGCAACTCGGATGAAAACGGTGCCAATCGGGACTAACCCGACTTACGGCTCGATGGTGTCAAACAGGAATCCCATATAAATGGAGACTCATAGCGGTGTCAGAAATACTACGGTTCGAGAGGTGTTGCGATGCCAGTGTGTCATGTGTGAGTGCAGGCTTTCGTGATGTTCGGTGAGTGTGAGTGTGTGAGTCCACCTAAAGCTCATCGTTTTTAAAACCAATCTCTAATCCGAACATAATTCTGTTATAACGACTCCCAGTATTTGCAAAATTCACCTCTGAGACGGACATAGGTGACCAGTCCATGTCCTGCTGTCTCTGGCTGAATATAGGTGATCAGTCTATATTCATTCAGGCAAAGCACAACCAATTAATATAATCAATTCTTAATATATATTCTCAACTTCAATATTATCTACCCCAAACGTATTCCCTTTCTTATCTCAAAAATATTTCGTTTCACCATGTAGTTACTAGCGTTAGGTATCATCGTGTGTGTGTGGTATCGACTCGACAAGACGCCATGAATGCACTCAAATAACCACAATGAGACTTCTAAGCGATAAGCTTTATCGTTTAATAAGTTTCAAAATAAATAGTTAGATCTTATCGAGTTCAACAACTCGATAAACTCAACCATTTATCCATGTAGCTTATTATCCCAAAAACCAGTCACATCCTAACGAGTCATAAGGATAATTCGCCCATTAATAATGTTATCCCACGTACATAGCGGGCGCTTATTAGGTTCGTCAACCTAATAAGTCCGTTATCCACGTGGATCGACGCTATTAATGTTAGGTCATCCGTAACCCATGCACAACACATAAATGATGTTAAATACTCATAAATGGCATATTTTGATAAACATGCCCTCGAAACATTTAATAACTCATTAATTTCAAAACATTTCTATTTTTAGGCGTTAGTCACCTTTTCAAAATGTCGAATAGCAAAGTGAGTCTTGTTATTGAGTGTTTAGTACAAAAATCATTTAGCATCTATATTTTCTAGTTTCATTCCCTTGTTTAAATATATATTTCGTCGAGTTTCAATATAAGTTTCGAGTCATTATTCGTTCCGAGTTCACAAGTCCGAGTCATGACTCTCGGCTTTTACACATCATATTGTTCAATAAATACTAAAGACCATGTTACGGCGTTGTCGGGGTCAGTCGAGACTAAAAAGTCACGATAACACCGACGTAGCGCAAAGTTGACATATATATCATTAAGTCCAAAATAAACAATTTCACAACTCCAATTAATCCTCCAAACAATCTCATACCAATCTCTCCATCTAAACAGGCAATCAAACATACCCAACACCACTAAACACTTCCAATTGACTCTTTCAATTCCCCAAACACAACTGATTAACGAGTATCAAATCTAATGTTTGTTAATAACTTACAAATCACCCAAATCATCACAATTAATTTGTTATCCAATCAAGACTGTTAATTAAAATGTCGTCCGGTTTCAAATAACTGATACATACCAATGATTCACCATTAACCAAATAATCACACGTTAATCCAATTTATTATCTGAAAACACTTACCGGTTTCGCATGTTATTATAACACTAGCGGGCATGAATTTATTATTAATAATCAAAACCGATTACCACTTGTTTGACAATACTTAAGAACAAAACAACGGTTTACGAAAGTTTTGACCCAAAATTTGTGACACGAGACTATACACCCTTCGACATCATCAAAACCATTATAACCCATCATCTAATTATGACCAAGAACACATAAAAATGATAAAATGCAAAAACACGTGAACATGACACAACACACGATACCAACATACTAGTTTACATGTTTTATTAGTTTTAGCACGTTTTAGACTCGTGTTCATCAAACTTAACTATGGAACTCACGTTCACGAGACAAAAGGTCTCGTTCGTGACTCTCTGACTTAGTTATAATATCACCATTTCCTCTACATTCCCAAATCGTTCCCACGGCCACTACTAATGTGCAATTTCTAAATCAAGTGGTGAGATTATGCAAGGAAATTGCGTAACTCTGATACTTTGAGAGTATTCGTATTATTGATTAGTAATGTTGAAGTATTTGTTATCACAGTTTGTGTTCGTTTTTTTACTTTCATCTTCTAAGTACATTCCAATGGATTCCACGTATTTGTGTGTATTCTTACAAAGTTTTCTATTTGTTGTTTTGGAACTATCCAAGGCAACATTCCAATAGATTCTACGTATTTGTGTGTATTCTTACAAAGTTTTCTATTTGTTGTTTTGGAACTATCCAAGGCAACTACTTAATGTAAGCTAAGTGTTATAGATCTAAGGTTTGGGACTCCACACTCTGTGAAAGGTATAGTGCATGCGAAAGCATGAGGACATGCTTTCTGTGCGGGTTTTAGCATGAGAACATGCCTATAGGGCGTGCATAACCATATAGAAATGCTTATGGGGTATGCGTAAGTATGAGGACATACTTACTGTGTGTGTATAAGCATGTGGAATTCTTATAGTGAACTACTAAGATAGGCAAACTTAGATCGTCTACTAAAGGGAACACATTCGATAAGTATCCCATCAAACAATTCATCAGATAAGCCATAAACATCTCATCAATTATCTCATCAATCAATTCGTCTAATGTGTTCTCGATCATCTACATCCTTAAACTAGTCATACGCGAGGCTTCAGGTTGGCAGGCAGGCACGTGGCGGTCATAGGGCTAAGTTTTCGAAAAAGTGATTATAGTCTAGGTTTTGAAAATATACCCAGTTCTCTATAACCTTGGCTCTGATACCAATCTGTAACACCCCAAAAATACAGTCTAGCGGAAGCATACGAGCCTTCGGGTGCTACTATCTTGGCATCACAACATAAGGTACAAAGAATGGTTTTTATCCCATTTATTTAGAATAAGATTCATTAATTAAAAACCATAAGTTTACATTAATGAAAGTAGTGCGGAAATAGGCCCAAAAGATAATTAAAGCGGTCCCGTTCATTCATCAGAGTCGCCTATGACCATGCCCATTGCCAAGCGTCTTCCAATAGTGTGCTAACGCCTTAAACCTGAGAACACATGCTAAAAAGGTCAGCTTACGCTGGTGAGTTCATAGAGTTTACTAACAAAACGTTATAGTGGACATGATAGAGTTTAATTGTTACATGCGACTAAGGTAGATATCAAATAACCATTCCAATAATCAATCAATCAATTCATAATCAGTTCATCAATAACCAATCCAATCAATAATCAATCCAAATAAATAACCATCAAATCAAAATAATCAACCCAATCAATAACCATCAATACGTGTGAGATCTCAATGCAGGGCCCCTGGGCGACTCTAGCCAGCACGGTCGTAGCAAGGCCTAGAACACAAGCTACCCTGAACTAGGTCGGTCCATTCTTAGCTAGGCTTCGCGTTATAGCATAGAGATGCTACCCTAGTCTAAGTCAACAAATGTCGCATGTCTAACCTTTCCTAGTCAACACATTAGCAATTCAATAAAATAGTGGCAGGTCCAAGAAATAGTTTGCATTCACATAAACACATAAGATATCGATCCACAAATTAAATATACCAAACAACAGTCATTCTCAAATCATATTCACATATTCAATTATGGTTTGTTAAAAGCAGCATGTATTCTCCCCCAAAATAGTTATGAAAATCTTTAAAAAGAGGGGCTATGAAACTTACCTTAGCCACAGTAATGCACTATTCACTATTGACACGACTGGCCTCTAAAGCTCATCTTCATGGCATCTAGAAGAATGTACGATGAGTATGATAAAGTAGAAGTGACGCAACCTAATGCATATACGATTATTCTTAAAATACCGCTCATATGATAAAGAAGTCAATAAAAGTAATCTGTCATAGTTTTCATGGATCATTCATGTTGTTACTTTCAAAAGTCCATTATCGTTCCCAAAATTTTATAATTAATATCTCAAAAGTTTGGTTTTAACATTTCGTGCGGTGGTAAGAAACATAGACGCGACGTATAACTCACGTGAAAGAAGAGAAGAAACCAACATAGTTGAGACATACTTAGCTAGAATGCACGTCAAAAGGAAGAGACATTCACAAAGTCAAGAAATACTGACGATACTCAAGTTAGTCAAAGACTAGGTAATGATGACAACTATTTATGACACATAAATAGGTTAATCTTCGATAACTTCCCCATGATCCCAGACGTTCATGTTTATCCCAGATGATAAGTTCCATTTATCACTTAGTTAATAAAGGTTTCTCAATCATTACACGCATTTATACAAGTTTATAATAAAGTACGTCATATAAAGTATATTATTGTAGTATTTTATAACGACATATTCGTAATTCAATATTTCCAAAACATAACGTCTTTATCATACCGTCTTCTCAAAATAACATTTCCCAACAAGTTTATAAAAGTTAACTTATTTATATAAAACACAAGTTATTCTCGTAGTTGACAAAGGTTTTTAATTAAATAAAACCATATTTATCGACATTATATAGATATATGTCTTGTTATTTGTTAAAATGTGAAAATATAATACTTGGGCATATCGCGAAATAAATATATCAAACTCATTTCCAAATTTAATTTATTTGGTACTCGTTTAGGCCAACACGTGTAATAAAATCTAATTTATTAATAATTATAACTTGTTATCAATAGTTATTCCAAGTTTATAAACCGTATTCGATCCTTATAAATTATATCGTATGTCATATCCAATACCGATTACTAGTTACCTAATTAGTTCTCAACATTTATCTCCCCATTTTATAAATAATTTACATCGTTATCCGATCAAGTCGTATCTCACATATCACAATAGTTTTATTCCGGTATCGATACATATAATTGATCCGTTACTCAATCACTATATTTACTTATTTTCTTTATACAAGTTAATTCGACATATTCATCACCATACCATTATAACACATTTCCAAGTTATTTTCAATCCCGTAAAATCATTTACCATCAAACACGTAATTAATACTAAACCGTGACCGTTTTATCACCATCCATTCTTATTAATCGATAATTCATATATCATTAATTCGCCACACATTTCAAATTAGTCCATTGTTACCCTTTTCTATTTTATACATCCCGGTATTACATATTAATAACATTTTACGACTTATAAACATGTATCAAGCCCTACTTGCCCTGATTTAAAATACTAATAATTAATAACGTACATATTATTACATGATCATTGATCCTTGTTCCTATGTGACCACCTTTTTGTCAATTGATTTCTTTACTAATCATTTCACTGTATTTAGAGTTATTAATTATTATAAGTTACTAGCTTTTTAATAACCACTTGAAACTAACGAATATAATATTCGACCACTAGAAGTCGGCAAAACATAAAGTATCATTTGGGTTAGGTTGTTATTCTAAGAGTTTTGATTTGCACTTCCAGTCCCCGTAACCCATAATATCTGGTAAAGACCTAGACAAAACAAAATATACCCACCATATTGTAGATCCGGTTTCGGTCGGATCTGACCCGATTCCTCATACCAAAACTGACCCGACTTAGATGGTCACCTAAACCTTCATCCGACCAAAACAAACATCCCTTTTTGTTACCATTCGAGACCCAAAACAGAATCACGCCCACAAACAATTACCATTTTCATAGTTTCTTACCACACGAATATTAAATAAACCATTTTTAAATCTTGTTTTATTTTTATTTATCCACGAAAATGTAAACACGAAAAATATGTTGTACGAATCAAAAAAAAAAGAAAACAAATATACATTAGGTGTGTGTGTGCATTTTACCATGAGAAAAGGAGAGGAACAAGGGTTGTGATGGCGTCCTTTACGAGTACAACTCGTAGCCATCCAAGCTAGAGCCTTGATACACGACTTTTATTTGAAAACCTTAGAATCCAAAATCAAAAACTTAGATTTGGAGCGCGTGAGAGAGATTTAAAGCGAGTGTGTTGTGAAAATGGAACCACGGGATCCCGATCTACAAGATGGGATGGGTGGTGTAAGTAGAGGAGGTCTCCGGAAAGTTGGCCGGAAAGATGACGGCACCAGAACCCTAGGGGAGGGTGGTGGCCGGATTTGTTAGTGAGAGAGAGGAGGATATGTGTGTTTTTTGTAGTGAGAGAAATTAAGTGAGTAAATGAGAGATGTGTGAGTGGTTGGGGGTATCTATACTCCAAGGAGGGGCCAAACTTGTACACTCAAAACCACAAAGGGCGACTATGTAATTTCCTCAAGGGACCCTTATTGTAACTTTTGCAAAACTTTTGATATATTAGGTTCGGGGCTCGTTTGGACTAGCAAGCGAGGGATTCATGACTCGAGAGTTACGCCAATGTTCTCAGAATAATATTTCCAATAAAAATGATTTATAATACGACTCGTGTCTCAAATTTGTTAAAATGATCGCTCTAATTGATGTTTCTCCAATTACGACGCATCGAGGAATTTACGAGTTGTCACAATTTACAGCCCAAATAAATATGATGTCTTTAACCACCCATTTAATTTATTTTTATTATAAATTCCGATTCTATTTTTATTTTAGTTGATTACAAAAAGATATAAAATTCAATTAAAAATTAAAAATTAAAATTAAAATAATTTCACTCAAAATTAACACTATTTAAATAGGAGTTACAACGTCATTTTACACATAATGCAATTACACCCCATGGGCTAAGTTATTGAGAGGACACCACCACCACTTATCATAACTTTCTCCCCAAGTTTTGGTGAGAATTTGCAGACGAAAAATAACAAGGAAGCAAGGATAATTCGGATCGAATAAGAGTTTAATTAGTATAGAATTTGGTTTATGATCCTTGTGTTACTTGAGACACTTGTGTAATCCGTTGATCCATCCAAGTTTTGTATGTTTCTGATTTATCTTTATTTCCTTCCTACAAAGATGAACTCAATAGCCATGAGAGGCTAATCCTCTTGTGATTGCTTCGATTCATCAATATAATAAGGTGCATTTGGTTTTATCTGATCTTGTTAATTTCCTGCTTATGTTAAGAACATGTTGTGCTTAATCTTGTTATGTTTGTGTATCATTTCTGATCATGTATAACTTGTTGGGTTAGGTCGAAAGAACTAACTAGTTATACTCGATTATGTTAAGAACACGTTGTGCTTAATCTTGTTATGTTTGTCTATGATTTTTTTATCTTTTGGTTGGAGGAATCGCTTATGTTAATTGATAAACAACTAGCTGAAGTGTAACAATGATCTGGTTAATCTGTGAAAACACATTTACTTGCTCAATCAAACATAAGTCTTGAATTAGAATGCATAATTTGCGAAAATGCTCTTTTGACGAAAATTGCTATTTGTGAATTATAATCAAGAACTTGTTCTTATTAATATGAGATCATATTCATTACCTTTGTCACTGGGTTATATGAACAATCCAAACAATCATATTGTCGTATTATTGAATTTGCATTATTATCTCTTAGTTGCTATTTTTATTAAAAAGTTATTTTGTTAAGTTTTAATTATTGTGCTTATTCGAACAAACTTAAGTCCTTGTGGATTAGCCCTGGTCTTTCCCGAATATTATACTACATACGTGGGTTATACTTTACCTATTTGTTTGGTTTAAAAGATAGTGAAACTAGTATATATAAATTTAAAGCTTCCTTAGACATCAATCACCAACATCACTGCCATCATCAAACGCAAAAATATCTCAAAGTCTATACTCTTTTACCTCAAACCCTTACAGTGAAGAATATCATGCCATTTCCTCATACAAAGCTAAAGAAGAAAAGTATCTTATTTGTTTCGGTTGTGCGTGTAACCTTTGAGTCATCATCTATCATAACGTAGAACATTGAGAAGTCCAAACCTTCATCTCGTTAACCCCGGATGTATGTGATTCAACAGGGGCAAACGAGACAACACAGGTTCTACACAAAGCTCACCATAATACAAATTTCTCTTATGCATAGAAACTGGTCTCTTAGTTCGTAACTCAATGTTTTTCATGTTAGACTTATGGTCAACTTGACGCATGATAACTAATTTGATACCTTCATGCAAAGATACCATAAAAAGTTACGACCTTAACAAAAAATTGTATGTGCAACAAATTAGTATAATGATTTTGGATATAGTAACCTCAGTTGTCAAATCAGCAAAAACCTAAACAAATAGCATAAAATGAACACATTTAGGTTATCAAAAAGAATGTAATGATGATAAAATGAACCAGGCTAAAAAGGGAGAAGCATAAGAAGCCATGGTAACAGAGTTTTAACATATTTAGGTATGATATGTAAATCGGTTTAGAGATGGGATGGGAACAGTTTTGTTGTTTGGTTTCCCGTGTTGAACGGTAAGGACTCGATGACATTGATATAGATTAAGAAGCTCAAGTGACACTTAAACAAGAACCTTACTATACTGATGTAAGGCAGTATTTGCCCAAATGTGTGAAACTTGTGAAGTTATATGTGTTGCTCTCCTTTTATAGAGAGGATTTTAGGGTTTAGAGATAAACAATTTAGGGATGATCAACGGCTTTTAGAGAGCCAGGTGTTGATCATCCGAGAGAAGAAAAGGAGGAAAGGTGTCGTGCGTCCTTTATCTCGTACATAGTGGAGCTTATCGTACGTCCCAATTATACAGTGTCAGATGGTACATCGTAACCGCTAGTGACAGTTGAGGAGTAGTGGTAGTGTCTTACTTGGTCGGGTCTGAAAGATTTTACCAGGCCAGGCATCGCTTGGGATTTAAGCCATACTTCCATTAAGTGTTGATGGGCTTTGGTAATGGGCTTGAATCGAGCGTATAATTAGTGGGTTTGGGCTACTAATATTGATATGCTATCAAGTCCCCCCAGTCTAGTCTTAGATCATGCTATGATATGATGCTAGACTTTTTAACTAAGTCCCCCCAGTTTGTGCAGCGCTACCAGGGTTATTTCTCAGGCCTTTGGTTTGTTGGTCTCGATCATATTTATCTTTTTTGATGATGACTAGATGCAGGATTTTACCTTGATCAGGGTTGTAAGCTGAGTTGGGAAATGTATGTACTTGATGTTTTAGTGGGCAAGTGTAGGAATATCCTGCTTTGGGTTTATTCGCTATTTTTAGGATTTGACGTGTCTTTATTGCCTTTGAGACTGTAGATAGCATCATCTTGACATTTCTTGAGTGGTTTGTATAACTTGTCCCTTCGACTGTACGTGACATGTGTTTTGACATCAGGTGTACCTGCGCCTTTGTAGGGTGTTTATCACGCGCTTTATTAAATGTGCTTTGACCCAGTGGGCGTTTGCCAAGTGTAACTCGGTGATTGGTTTTCTTTGCCTATAAATAGAGCTAGAAAGGTGGGGATGTTACAACTTGAAACAATAGAGCCTCTTTCTTCCATTTTTCCACATCTGTTTCTAAACCCTAAAAACTTATTTCAAGAAAAAATTTTGTAGGTTTTGCATTGCATTTTTTACGAAGAGTATTTGTCTTCCTTCTGTTTTTGTGGTATGAGATGAAGACTAGTCGTGTTTATGGCAAAGATATTTGTGGTCTGAGGTCCTTTACCAGTGTATGGGGTTGGATATGGGGACACTTACTTTTCTTCCAACCTTGTCTAACATTGCCATCCTTTGGGTATATTTAGATGCCGGTGGAGTTTTGCAAGTGATTGTTAGGATGGAAGGTGTGGAGGGTCTTGCATCAGACTTTTCATCATCCTTCTTTAAGTCCTATCAGGGTGTTTTGGTCATCCTAATGAGAAACTTAAATGTTATACCATATTTTAGAGGTAGGAGTATTTATCTTTGTGGGAGACTAAAATGTTACACCACGCTTCCAGTCGTCATCGGTTGGCGTAAACTGGCCCTTGATGTCTGGAAGCGCAGGTTGGTGGTCATTTAAGTAACCTCCCCGTGGATTAAGAATGGGGGTTGTTGTTCTCATTGCCTTGGAGGAACATCCACATGTCGTCTTGATCTAGCCCTTGATGGGGATGTCCAACTGTGGGGCCTTGCCTCTGGTCCTGAAGGTAGATGCCCTGGTTGGACATTCCGCTCCTAACCTCAATAAGTTTTTGATTTTATATGGTTTATTCCTGGATTTTTGTTTGATGGGCTGTTTATTTATTTATGTTTGATGTTCTCACAAGTAGTTCTTAGTCACTACTGGGAGCTGCAAAAAAGTAATTCGTTCGCGATGAGTCCCTCAAAGTTCTCTACAAGTATGAAAGCTTAAGGTATCATGGTCAAATTATGAATCTTGGATAAGGCTTGGGTCCCGAGATGAACATATATCAGGGATTACCCCTATTAACCGTGCTTCATTCCGGTTTTTTCTTGGGCATTATCCAAGCTCAACTCGCGTCCTGCTCGCCTGAGCATCTTGTCCGTGTAGATTGGATCCTGAGTACGCCAGGTCACTATTAACTACGTTTGGAAGTCCCTAAAGTGAGTGTTTGCAATCCATGATGTGTCAAGATTGTTTTGTAGAATGTACCAGGCATGTATTGTCTTGTTTTTTGTATAGGGTGGTTTACCCAGATTTTATAATGAAATTAACTATTCATTAATTTTTTATTTTGCATTTACCAAGTTTATGTAGTCCTGGGTTTTTAGTTAAGATGTTGTAACCTTGAAATCTTATTGAAATTAGCTTTCATGCCAATTTATTGTATGTGTTTTATTCCTATGTTTAGTGATCATTTAAATATGAAGAATGTCTAGCCTGGCTATGTGTAGCAAGATTTATTAATCAAGGATCGGTTTGACCATGATTTTTGTGACAATAAGTATTTATATTTTTCCTTGCACATTATAACTAGTAACTATCGTATAGCTATTTTCCAGCAAGTCACTCATGGCAAGTTGTGCGTATGTGTACTTTAGAATGGGCTTGCGCGATGAAACCTTATCTAAAGCATCATCGGGTGTATTCCATACTTTGTGACCCGTAGGCACGTTTTGTTCATGAACATGTTCTTAAAGGCTAATTTATGTTCGAGAAAGTGTTTGCTTGTATGAATAGTCGTATGTGACACTTTGTAAGAAAATTGTTGGATTTGTCATTGCATATTTATAGAAATAGTACAGACGAGCTATCCTGGCTGTTAGAACCTTCATGTTAAAGTAGCAAAAGTTTTCTTTGATTTAGTGATCCACCATAGATGTAACATCATTTGAGGTTGGATGCGTGCATGTTAGGGGAATGTCACTCCCTTCAGGCGTTGTCAACAGGTAGGAACCATTTTCGTTTGCCTAACGACTGATGTATGGCCCTTCCCGATTGGGAGCGAGCTTGGCCTGAAACAATTATCACGACTTCAGTTCCATAGAAGCTCTTTATGTTCCATAGACCAGACTGAAGGGTGTTTTGCCTATGCTTTCCAACATGTATCACGATTTCAGTTCCATAGACCAGACTGAAGGCATCTTCGCTTTCATCCTCGTTTACCATAGCAACTCTTCTGTTTGGATGAGCATTTCAACAGGTATCACGACTTTAGTTCCATAGACCATACTGAAGGGTGTTTCACTTGTGCTTTCCTTTGGCGTGGTTCTGTGTGCCCATAGTACGCTTGAGAGTTCGTCCACCCAACAATTCTTGTATTCCTTTATTCGTTTCTCGATTCCTTTCACAATTTCTCTGTTAGCTACCTCTGTTTGATCATTAGCTAGAGAATGGTAGGGAGATGTAGTAGCCCTGTGGATACCCTGATTTCCGCACCATGATTTGAATGATTTGCCAACGAAATGGGTTTAGTTTTCAGTGATAAATGTTTGTGGCATGCCAAATCGAGTGACGATTTGATCATAGACAAATGTTAAGACTTTTCTTGAAGTGATGGAGGCTAGCGTTTTCACTTCAACCCATTTGGTGAAGTAGTCTATGACTATAATAATGTGTTTGATGTTTCCAGCGGCAGCCGAGAATGGTCCGCATATATCAATGGCCCATTGATGGAATGGCCAGGGTACGATAGTGGGGATGAGGTTATATTTTTGCACAAGTTGGACATTGGCGTAAGCGTGACATTCTTGGCATGTCTTGATCTCACCCTCTGCGTTCTGGTTTACTGTTGGACAGTAATACCCCATCATGATTGCTTTGGCTGCTACAACGCGATACCCTGAATGCATGTCACACATTCCATTATGGATGTCTTGAATGATTGTTCGTGCCTCTTTTGGTCCAACACATCCCGCCATTGGTTAACCGCACTATCAACTAGTTTCTCTATTCTATCATCTTCTACGATCTCATGGAGACCCTCTAAACTATCCTTAAGGTACGAAAGATATGCTTGATATGCAAGTTCATTATTCCTAAGAGGAGAGGGAATATACAACACATCAATAGCATAATTATTACAAGCAAAAAACTTTGGAACAGAATAATTGCAAGTGTCTCTTCACGAGTTAGCCATAACTCTGGAGTAGCCAATGTTTGGTTTATTAACCATGGTACCTTGATAACCATTTCAACTCTTTATTTACAAACTTTGGCTTAGCAGCAACTTCTTCCTCTGCAACCTTATGCTTCTTAGCCTCCTCAGATTGAAGTTGAATACCTTGCCTTTTCATCCTTGAAGCCTCCAGTTCTGAATCCTTAGGCACAAAGCTTTGGACTTGTCTGAACACCTTTTCAAATTCAGACTTCAATACATCAGGCTTCATTCTTTAGCTAAATCATCTTCCAGTTAGGATCTCCTTGAATCTTGATGTAATTCATCATGTACTCTCTATGTTCACCTTTGGTCAAGGGTCTATTCCTTCTTTACATTTCTCTTTGCTCTTTGAGAAGTCTTTTCTTTTCATTTATCATTTCAACCATCTTCCTAGCATAGTCCTCACTCCCTATATCGGCTAGGATGTCCCTGTTGACTTCCAGTTTAGCCCTTATGGTGTCCCAATCCTCATCTGTATAGAACTGTGCAGCTTTCAGAACTTCAGCTTTTCTCTTCTTTTGTGCTTCAGTTAGTTCTGGTTGCTCCTGCAAGTTCTTGGTAATCATTTCATCTTTTAGTCTTTGTTCTGCAAGTTTAGATTCTTCAGCTGCATGCTCTCATTGAATTCTTGCAATCTCAACTAGACTAGCTTCTTCTTCTCTGAGTTGCTTTTTATTCTTTGCAGGTTCAGAAGTCTATTGCAGTATCCCTTTGCCTTTTCTCTACACAAAATCATCACCAGTACTAACTCCAACACTACCAGACTGTGGTTTATCACTACCAGTATTAATCTCAGCACCAGTATTAATATTTGAGAAACCAATATTAATGTCTTCAAAACCAGGATTATCATCAGCACCAGAACTAACTTTAGTAAAACCACAAGACTTATCAACATCACCAGTATCAACTTCAGTAAAGCCAGTACTAATTCCCTCATCAGGATTAACCTTTGCATCTAATCTCCTTTTAACGTACTTCTTTTGACTGAGACCTTTGATCAGGGTTTCAACAACTTCCAATCCTTGAGGACTAATATGTGTATCCTCAAAAGATTTCTCCTTTGTAGGTGTACTGAAAGTTGACTCATCCTCCTTCAAAATTTTCCCCTGTTTGGAAGAATTTTCTTCTTCCTCACCATCTGAGTCAGTAATTTCTATCCCTTTTGTCTGACTATCACTTCCAGCTTTTTAACCTTTTTCACCAGTTTAACAATAGCCTCTCCCAGTGTCTCTTTAGACTTCTTTAGAATTTTTTCCAATCCATCTATACTGGTCAGTAACTGAGGAACCAATTTGAGAAGATCTTCCACAGTCATTGAACTTGGTTCTAATAACGATACCAATAATATTGAATTGGAGAAGTGACCCCTTACTGGTGCAATAAAATAATTCTATCCATACTGACATTGATATTAATTGGTACGAGGTTACCTCTTTTCTTTTGTTGACTTCATGATCAGGCACCAAAAACAGAATTTTGACCCATCTTTTCTTCATAAAATCGACAAAAACCTTGAATAAACCCTAGATATCATGAGCCCCCTCTCTGATACAAATTGTTAAAGATCATTTATGAGCATAAGGGAATAACAATAACAACGATAAATTGAATGCACAGCGTAATAAGAAAACATCGTTTGTTATTATTAAAGGTTCTTCGCCATCATTTCTACTCTACAAAACACTATTCTAGTCGACTAAACAATACCCTAGGCGTTTTTCCCCTAACGCCTATACACGCAGATACCTTTACTAAATAGTGTGTGTTCTCCTAGGTGTATGTTCTTGTAAACACCAAGGTTAGTTTTATAGTATTATAGTGATTACTAATACGATGTTTTCATGAAAAAGCACCCAATTAGTATCTTGAAAAAGCATGCACTAGGCGATGATCACTATAACTCATAAAACTTTCACCGTCCCACTTAGAAGTTTTAAACAATTAATGAATTCATAAATCAATATGTCTTTTTTAAAAGCACCAATGAATTAAAAGCACCGTCCCATGTGAAGAGATGTAGCCAATCAGATACATCCTTTGAACCCTACTATCTTGTAACAGATAAGTATTGAACAAGTAGTACAAAATGTAGAACATCGGTACTAAAGTTTTCCCACGAGCGGTACTAACTACTATGTATGAGCATTACCAATTTTCAACAATCATAAAGAGCATTACTAATATGTTACCTTAGCAGTACCATTCACTAACTGGCAGTATAAACATAAACCTCATAGCAGTATTAATAATCCAATGAGTAGTAGTAAAAAACTAATAAGCAAAGAATCAATTGCTAGGGTTTTCAAACTGAAAAAGAAACTCCAATTTATGACCAATTCAACTGCTATATCATAACACACATATACCTAATCTATATAAATCATGGATCCACAGATTCAAAGTATCAACAGCAGCGACAATACAGATCAACCGATGTTGAGAACAATGCATATTTTGTGTCGTTAGTCTTTGAGGGTTTTTAGGGTTTGGATTTTGTTTCATGATTTTAGGGTTTAAAGTCACGATTGAATCTCTCACTGATAGCTTCTAATCACAGCAGTAATGAAACATGACCATGCTTGTACCTTAAACCCTATATTCAGCAAATTCCTAAGAACCCTAAAAAGTAATCTTCACAAACCCTAAATGTTAATCGATCATAATCATAAAAAGCTGCTTACTTCCATGAATTATAGACACAAATTAACAGATAATCATCTTCCATAATAAATTAAAGCGAGTAAGCAGAAATTCAGGAAGTTCAATTTTCCAAAAACCCTAAAAATTCAAAAAGTTATACCTCTCTCTGTAGTTTTCGACGATGTATATCTGATGACTGAGACCTCCAATTCAAGATCCCCCGATGAAAAGTTACTTGGATATACAGAGAACATCCACCAAAAATTTCATCTTGATCCAACGGTTAACGAATGAGATATCGCTGTTTGAAAACAGCCCTGCAGAAAGGTTACGAAATTGTTTTCATATTCAAATTTTTACCGAAAAACCTTGTGGATCCCTAGGTAACGAGCTCCCCAAGCTCTAATACCAATTGTGAAGATTGTTTAAAGCGGATTAAAGAAAACATCATTGTTATTATTAAGGTTCTTCGTCATCATCTCTAACACCTACAATACAAACGAGAAGCCCCAATACTACCTAATCAATGGTAGTACGATTACTTATCACTAACAGTAATAGGGATCAAGGAAACTCTTGATTACCTTGAGGAAAAAACACATAAACCCTAGGCGTTTAGACATACTACGCCTGAATACACACACACGCTTTGGTGTTTACATTTTGACACCCTTAAAACTAATTCCCTGTATCTCTTTATATATTAGAGATACTAGGGTTACAAAGGATATACTCTAAATAATTAAAAGATCTGTAGATATCTTTTCATCTTTGAAGGTTTCCTCCTTTGTTTTCATAAGTCCCTCATCTTTCAATGGTTTGTCTTATCAACTTAAATATTAGACCCAACAGAATTAGAAATGTGTTTTCACACTATGCTGCTAACATCCTCGACATTCGAACTTGTAAGTGCTGGAAATCCCGCTAAGTAGATTCCTTTCATGAATCGAGTCCTGAAGACGTGGTTCATTACTTGAACACATTCAATGTAATGCTAACTGTCCCTCATGGGATTCAGACGGCTGATTCGCCCAACCAAGGTGAATGGAATCAATACATTCATCAGTAAAACAATCGTAGTGGTCAATTCTTTAAGAAAACTCCACCGTGATAGATTGGTATTTTTCACTAACATATTCATACAGGTACTAATGATTGTTCCTTGGAGGAAAGACCGCACCATCTCCCCATGCTCATACCAACATCATCACACATGAAAGTTCTCATCAAAATCAAAGGTAACACAAAGTAAAAGACGATTCTTCATCAAAGTCAAAGAATCTAAAAAGTTTAAAGACTCAAGAACTACATTACATTGGAAATTCAAAGTCAAAAGAAATATGATCATGGTGGAGAAAGACGTGGAGACACCTAAATCAAAGAAGTTGAAGAATGGCGGACAACAACATATGATCACCACATCCACAATAAACAAGGACACACAAGACGTCAAGATGATAAAGTTAAAGAATCTAAAGCATCTCTACTCACAAGAAAGAAGAATGCTGGAATGACGTCAAGCAACCTAGATTACCAACCCTTAGGGGGGGATTGTTGGGATCACGTGTAACTATTATTCAATTTTCAGTCATTGGACTTGTAATAGGTTTCTTAATAGGATTATATGTTTGTAATAGTGTTAGGCTTATGTAGTAAGCCCATAGGCCTTAGCAAAGGCCCAAACGAATCCTAGGAAGGGACTAGATGTGTTGCCCTAGCTTCCTTGCCTATAAATACATTGTAAACCCTCTTAGGAGAGTTTTGGTTCCTTTCATAATTTACTTTACGTTTCATTATTTTTGTGTGTGAAAGAATCCGACCACTCTCTCCTTTCTCTCTTCTTATTTACATCTAAACATACTTGTGTTATCATTTCATGGTGACCTAATAGCATGTTGTGCTCAAATCTATGGATGAGATCCCAACTATCGGACTATGGATTTGCATACAACAAGATTCCTCTGTAACGTGACGACAAAAGTGACATTGCTCTTTGCTGCAACAATGTCTAGCACTCTCGATCAAAGCACATCGATATCCGACATCACTTCATCATGGAACATGTTGAGAACGGTGTGGTTGAACTTTACTTCGTAAGGACTGAGTACCAGCTGGTGGATATCTTCACAAAAGCTCTTCCAAGAGAACGATTTCAATTTATTCTCTTGCGACTTGGTATGAAGAGTCTGAAGACAGAAACACTGAAATGTCTTCAGGAAGAGAATGAGGAGTAACGGAGTTGCTTCATGTATGACTTGTACATATTCAAAACCAAAAAGAAAAATAGAAAAATATAAAACCTACAAAACCATAAAAAATTAGAAAATTAGAAAATACCAAAAATAGTTTTTCAAGGTATGTCTTCTGTTATCGATAACATTTACGGTCCTTGAAATGTCATTCAATAATGACTCGGGTCTTTAAATGAAGTTCGAGCAGAAGTTCAAAAGTTTTCAAAACATGCCTAAATGGCTTGCTATTATTTCATATATGCAACCCGCTCTTCAAAATATGGAAAGCACGCCGCCAAAAAGACGGTTTTTCCTAGACAAATATTTTTTAGTCTATGATTCTTCAGGAGAGTATGTTTGTTTCACTTGGTGGTGACATGTTATTTGAAAATCAATCGGTCTTAAATTTTTTGAAAATCAATCAGACATAAATTTTTCATAACTTTTGTCACTCAATCAATGACTCGGGTCATCGATTGAGGGGGAGTGATTTCAAATTCTATATTTTCAAATTTTATCATCAAACAAACCTTTGTACATTATAATTAGTGAATAATATTCAAATGTTATGTGTTAGTATATAAATTTTTCATGAGTTTCTCATTAAACTCCAAATCATTTATAAACTCATCATACGTGACACTAACATTCTCCCTCATAGATTGAGGGGGAGCATTGTAATGTTCCTTTATCAGTATATATTAAATCAGACCACATTTTCTCCTAAATTTTCTAACTTGTTTAAATCAATTGAGATCACAAATCTCGAAAGGTTTGAAATTTTTTATCGGGGGAGAGAATGTGATTTAAATATTAAATCTAATAACAATGTGATTGTTTAAGACTCAACCAGGTACTCCTCCCTCCATGTGCTAAATGATTTCAAATACCAATGCACATGTTGAGGGGGAGCATTTATGAAAGATAAAAAAACAACTGAGGTACAAATGATTTGACATTTAATCACAATACCTTGATTGATTTTCAATCGATTTTAAGGCCGAGAGAACAGTACCACATGATTGACCTTGCGTTTGCTTTATTGGAGTTATAAGGATGGTAAGGTTAGGTATTCATTCCCACGATCCCGCCAGAGCCGGATGGATCTACCCAGGGACAATCCACTAGTTAGTGTAGAAGTCCTTAGGTATAATTTAAAAAAATAAGAAAAGTGAGAATAAGGGAAGAGTGTCGACTAAGATGGAGCTAGTAATGGAACGAACCCAACAAGGTTCTAGTGATATAGTCTCGGTAAGCGCTGAAGGGGTTGAAGAATGAAAACGAAATATAAAGAGAAAGGGTGAGAAGAAATAGCCCTCCAAATTTTCAACCTTAGGGCCGAAACCGGGTTCAATTCATATGCTACTGATGGTTACCAAGGTAACGTCAGTATTGAAGACAAGACGTCATGGACCCAGTGACGTACTGCATTAAACTTCCCGGCTACTCAAGTTCTCTTAAATGGACTTGTTTCATTCTCACGGGGAACCGGTGTAATCTATCGAATTATCTTTTAGAGATGGTTGATATTGAAACAGGAGTCCCTCTCCCTGGTCTCTGCATAGGAAAACCAAAGTGCACTATTGAGTCTAGAGCCAAGAGATCATCCATAAATCTCATTAGGACACACTTTCAATATGCTTGTTGTTTCATACACCATGAAAAGCAAGAAATATTTATTAAGAGTCCTACGCATTATCCTTGTGGTATTTCCAGAACATACGAGTGATATGTAAAGTATTCACATCCGAGTGCATAAATTTTTCAAACAAAAGTATTTGAGATTGAAACTTCATCTTGCTGATAAACTTTCGTCGTATTGCAAAACTCTTTATCCGGCAATACGCGACTGTTTTTTTTAAAATCAATTTCTCATTAATCAGTGAATCTCAATTCGCTGGTTCATTCACTCCGTATTGTCTACTTTGAGATGCTCCGGTTTGAGAATGGCTAGTACTGTTGCGAAACCCTGTCAAGGAGATTCTTCGGAATTCTACCTGATCACAGGCAGTATTTATACTGATCAACGGGGAACCATGGTTCTTGCAACCCTATTCAACGAAAGTGAACAAAGACACTTTCGTGTGTTTATTGCTAACTGTTGTTTGCAGGAATCCTCGACGGTTGCAGTTGCTGGTTAATGAGATCTTAATTCATAACCACATGCTCGCACTCGACACTCACAATCAAAGAAATCATGATAATTGAAAGTCATACAACACTGCTTCCGCAACTCTGAGGCAATATAACATGATGCAGAAAAGTGTGAGCATGTCGGTTCGAAAGTCACAACATCACATGGAGGCGATACAACAAAGGATGAGTTAGAGATTTATGGTGGCTGATGATCTTGAAGAAGGCTCAAAGATCACCAAAGACAAAGGAACATTCAAATATCACTAATGGAAGTACAAATATTACGGACTTTGAAGAATCAAAGACTACGAGCTAGGAAATTAAACTCATGTAATAGAATGATAGAACTCAAATTGTAATTTACGTGGTGACCTCCCTTAGGGGGAGATTGTTAGGATTACAAAAATCCATATTAAAGACTCGGTCATCCCGAGTATCATCTAGCATTAGTTAGGTCATAGTCTTATCAGTAAACGTTAAGATATCGTATCACCATGGAGTCGGGTCAGGTCTTTACCCATTGTTTGCCCGTTCTATAGCCCGTTAGGGGCGTGTCTTGTAAGAACTATAAATACCCTTTCACTCCAAGTGAAAGGGTTGGATATTTCACTTTCATCAAGCTAGCACTTTCATTTTTCTCTCTAGAAAACTTTCCCATTCTTTCTCTCTCTAGCTCTAGTAAACGGCCACAAATCACAAGAACCATATGTGTTATGTTTATGAGTAACTTATAGAAAATATGCACAAACTTTGGTTAGTTGGTTTTTAGTTGTTATTTAAAGATCTAAGTAAGAAAACTAACCAAAAATCTTCATTTTCTAGTTATGACACACTTTGTAAGTTCTTACATGAAAGAGCCTTTTGGATGTAAGATACTACTAAGATTTTTACATGAAATATTGTTAAAACTTACATAAAATGAGACTGGGATTTGGTGGGGTCATTTTTGGTTGATAGGGTGGTGATTTGACTTGATCTAGTGGAGCAAAATTTCTAACATCACATTTTTATATCTCTTGGGTCATATTGTTTGGGGTATTAGTAGATGAAAAATAAGTGTTTTGACATGGTTATTGAGTCTAAACTCATCTAATCAGAGTCTAGTTTCTAAATATATTAATTTCTCAAAAATAAAAGGTCATTTGGTATTTGTGCAAAATGACTTGATGTGTCAAATCTGCCTGAAAAACAGTTTTGAACTCTTGTGGTATTTGGTCTATAAATCATAAACTATGGAAAACCTATACTTGAAACTGATATGGGAGTTACTTATACGGGTTATTTAGAGTCTCTCTATGTTCTAGCTCATAAAACTTTGGTTTGACCCTCTGATCATTAAAATACTTTTGTATGTCCATATTTGACCGTTTTTGGAGTCAGGTTAAATAGATTATGTAAAAGTATTTTATAAATTTCGAAAATATTATAGGAGATACATAAGCCATTATAATATAACATAGCTGGAGGGCTTGGTAAGTGGTTGAGTTTAACTTGTCAAAACGGTCCCCGTAACAGCATTAAAATTGGGACAAAATCGAGTATTTGTGTATTTGTGAATAAAGTGTGATTTTATGACATAACTAGTATATTTGACTTGGTATTTTAGTCGTCGAGTCCAAGCATATCTCCAAGAGTCTAATAAGTGTCATATTACTTGTTTTAGGTTATTGGTAAAGACAAGTGTTCGTTGGGTAGGTCGTATTTTGGTCATTCCCGATTTTGTACTCGTGAACTACTCTGTTAAGGTGAGTTCATAGGCCCACTTTTACTCATTTAATTGTTTTATAAACTACTTAGGGGAGACACATGCTATTTCTACTACGGATACAAGTATTTGAAAATGCATGCTTGAACTGATATTATTATTGCCTAAGTACTACTTATGCCAGAAAACCCCTTATATCATGAATCGTTAATTACTGCGTGTAAGTACAAATGATGTGAATAGGTCTATTGGGATTGACATCCCCGTATGGGTTGACCGGTTAGGCAAACATACGTACTGTATTTGAGAACTCTAGTTATTTGGCAAATTACTTACTAGGGCAATCATTGTAATAACTTATTGAAAATGGCGTTAATGTTTCAGTGTCATGAGCTTAGTGTAATAATAAATGCTTTACGACTTTTGTATGTGTTACAATAGTCAACGATTATGTGGAAAACTAGAAGGAGGGTTGAATAGTTTTGCCAATTAAAACTTGTTTTAAACTATTTAGATCGACATATGTCAATCTATTTGGATGTGTGTTGGATGTTGATAAACAAACATATAGAAGTATAAATATGTAATGAAAAGATAAGAGTAAGAAGCACAAAACCACAACGCGAGTATTTATAGTGGTTCGGCTACAAGGACACCTTCCTTGCCCTACTCCACTCCCCGAGTCACCTACTCGAGAGTTTGTAATCACTACAGAACACCTATTCCTTATGGTGGAGAAACCTTCACAACGTCGCCTACTCTTTTTCCGGTACTAGGCTAACCACCGGGTTCTTTCACACCAAGGTGAACCACACCTACCACAATGTTGCCTACCCTTTATCCGGTACTAGGCTAACCACTGGGTTCTTTCACACCAAGGTGAACCACACCTACCACAACGTCGCCTACCCTTTATCCGGTACTAGGCTAAGTACCGAGTTCCATTACAATAGAGGAACTACAACCCAACACTACACCAACGACTAATCCCAAAGGAGACCAACTCCTTATTACAAAATCATCAAGGATATCAATATCCTTGGATCTAATGCTAATCTATCTTGTACATCGAAACACACCATATCAAATGTACATCTTAGGCACCTTTCACTAATGCCTTTAACTAGATCTTCAAGACACCCTTCACTAATGTCTTGTGACTTGACTTCTAGGCACCCTTCACTAATGCCTACAATACAGACGATCAACACCTTTCACTAATGTCTTCGTCTTGACACTTGAGACATCTTTCACTAATGTCTTCAACACTTCTTAGTAGAAACAAAAAGAACCAACAACAAGAGGACTTCAGTAGTCTTGATGATGAGGAAGCATAGCAACTCATGGACTTGAGCTTGCTTGACTTCAAAGGTGGTGATCTCGCCTTTAAGAGGAACCTAGAGAATCACACAAAAACAAAACTACAAACATAGATCACTTGGATATGGGGTTAGAGAGTTTTTAACTCAAAGGGAAAGTATGTTAGAAAGGGGTGAGAAACAATGAAGAAATGGCTCACTATTTATAGAGAGAAAATGCCTACTGTTCCCCGGATCCCACGGATCCCTCCCACAAGGGATCCGTCTAGCATAAAGCTAGGGATCCGTGGGACACTCCTCTTTGCCCATGGGTATTTTGGTTATGGGTCATGAGTTATGCGTTGATCCATGGGTCTTTTACTAGATACAATGTATCTTATGAGTGCAATGCACCTAGTCACATGGGTATGGGTCAATACCATGGGTTATGGATATTATCCATATATGATATAAGCATGATGTCAAGTAATGGCTTATGGGTCAAGCTCCATGGATATGGGTCATGGACTTTGGGTTGTACCCAACTACATTCAATGTATTTGGTCAATGGGCTATGATACTTAAGTTTCTACCCATTTATATTACCCAATATACTACATACTAGTTATGTGTATATTTTACCCAAATATGTAAACACTATTTGTTGTACATATGTAATACTAAATCATAAAATCACTTATACTTGTTTTAGTGTTTTATGTGAAAACGTAAGTGTGTTAGGAAAACTATTGGCTCAAACTAATTACGTATTTTATTTGTTTCGTTAAAATGATTTTACGTTTGTTATCGGCAAAACATTAGAAGATCGTAAAATATAAATAAACGTTTTTACGGCTTATTTGTATTAACAATCTCCCCCTTTTTGTTGATGACAAAACATAAAATTATTTTAAGGAAAAGCTAAAATTCGTAAAAGTTTGAATTTGTAGTTTTTACTTTCTTCTCCCCCTTTTTGTCGAAACAAAAAGAGCTTCGAAAGGAAACTAACACATTGTTTTAAGAAAAACATGTGAAAAATAGAAAAGAAAGAAAAAGTAGAGAGCAAGTAACGGGAAAGAATCTCGTCTTAACTCCCCCTTGACGAGTCCATCCCTATGTGAGGGCGTCAAAAAAATAATACTAAGCTAGTTCATTTGCAACTATGTTTGCAAAATATTTCGTCTAAGTGACGAATGTGCTCCCCTTTGATGATTGCAATTTTTGCAAAGGGATGTTGAGAAATGTATTCCTAATATTGCAAGTAATTTGCAATGTATTGTTTTGACACAAAGCTCCCCCTAGCTTTAGGGTGTCAAATGCTTCAAGTGTAGATTGAATAACTACAAAACAAAGGTTAGAAAACAAGTATAATGCACAATATCCTGCATATGTGATCCAAGTTAGTAGAAAAATAGTTTTCTGTCTCACGGATCCCACGGTTCCCTCCTAGTAGGGATCCGTCTAGGCAATTTTGAGGGATCCGTATAGCTGATGATTAAATTTAGCAATGGTGATGTAACAAGTAATGTTAACATCAAAATGAGATATGTATTCAACCAACAAACATATACTCAATGCAATATGGCAAGTAAACTATCATTCAATAAAACATAAGAGATGATCAACAAATCTCTAAAAACTAAGAGAATGATTTAGCCATATTCTACTAATACTAATACGTGACCAAAGCTTAAGAAGCAACAATGTGCTTGAGTCTAGGGATGAGTAGACTTGTTGATTTGGTCCAATCTTTCAAGAAGATACTTAAGCATGAAATGCAACTCATTTCATACTTCTTGAACAAGTCCTTAGGTGATTAGACAATTAGAGCAATTATTGTCTTGATTAGGAACATGATGTTTTGAGGAGGTTCTACAAATGATGGTGGAGGTACATTGAGTAATTTAGGATGAGGTTCTACTAGGAATGAGAGTGGTGGTAATGGAAATTCCTCCATATGATCAAGTCCTTGGTGGTTCCTTGTTTCCAACGATGGACTAGTTGGTGATGTAGGTGTAGCAACCTTTGTTCCTTGGTGGTTCCTGAACTAGTATACCTCCTTAAAGGTAATGGTGGTGAGAGTAAGGATCATCTTGGAGTAGGATTTAATGAGTTACATGGAGGTGGTAGTAAACATCTTGGAGGAGTTTTGTAGTACAAGGATTAGTTCTGTTATTAACGAGATTAACAGATTAGTGGATTCCTGAACAAGTTCTTCATACTTTACTCAACGTAAAGTACGAATTCATAGAAGAACTTTCTAACCTGGTTTAGTTGTTCAGATGAGTAGGGATCTGAGTTCGTGTAACAACGAAGAATTCGAAACCAGTGCATAATCATAATCATCTTATACCGATTTAGTAAGAGAATCAAAAATCTCTAAACAACTAGTAGAGAATACAAAATAACTTACTATCAAATGA